>MU227968.1:1834835-1928245 GCA_018584345.1 Thuja plicata | reverse complement strand
CCCCCCCCCCCCCTCTCTCTCTCTCTCTCATTCTTCTATAAATAGAAGCCATTTTTGAGAGCAAAGAAGCCTTCACCTTAGATCAAAAATACATTATTATGCTGTTGGATTAATCCTAGACTAATATTTCACTTCTTATTTCATGCTTTCACATTGTTATTATTCACATGCTTAGAGCTAGAATACTTGTTTATCATCTTTTTAGCTTGTTTTTGAACTAAATCCTTCATGCTAGATAGTATATTTCACTGATTAGCAGCGTAATCTAAGGGCTTTTATGCAACTAATCACACTCTTTCTAGTTAGAAGGCAATAGGTCGATATTAGTGGGTTTTGTATGTTTTATCTAACCTTTTGAGCTAATGAAATGACTTATTGAGTGTTTGTGTCTTTCTTAACAGGTTCCCAAATACACACACACACTTGGCACCATTGAGTAGTCCCTTCGAGGAATTTCTCCTTGTATTTCCATGACCATTGCAGCTTGTGGTTCAATTTGGCTTCGTTCGACCCTTCTCTGCTCATATTAGTCCACACTACCTACTTTTCCAAACCATCTAACAAAGGGAGTCAAACCATGCTCCTCTACCTCAGCTTCATCTTCTATACATTCTGAAATGTCTGTGCCTGCACTAGGCACTACCCACTCTAAAATGGACTCCAAACCACCCAAGAGGTCTTCTACAAATAATGCCTTTGCCACCCACTTGATTGTATCAGTTGGCTCACCTGGTTCCAATCCCCATGCAACCACCGTTGAGATGATGGCCATGTTATTCCTGCACGTGAGGAAAAATTCTTGAAATTTTGGGCCTAAGACACCCAAAACCGACTTCACCATAGCATCCATCTTAATTTTGATAAAACCAGCTATCCTTTCCTTGCTAGCAACACTTGGGAAGGATTTCATTTGCCTCCTTGTGGTTACTGTGAAGTTGGCACGCATATTTGTTGGCATTACAAGCTACAAAATTAGAAGAAATGCAAGAAGGAGAGAAAAACTGTTAGATAAAACATGGGCGCCGTCGATGGGAGTTATATCATTAATAAACCTTTCCTCCTCCTTCTGCATGATGTCAAATCAATGATTGCCTCATCAATGCAATTCATGAAAATGTCACATCCTCCCTCCACAACATCTATTCACATAAGTGTAGCTCCAATTTTGAAATAGGCTGTCAGTTCACCTCCTTAAAGGCGTCATTGATTTCTCAATATGAATCCTTCCACCTAATCATTATACGAGCGTCATCCTTCTGACTTCATCTTGGATGCCACCTCACTCTCCACTTGACATGCCACTAAGCTACCACATCATTACTATGAAACTACGGTCATAATAAAACTAACCGTTGGGTTTCAAAATTTTCATTTGTAATTTGCCCACCTTTACAAATGATAAAGCCCATTTTGAGAGCACATCTGCTTCCTTGTTGCCTTCTCTATATGTATGAGTGATGAAAAATTCAAAGAAATTATGGACTATAGCCATAATTGAGTTTATTAGTGGCTGGAGGTGCCATGCCTCCGATTTTCCATTCTTTAAAGCATTTATTAGCACTAAGGAATCCCCTTCTAGGTGGAATTTCTGTATTCCCAAAGCTGCTCCCATCCTAACTGTAAGTAAAGCCGCATTACCCTCTACTACATTATTGGTTCCTACATACAACCTTATAGCTCCATAAGCCAATATTTCCCTGATATTATCTCTAAGAATATCCCCTGCTCCTAATGGCCCAAGGTTTTGTTGGAAAGTTGACACTCAGGGTGTATATGACTAAGTTTGTGTTGTCATTATGAAGTTTTGACAGTAAACTTTGAAGATCAAATTGGCTAAGTATAGAAAACAGAATAGTACAAAGATATGTAGTTGATTAGAGCACCAGTGCACATGCGTATGATCAAGTTAGACTATGTGCCTCCATACTTAAGCTTTATGATATGTTATTAAGCTTAGTCTATATACGCATGGTATGGTATGACAGTATAGAGAAGTTACAGGAAGTTCAAGAGCTACTAGTAGTTCAGAAAATAGAGTATGGAGCCAACTTTAGATTTTGGATTAGCGTATAATATTTTATTTTGTAATGGCCATGTGTCTATTGTAATATGTTTGTAAATGTGTCTTTAACACTCATGTAAACATGCTTAAGCCAGTTTGTTTGGAAGTGTTGTGTATGTTGTTTTTGGGCCGACTAGGGTCTTGTTTTTGGTCGCATCTATTCAGGCATGTATCTATACTTGACATGCACTTTTGTATTAGGTGTAAGAGTGAAAAAAAGCAGAGAAGACATCTAGAAGAACAATATAAGAAAATTTGTATGAAGTAGAAGTCTTCAAGAGATTAAAGCATTAGCGCATAAACGGAACTGATCAGACAACGGTGTCAAAAATACAGTTCACTTTTGATATAGTGTATATCTATTATCTGAAGGTTGTAGCCTTTATCCTTTTGAGTAGTGAGCTTTGGCAGTGAGCCATTCACATTTAGTAGGGTTTTTGTAAAGACTCCTAACAGGTTCATTATATTTGCATTGTAAAGACTGCTCCTAACAGGGCAAAGGAACTCTAACAGGTTCATAAGACTAGTACAATCATTTGTGGGTACTAATTCCCACCGGGGTTTTCCTTTGATCAAGGTTTCCCCGTAAACATATCTTGTGTTATGTGTTATTGTGTTATGCTTCATTTTTTATCTATTTGATTTAAGTTTCAAGTTGCTAAAATAAAGATAATTGACAAACACTAATTCACCCCCCCCCTCTCAGTGTTTCTAACAATTGGTATCGGAGCTTGGTCCTGTGAAAGAAAGTTTAACCACTTGAGGAGATCATGGATTTAGCAGAAAAGAAACATCTGAAAAAGAATCTTGAAGTATCCCTTGATGATCTTGACAGATCTAAAAAAGAAAACGAATAACTTAAACTAAAATTTGATGGCTCCCAAATGCTTATCAAAAAATTAAGGAAAGATCTGAAAGATTGCTCTACAAATGATTTGGGAAAAATGGTCAAAAAGATTAATGAAGAAAACATATCTCTAAAGGAAAAGATTGAATATACGAATGAATAACTTACTAATAGCCTAACTACTATTGAAGAAAAGACCAAAGAAAGAAAACAATTAGATGAAGAACTTATGCAAGCAAATATGAAGATCTTGGAGTTGGAAAACATCAAGAAAAAGATAGAATCTAAACTAACAGAAGCAAAAGATAAAATTGAGAAACTACACACAAGTTCTAATCTAATTCAATCACATATTTATGCATAGAAGCTAAGAGGTGATACTACTAGTGTTGGATACAGTGTAGCTCAAATTGAAATCAAGAAAGCACAAGAAGAATCCACAGAAGCAAAGAAAATTGAGAATCTTGCAGAGGGTAATGCAAAACCTCCTAAAGATGAACACAAGCTAGTTAACTGAACTTGTTATGATTGTAACAAACATGGACAATTGGAAAGAGATTGTAAAGAGGTAAGAACTTTCAATGGATATTGTTACTCCTATAATAAATTTTCTCACAAGGCTATACATTGTAGAACAAGTCAAAGAAATCAGTCACATCAGAACCAAAGAAATATGACTCAATACAATCAGAGAAATCAACATCAGAGAAACTATCAGAACATTACATGTTAGATATGTAATTATAATGGACACACAGCTAAGTAGTGCATCATGATAAATAATATTAATAGACCTCCAATCATTTGTCACTCATGTAACAAAGCAGGACATATCTCAAGGTTTGTAGGTCTAGAACTCAAAAATAAGAAAAGCCTAAAGAATCATTAATTGAAGAATCTGGTGAAGTCAAGTTTGTAAAAGATATAGAAGATTCAGGTAAAATATGGGTTGAAGTAAAGAAAGATAATGATGAGAAAAAAGTAGTAGATGCATCCATAGTGGATGCACCTTCTACTTCTAATTGAGATGACCTTCATGGTCATAGGGGGAGCTGTTCTAGCTCTAAACCCCTGTGTGGTTGGTATACTCACCTCTGAGTATGCGCCTATGGATTCATGTATTTGGTGATGAATTAAGGAAGTATGCATGGAAGCATATCTTGTACTTCAAAAAGAACAAAGATTGAAATTCATAGTAAACCGCATTACGACATCAAGCATTAAATGCAAAAAATCTTTATAAGTCAGTGAAAGATCTTTTATCTTCACTTTTACATTTTAGATTGAAGCATTCAGAGAGCACAGGATATTTTAGCATCAAAGAATCGAAAGATAATTTTTGGTTGGTTAGCAAGGTGAATCGAAGTTGAAATGGAACCCTAGCGGATGTGTCATTTCAAAATCTCTGTGAAACCCTACTTTAGTAAGTTACAAGTAATGGCTGCTCCTATAGTGTTTGACATCTATGAGAAAAAGAGATATGTGTTTAAGAAGCATCCATTCAAGTCTGTGCTAGATGATGTAGAAGGGGCATTCTCCAAGACTCTGTTAGGAGTCATGCATGTAGAGGACATTCATGCTTACATATATTGTAAGAAAGAGTCTGTGGGTGACAACAACATAACAACACTCATGGCATCAATGATGAAACCAAATTACTCATTCAAGGATTAATACTCACATCTCACTGATAACCCTATCTTTGAGTATACAATTGCACATGAGTTTTATGAACAAGAATGGGTCAAAATTCTACTTAGTAGGATTCATGATGATCCATTTTGGATTGGTGAAGTTCCTGTCTGCATTATTTCTGACCTCATTCATGAGATGACCAGAATCTCTAAGGTTGGACCTATTCTTCCTACTGGAAATGATGTAAAGAAACAGGTTTAGTAGGCATGCTTGTCTAGAAGTGATAGGCACAGGATGACTGTTGATTCCATTGTAGAAGAAGACATCAAAATCCTCACCATGATAATTGGTTACAAGTTTCAACATGCAAGCAGACTAAATAGTGTATCTGCAATTATAGTTCTGGCAGCAATAAGAATGGCAAGAGATAACACACAATATAATCTCTATGAGATATTGCGCACACAACTAATTGAGAACATTAGAGCTATCAAGCATGACAAGAGAAAAATATTCAGATTTGGCTCTTTAATTATCTACCTATACTTCCACATTGTTGGTAAAGTCTCTAATATTTACCTAGATAGGAGAAAACCTACTATGTCTCAAATTTCATTAAAGGCTACATCAGAAAGCAATGTAAAGGAATCTATGGATAAGGAGATCAAGACATTTAGGATCAAGATGCAGAAGAGGTTCAGAATATTAGAGAAGATAGTTGAGAAATACAAGGAAACCATATGCTTCATGGTGGAAATAGACTATACTTTCATGGAAGTAGTTGAGCCAAGAACCAAATGGATTCATCCACTTGGTTATGAAGTAGAAGAACATGTTTTAGAAGGATATGCAAAAGTTCTTTTGTCTGCGCCTAAAGATCCAAAAGAGCCAAGATGGGGCACATATAGAGAGAAGACAAATCAAGTTGATTCTGTCTTATACAGTGCAAATAATAAGAGGAAGGCATCAAGGATTACATCAAACATCCTAAATGTTCATGGTGTCACACAAGAAGACCTAGATAAATCTAGGGAAGCTAAAATTGCAAGAGAGCTTAAACAAACACCTGCAGAAGTCAATATAGAGAAATCAGATGATATCCACAAGAAGAAAAAGAAGAATTATGATGAAGGTACATCTGTGCCTTCTACCACCATTGAATTGGAATCCTCTCCACCTTCAATACCAAGCAAGATGACCAGAAGAAGGAATAAAGTTCCCACAGGTCACCCATCCTCAAGGACAACAAGGAGAAAAGTAAAGAACACTCAAGCCCATCCTGAGGTAGGATTTAGACCTAGTCTAGAAGTCTTAAGGAAAAGAATCATTAATGAAGGAAGACTAGAATCAATTACAAATTTCTATGACAAGTACCAAGAGATAGACAAGTTAGAAATACATTCTATGATTGTCTCTCAAATGATCAAGTTTAAAAGGTCAGTTTTGGAACCAAAGACAGTCATTCCAGAAAAATTATGGAACATACTAGACCTATTGAAAAGATAAGGAATTGAAGAGGATATGAGGATTAGAGAAGAAACATTAGACAATCTTCTCCCTATTTGTTCACATGATGAGAAGGCAATACTGTTAGATTTGGTAAAACCTCATCTAAGAACCAAAACAAGAACTCTTCACATTATGAACAGAGAGTATGAGTTGGTTGGTAAAGAGATTGAAAGAGAATTCAAACAATTATTTTTGGATAGACACATGTATCCATCAATGACACCTATAGTTAAAGTAACTCGAGTTCCATCCAAACAAGATAAAGAACTAGAGATTCTTAATGTGCCTATGACAGGTCCACAGGATTCAGCGCCCAAAGTTACCTTACCCTCTGATACAGTCAAGGATTTAGATGAAACCATTGTGATAAATGATGTTGAGATCACCATGTCAGCCTCAAAAAATGACTTAAATAAGTTTGAGGAAGCATTTGTAAATACTGAAGAAGCTGAGAAGGTATGCACTGATAATACTTCTTTACAACAAGAAAAAGTTCATGAAGGAGAAACAACAGGTCAAGATGAAGAGAGAAAGGATGAACCTAATGAACCACCCTCTATGGAGATCTTAGTGAAAAGTGAATATATGGATGTTAGTCATGATAGTCAAAATGCTATATTCACTCCATCTATCAAACCATCAGTATCATTGTTTTCAAGCTTGACTCCTGACTCAACAAACCTAGATGCATGGGGAGAAGAAGACCTGATTAAAATCAATGTATTAGCCATGGAGAAAGTCAAAGAGAAACAATTTATAAGAAACCCTCTCTTTCTAGAGTCAGTGAACATTTTGAATGACTTAGTACCAGTAGATAAGAAATTGGCAAATATCCAGTTAGTGGATGATGTTGATAGCATATTGACTTGCTTCAAAGAAAACTTCAAATGCTTAGTAGATTTAACTACTAAAACTGTAGAGGATGAGTAAAAAAAGGGAAGATTAGATGAACCGATCAAGAACTTCTCATTAGATCTCAACTCCTTGAAGATTGGTCAAACAATTCTAAAAGAGTTAGCAAAAAGAGGCAGGAAGGTGATAGCAAATTGTATGGACAGAGGAAAATTCACTTTTGAGCACATGAAGAAGATTGAAGAAGCATACATCTTGGTTGAAAACATCAGGAAATCAGTTGAAAAATTCTCCCAAGACATTAACATCTACAACAACACCTATCAAGGGCAGATAGACAAGATTGAAAAAGCCAAGATAGAGATCAACAAGATAAGGACCAGACATACCCAACTAAGAAATGCACTTGCGCCCTCCTTATCTATTTTAAATGAGAACATCAAAAAGATAGATGCAACCATTTTCACATATGATCAAGGCCCCTACATGGATTTGACAAAGATGGAGAAGCTTACATATGCATTATGCGCCCATCTTCAGACTATTGATGCACTCAAGGCATTCTGGCAGCAAAAAATCAAGAATCTCCAGATTGCATACCCAGATGTATACTCAAAGTAAGTACTTAGGGAATTTAATTTTTGGCACCTTTGTCATTAATGCGAAAGGGGGAGTAGTGTATGTATATAAAGGAGTATGATATATATAGCCAAAGTTATGATGTACAGTTTTTGTTGTTAAGTCAAAGATTAAGTAACTTGGCCACATTATTTTGTTGCCATTAATGACAAAGGGGGAGATTGTTGCCAAGTTGACACTTAGGGAATATATGAATAATTTTATGTTGTCATTATGGAAACAAAGTCATATGAATTTTTGACAATAAAATTTGAAGATCAAATTGGCTAAGTATAGAAAATAGAATAGTACAAAGATATGCAGTTGATCAGAGCACCAACGCACGTGTACGATTGAGTCAGACGATGCGCCTCCATACTTAAGATTTATGACATGTTATTAAGCTTAGTCTATACATGCATGGTACAGTATGAAAGTATAGAGAAGTTATAAGAAGTTCAAGAGCCACTAGTAGTTCAAAAAATAGAGTATGAAGACGACTTCAGATTTTGGATTAGTGTACAATATTTTATTTTGTAATGGCCATGTGCCTATTGTAATATGTTTGTAAATGTGTCTTTAACACTCATGTAAACATGCTTAAGCCAATTTGTTTGGAAGCATTGTGTATGTTGTTTTTGGGCTGACTAAGGTCTTGTTTTCGGTCGCGTCTATTCAGGCATGTATATATACTTGACATGCACTTTTGTATTAGGTGTAAGAGTGAAACAAAGTAGAGAAGATATCCAGAAGAACAATATAAGAAAATCTTTATGAAGTAGAATTATTCAAGAGATTAAAGCATTAGCGCATAAACATAACTAATCAGACAACAGTGTGAAAATAATAATTCATATTTTGATATAGTGTATATCTATTATCTGAAGGTTGTAGCCTTCATCCTTTTGAGAAGTGAGCTCTGGAAGTGAGCCATTCACATTTAACAGGGTTTTTGTAAAGACTCCTAACAGGGTCAGTGTACTTGCATTGTAAAGACTGCTCCTAACAGGGCAAAGGAGTTCTAACAGGTTCATAAGACTAGTACAATCATTTGTGGGTACTAATTCCCATTAGGGTTTTCCTCTGATCAATGTTTCCCCATAAAAATATCTTGTGTTATGTTTTATTGTGTTATGATTCATTTGTTATCTATTTGATTTAAGTTTCAAGTTGCTTAAATAAAGATAATTGACAAATAGTGATTCACCCCCCCTCTCAATGTTTCTAGCAGGTTTCCCTATGAAGCCCCATCAAAGTTAGCTTTGATCCAATCCTCCTCAGGGGCCTTCCACTAAAATTTATTCCTATTCTGTTGTTTTCTTACTTTTGTTGATCCGAGTTGTCCATTTCTGCATTTTAGTCCAGGCCGGGCCTTCTGGAGCAACTGATCCGCCCTAAAAAAAGGGGTAGACAATGGGATTGTGGTAGCATGAGAATTTATTGTTTCTTCTATAGAGTTATTGATTCTTTGTTTCAACCTATTGATATCCTCTTTCTTTTCCTATAAGAGCCTACTATTTCTCTCTTTCCACACCTCCCATATGAGAATTGAGGGGCCTGCAACCTAGGCAGCTGAGAAAGTAGACTTCATTGGCGATTTTGGCCAACCACAAAAGATCTCTTTTAACTTATTGGGAAAGGAAGCTTGCCATCCCACTTTATTCCTTAGCATCTCCTACAACTTTGATGTCATTTTACAAGAAACCAATAAGTGATTTACATATTCATCCACTTCTTCACATAAAAAACATCTTGTCAGTCCCTGCAAGCCAAACTTTTGTCTTCTCATGCCTCTTAAGATTATTTCTTTAGTTGCCACCTAGGCAAAGGCCCCTGCTTTGGGAAGGAATTCCTTACTCCACAATAGCCTGGCAGACCATTCCTCCTCTTCCTTTTCTCTTTGAAGAAGTTGATAACCCAGTTTGACTGAATATTTTCCACTACTAGCAGCACACCAAATGATAGTGTCCCTATCATTTGCAATAGTAACACTCTGATTGTCCAAGATTCCTTTCATTTCTTCTTGTTGATTGATGCTAAGCCCCATATTATCAAATTGCTTCCAAACCCATCCTTCACCCAAAGGACCCTGCTACCTTTCCACATAATCACAAACATGCTCCCCCCATCTTGATGAAAACAGAGCTTTTAGATCCTGATATTCATGGTTTTCAGTTAACACTGGATTTCCATTCCACAAGTCCTCCCAAAATTTTTTATTTTCACCATTACCAACCTGTCGTGTTAAATGTTGGGTAATAATGGGCCTACATCTAGTCACAAAATTATACACCACTGAACCTTTTGGGGGATTAGGGGTAGTTAGGATCCTCTCTGCTTCCATAGAATCTAGATATTTTGCCTTTAATAATTTCACCCATAGTAGCTCAGGGTTATGAAGAATGCTCCACACTAGCTTAGCTCCCAAAGCTTCATTCATCAAATTCCACTCTCTTAGACCTGCACCACCACCACCTTTTGATTTACATACTTTACTCCAAGCAATGAGAGATATTTTTCTTCCACACTTTTCCCATTCCATAAAAAAATTCTCATTTTCTCAGATTTGATTTACTTTCTTAGGAATTGTAAGGAACATCATCGAGAAGATGGGGATGACATTGATGACTGATTTGAGAAGAAGAATTCTGTCTATGAAATTTAGCCACTTACTCTTCCACCCTTCCATTTTTTTGTGCACTTATCAATCAAATCTTTCCATAGGTTTTCTTTAGAAGCACCTTTAAATAAAGGGATACCCAAGTATTTGCTTGGTAATCATCCACCTCTAATCCCAATAATTCTACAAATGGTTCTCTTCTTCTTGAGGTCTACATTAAAGAAGTAAAATTCTGATTTCTGTTTGTTAATGCACCATCCAAAGGCTTTATTATACTCATCCAAGGTTTCTTTAATTATTCTTTCTTCCCGGAGAGAAGCCTCACCCAAAAGGTTGGTATCATTTGCAAACTGAAGGTGAGTAACATGGTCCAGCCCACCCACCAACTTTATACCTTTCCATATGCCTAATTTCATTTTATTTTTGATAAGCCTAACCAAAGCCTCTGCCATAATAATAAACAAAAAAGGGGAGATCGGGTCTCCTTGGTGAATGCCTCTGTTTGATTTTAAAAAACCTTGCGGGCTTCCATTAACTAAGATGGAGAACCTAGGGGTTTGAATGCAATATTCCACCCATTGGATCCATTCCTTGCAAAAACCAAAACAATGCAACACTTTAATTAAGAATGCCCTATTTACTGCATCATATGCTTTCCTTATATCGAGTTTAATCATCACTTTTTATGACTTATTTTGATGAAGGGTGTGTATAACTTCATGGGCCACAATAATCCCTTCATAAATACATCTATCCAGGGTAAACCCACTCTGCTCCTCAGATATAATAGACTTTAAGACAGTTTTCAGCCTATTTTCCATTACTTTGGAAATAATCTTGTAAATGGTGTTAGGGATATAGGTCTAAAGTCATCAAAAGACAACCTATTCTCCTTCTTTGGAATTAGGGTGATAAAGTTGTTGAAATTTGGGAAGAGAAAGTCACTCTCCCTTGACTCTTCTACAACTTCCCATCCTTCAGTGCCAACTAAGTCCCAGAAGTGTTGGTAGAATAAGGCTGAGAATCCACCCAGTCTGGGAGCCTTCTATGCTCCTATACTGAAAACTGCCTTCTTAACTTCCTTCACAGTGCATGGTTGCTTCAACATTTCATTCTGGGAATTATAAATACATTCTGGAATAAAATTTCAAAGATCTAGATCCTAATTTAGGTATGTCAACTTACCCAAAAAAATATTTTGGAAATATCTAATAGCTTCTTGGTTAACTTCATCTTGTTGTTCCAACACTACCCCGATATTGTTCTAAATAAAATAGATTTTATTCTATGATCTTTTTACATTAACCAAATTGTGAAAAAAGGATGTATTTTTGTCCCCTTCTTTAAGCTACAATTCTCTTGATTTCTGTCTCCAAAAGGTTTCTTCCTGACATCAGACCTCACTATAAATTTTTTTCAGCCTACTTTCTTCACTAAAGTCAACATCCATCATCCCATTTGCAATGATATTAGAGTTCAGCTTCTCTAACTCCCTTTTGAGGGTTTCTTTCTCCTTAAAGATATTCTTAAACACTTCTTTGTTCCAGCCTTTTAACTTCTCTTTAAGGTATTGTAACTTTTTAGAAAAAATAAAAGCCTTAAAACCTTTTCTCTCTGGAGCTTGATTCCACCATAGTGTAACCTATTCTTTAAAAGTGGCATGTCTAAGCCACATAAATTTGAATATAAAGGGAGCTCTATCTAGAGCTAGATCCTCTTGAAGTCTGATACAAATCGGGTAGTGATCCGACCCTGTAATGGGTAATGTCTCTGCCACACTCATCCAATTGGTAGCTGCCCAATCACCAGCTAATAGAAACCTATCCATTTTTTTTTTCTATATTCAAGAAGCCACTCCTCCCATTTGTCTAGGTAAATTGACCATTCCTTAGGTCTAGATCTATTAATCCGTTCTCAGTAATAAACTTTGAAAAGTCCCTTTGGCTCTGACCTTCCCATCCACACCCACCTTTCTTCTCTAGTGGGCTCATAATAGCATTAAAATCCCCCCCTAGTAGGAATATCTCATCTATTATTGTTAAGGATATTTTTTAGCTCCCACCAGAGACCAAGTTTTTGAATTGGGCTGTTAGGGCCATACACATTAATGGCTTGAAAGCTTGTGTGAATCTGTTTTGACTTAACTTCAACCTAGATCCAAAATATATTAATTGCTTTGATAATCACTTCTAGTGTGTTTTCTGTCCATAGTATGCACAAACCTCCTAAGGCCCCTTGAGCCTTAGAGGAGAAAACTCTCCATCTACTGAACTTGTTTGAAAAACTTGGTAACTCATCTCCACTAAGCTTAGTTTCTTGTAAAAATATAATGTCTGGTTTCACCTAATCAAAATCCCTTTTGATCATGTGAGCTTTGTCAGAGGTATTGCAACCTATAACATTCCATGATAAGGTTTTCATGGTGCTTGGGGAGGGGCAAAGCCCATCCCTATCAATAGCAGTTTAGAATAGTTAGCTACATTCCTAGCCAAGGAAATTTTTGCCTTGTTTGATTTCCTACCCCTTTTTTTCTTCTCACCCATTGAGGGTTTAGTCTTACTGGATGGGATTTTCTCAACTATCCTAACAACAATCAGGCCAAAAGAATTAGAAAGGCCTAGTTCATCTTCCTCCACTTCCTCCGATTAGGAGATGTAATCCAATTTAGAATCATCAATTCTGCCACTGTTGTCTTTAACAATATCAAAGGTGGACTCTAAATTTCTTATCAGAGAAATTTGGATATCCTTAAAGCACTCCTCCTCAACATAAATTGAGCTACTGTAATTTAGAGGCATGCCCATATTAGTGTTAAGTGCATCTAATGGTGGAAAACTATAAGCAAGGTTGAAGTTTTTAGCTTCCTTAGGGGAATCCCTTATGAGAGAAAGAATACCTTCCTGTGAGCCTGCATTCCCAATCTGGTCCTACTCTGCATCTTGTTTTTCTATTTGATAGTTTGCACTAGAGGGCAAGCTTGTTATTGCTCTGGTGATCTCAGTGGGATCCTCATGCCTTGTAGAGTGTTTCTCTTGTTTTCCCACCCCCCTCTGACCACTTATCATCCAAGATGGATCTCCTATATGCTCTTGAATGATAGCACACTCATTATTTGTTACATTTGGGGTAGAGAGGGAAGCTCCCCCCATTCATTGGCCAAAATCCCATCAATCATCTCTTTTAGGCTTCCCTGTATGGGCCCTTTTATTAAATTGTTATCTTGGCTTACTACCACTTTATCTGCTATTATCCTCTGCAACTCTGATTCTGGTGAAAAACTCTATTTCCTTTGTTCTGTGATCTGGATTATCTTATTGTTGATCATATTGGTTTCTCCAGCTTTGTATTTTCTATTATTATATTCATCCTACTCCTTGTTTCCCTCAGGGTTATCTCCTCGAGGGGTCTTCTCATCCTTAATAACCACTCTCTTCTTCCATTCTCCTAATTTGGTTGACATTAATAGGGTATCTGGCAAAGGGTGAACATCCTGCCATAGGATCAAAATCTTAGGGCAAGTAGACATGTTATTCTCCACTTGGCATTCTTCATCTTTTAGGAAGTTGTCTAGCCTATTTCCAATGATGATGAGGGTTTCAAAACCCCAATACTCATGTGGTAGGTTTGGCAATGTCACCCATATGGGTAGCTCCTTAATCTTCTCTGTTTCAGGATCAAAGTTTTTTGACCATTCTATAATATAGAGGCCTTTTCCATCGATCATATATGGGCCATTTTTCATAACCCACTCATTGTGCTTTGGAGATGGAGTCATGAATAATTAAAAAGAATTAGCCATTGTTTTTAGTATGAAATCATGTCCCCGAGATCTATAGCACCAATCCCTAATCTTTCTAAGCGAGGGCCATTCCCCAGCCCATTTCAAGAAAAAGGCACGACTTTCTAGAAAAGTGATAGATTCATTCTAGACATTATTATCAATTGAAATGGAAGTAAATATAGAAAATTATACCCTAGGAAATACCTCTTTTGGGTCTATCTATTAATCTCTAACTTTTGTTGATTATTAGTGTCCTACACTTAGTCATTTATATAGGCAGGTTAGCTGGTCATCACTGCGGTCGAGCTAACCGGCATAGACGTTGCCAAGTAGATTTATGGTTGCCGAGTGAATTGGAAATCAAGAAAAATTTGATTATGTTCATGCCGAGTGCTAGAGACTTAAGTGTCGAGCAAGATAGTTTTGGCATACATGTTGGAAATGACACAAACTTCAAGGTAAAATGTTTGGGCCGACTTATGTGAGTTTTGGGCCAACATATGTGAGCATTAATATTCTCTACAGAGTTAATTATGCATTTAATTTTTTTATCCTATGTGTAACATGGAGCCAATCAGAAAATTGGAATGCCTTGGAGGCACAAGTATTATATCTTGATTGTTGATCTAAATCTCGTTGTCAGATTCGTAAAGACATATAAGATTGCTTCTTACCCAAATTTTGTAAGCTGTGAAGAAGTGTGTGCATTCATTAGAGATGTGCAAAAGGTTATTTTGTGGAAGAAGCATAGATCTAGTAGAGTGACAGAGCAGTGAAAATAGAGTAAAGACATATCATATTATAAGATTAGAAAAGGTATTGGAAAGAGGAGATCCGTTATCAGCATCAGAGTGCACATCGAAGGATCATATCTTGAGACATTATAACAAGTGTATCAGGTGAAATCTCTTAATAGAGTACTTCTAGAAGACCTTTTTAAATCTCTTAGATGAGTGCTTACTTTAATGTAAGTTCAAATCCTTTCACAAGGTAGATTGTAATGATCTAAAACTCTTAACCGGGTAGACCTTTAACCAGGTAGATTGCATACTGTAATCAAAATTTTGTAGCCCTAACATGAACACTTTATTGCTGCAGTAGTGAAGAATTTGTGGGTATCATCCCCACCCCAGTTTTTCCTATTTGGGTTTATGGGTTACCAAACTTGTGTGTCATGAGTTATTTATTTCATGTTGTGGATGCTACTAGTTGATAGATGAATTTCATTTATGCATGGTTGTGGATCATTTTTGTTTTAAGTTATTAAATTTCAAGGTCTGATTCACCCCCCTCTCAGTATCTTATTTTACCAATATTGTATTTCCAACACTATCTCCATTTTATCCATAACTTTGGGTCTCCATAACTTCCCTTCAATCCTTGTGAAGTCAAAGACATGATCATTGATCTTCTGGTTGTCTTTCTGTGGGATTCGGTTGTTTCTCCCCAAAGTTGCAGTGATTCCCGGTGATTGGACTTTGGGCCAAGATTGTTTTACCTCTCTTGAAGGGTTTTGTAGAGGACCATTTCTCAGTTGAACACACCCCAAAAAGGGCATAAAACTTGCAGTTTGGTTTCCCCTTTGATTTCTTTTGTAATCCAGTCCCTTGTGATGGATAAACAGTCTCTGCACCTTCATCTACAATCATTGCTTCTAGTAGCCATTGGGGTGAAATTGTTTCAAATCAATTCCTCTCACCCGCTCCCAGTCGCACTCCCAATTGTGCTCCATTTCAATCACAATGACAAAATCATTGATAAACATTTAGCTTTCCAAATAAATTTGAGGTCAAATATAAATTAATAACCTAGAAAATAATATTCAATGCCACTTGTTTGATCTAAAAAATAGTTAAAATGTAAAATATAAGTCATGGTTGCATTACGCATTTCACTCTCCACTCCCACTGGCTTTAAAAGAGAAACTCATATTTCCTCATAATGTTTCAGGCATTGCAACAATTTGTAGAGCATTCGAAAGAACAAGGAGAAGTTATATGCATGCAAATCTTTTAGTTTTCCTTTTATATAAACTGTCTTTTTGATTTGCTTCTTTGTTTTAGATGCTATGCTTGCATTTTGTAACCATTTTCTTTATGCAATATAGTCGATCAATATAAAAGGGACCAAAATGTTATTTTTAAGAGCTAAAACATTGCTCCCCGGCGGGAAACAAACTTTTGTAGAATATTATGGTAAGTTATTCATTTTTTCTTTTTCATATTTTCTTTTTCTTAGTCTTCCAGCAGCTATGTCTAGAAAAAATCTTGTTCCCTTATGCTTTTATGCATGCCCATAATTTATTTGAAAACACCCGTTTGGCACAGGCAGGAGAATGGTGGCAAATAATTTGCCTTTATACGCAGGGGTTGCATATGTTTGAAAGTTTTGAAAGTCTTTTCAAGAAATAATTTTTTAGCAAATCTCTTTGTATTTACTTGAAGCTATTTTTGTTGTTTTCTAATAAGGTGTGGGCACATGTTTCAATTGAAATTTTGTTGCTTTCTTGAGCTATGAAAAAGTGTCATGTGAATGTTTTGCCAAAGATAGTTGTTTCTCGATATTTTATTGGTGAATTGAATGTTTTGTTGAAAAATTAAGAATTGAATGTTAGACTTCCATCATTGTTGGATATGTATAAAATGAGTTAAATGATAAAGCTTTGGAGATTTTTGAGCAAATGCTTGGCAGGTTTAAGGTGAAACTTGGAGCTTTTAAGAAGGGTACAAATATGCATTAAAAATTGGAGATTGGGTTTTCTTCTGATGCAAAGCTCTCTCATTTACTCAATTTATTAACAATATAAATCAATTGAGGTGCATCAATCAAATTTTGTTGTAATTTTTATGATAGTCATTTATGGTTTCATGTATGTCTATTATAACATACAGAGGAAGGATATTGAGTTAAATCCGTTCTACTCATATTCTGCAAACATTTCCTTTATTTTTCTCTGAGAGAGTTTACGATTGCTATAGTTTTAGTAATAGCTTTCTAGTAACTGGCTTTATTATTAAACCATTTTATTTGTGCATTTTCAATAATATATTAATTAATATCATAGAATGGAAGGACAGGAAATTCAAGGGCATCAATCTTGTCTAACTTTTTTTTTGCATGCAACAAGTTTCTAATATATATTTAAGTTGATAAAAAGTAAATATTGAATATTTTCATTTATAAAAAGAAGTTAAAGTTTGATCTTTTTCATTTATTTAGATGAAAATTAAATGTTATATAATAAGTTCAAGCTTTACATTTTGTATTTAAATATAATTTTAATAATTTTTAAATTTATTTTAACGATCCCATTTTAATAATAAAATTTAATTATTTTAAATTAGAAATTGTGGGTTGGAAAACTTATTTAAGAGAAATATATAGGAAGTAAATAAATCAATAAAGTTATTAGTATTTTTTTATGTTGAGATTTTAAATTTATAATAAAAACAAATTTTCACAATTTAAAAAGAAAATATAATAAAGAATGAAACTTTATATTTTTAAGTATATATAATAGAATCATGTCTCTTATTGAAAGTATGATAAGTGGTTGTACAAGCCTAAAATTGTCCCTTGCAATATTATAATTAATTATATTTGTTATATTCTTTCACTAATTTAATTAAATTTATTTAATTAAATTAAGTTCATTATCCTAAAGTATTTGAATTTAATTTGAATACTTATCCCCTAAGTGTATTTAATTTAATACCTTCCCACATTAAAATCCCCTTTTAAATAAATTTTAATTAATTTATTCCCTCATATGATTAAATTATTCTAAACCATAATTAGTCTAAATCTAATTTGGATTAATTTTAAATCTAAACTTAGATCCTACCCTACCTCACATCGCTCTCACCAAATAAACCTAGTCACTAATTAACTAAGGTTAATTAGGCTAATTCTAGGATTCCTAGACCTATTAGTCCTAATTATTTGCTCACACACGTGTGAGCATATTTCCAAAAATTAACTTTTCCAAATACTAATTTAGTGCCAACAAGATTTCTTACAACCTTGATGACACCTTCTTACACTTTCTAAAAGTGTTTCATTAGACTAAAACTATGACATCTCTTACACACCTCTTACATGTGTACTTCAAGTACACATTGACCCTTCACATCTCAAGTTGCTCACACATGTGTGAGCAAACTTGGCCTCTTGCATGATTTATGTATCCCTTATGTGGAACCTATGTGAATTTCACATGTGCTCCACCTCACCCAAGACCTCCAAAATCCTATAAATAAGAGCCTTTTCAAGAGTAATTGACCCATCATTATTGCATTTAGAGTTATTATGCTAGTTTTCATTTATAGATTTTAGTGCATTTAAAGATTTTATTGACTAACTTGTTTGGTAGTTGAATCGCATTCATGGTTGTAGTTTGCATTTAATCTTAGATCATTTACTTCTCATTTACCCTCATATCCATTACTCCATTGAAGGCTTGAGAGAAGTTCCTCATACTTGTTCTTGAGCTCTTCCTCATCCATTTTCATTTAGTGTTGCACTTAACTTGCATTCTTTTTCAAATTATTTCAATCATAGTGGAATATTGCATTATGTTGGGAGATCACACCCACAAACCTCTCTAAGAGAAAATCAACAAGGCTTGGGTGCCCTTGTTTTCATCAGAGGTTATGGTGGAAGCTTTTGTTTTGATTAAGGCTTTAGATATGTTAATGTAAAATGAAATGATTTTATTTTCCTAACGTTTGCATGTCTAGACATGATCCCAATAGGTAGGTTTCCAGCATATATATTTTTTCTTGCCCAGTGGGACCCCATCCCTAAAATTGAAACTTTTTTTCAAACTTTTCACAACATTCTGGAAAATGTCACACAAAGTCGTCTCCATCCTGGAACGGTTGTCTGCGCTAAACGGTTGTCTGCACAGATTGTTGTCTACATAGATCGTCACCTCTGCGTGGAGACTATTGGTCATAGTTTGTCCCTTTAATATGTATTTTTCTTTAGGCCTGGTTGTTAGAGTAATTGTACTTTTGGCTTATTAATTAAATCATGTTGATTTAATTAATTAAGTTGTCATTACTCTTTATTTCTTAAGCTATTTCTTTAGGTGCATTATAATTAATATTCATATTAATTATTAATGTTGAACCTAGCTTTTTTAGGTTTTAGGGTTTGTTCACCTTTATAGGTTGAACATTGTAATCTCTTTTCATAACAATTCAATCAATCATTTTCTGAATATTTGGGCTCTACCATTTCAAAGTTTATTCTGAGTTGTTCCTGCTTTCTCCTCCTTCTTGCTTCTTCTAGTGACAGGTTATTTTGCATGCAGGTTTCTTGGAAAATATAGATTTATCCATCAAATCCTACATGGTATCAGAGCCTTTCTGCTGTTGCCTGTCCTGGTGATCTTGAAGCTGTGTTTGAAGGGAAAAAGTTTTAGCTTTTTGGGGCTTGTTGTCTTCAATCTGGGGGTGAATTCATTTTTGGTGCACTTTGTGCACAAACAAACCTCATGGTCATGTCTAGAAGGCCCAAAAACCCTAGTATTGATATAAGACATGACCTATCTGGCCCTCTGTACCTCTGAGGTTTTTTTGCTTCTAGGGCCGTACAGGCACATAAACTAGAATTTTTTTTAATTTTTTTTTAAAAACACCCTTTTAGGGCTTGTTTTGGGTGCTGTCGCCACGCACCCAATGTGCCACCATGACCTGGCCCATGCTAGTCCTATACTGCCCGCTGGCCCAGCACTGCTGCCAGCCCCCATTGGCCCAGCACCGCCTCCGGCCCTGCACCGCCGCCCTTCACCGCCGACTGGCTCCGCCCACCTGCAGCGCCGCCCAACGGGCTCTCAGTGTCGCAGGCTCATACACCTTGGCAGCGGTCGCATTGGTGATTGAGGGCTCTGCCTTTAGCCCCCTACATGTGCCATACGCCCAGGGGCCCAGAATATTAAGCCCCAGGGGCTAATTGTTTTAAATTTTTGGAGCCTTTCCAACCTACTGTCAGTGTTTTTGCTCTATCTGGAGCAAACAAAAGCCTTTTTTTGACTTCTTTATATCATCGGAAAGCTCTTTCCAAGGCAGACATCTTGGAAAAGGTTTCATCTTCTATTTTTTCTATTTCATTGACTTTTTTGTTAGTCAAAGATAGAATTTGTATTTTTGCACTCATGGAGGCAGATGTGAGCATTCTTCTATGCATGCCCTAATTTCTTTTTGCATGCTTTAGGTTTACTTTGCTATTTTTTTCTACATGTTCTTCTATTGTAATTTTTGGGTATTGTAATAAATGAACTTCAATAAAGTTCCATCATGGGGGTTTATTGCTTAATAATCTGAGTAGGGTGTAGTCTCATGGCCTGCACTTTGATCTCTTCTTCAGTTGCTTCAAAGATTTAAGGGTTGTTCCAGTTTGTAATTTTTCTAGTGTTCCTGGGCATCGGGTCTATTGTTGCTTTATCATGTTTCCAACTAAGTCGATGACTCACATAATGGTCTCTAGTAAATAGAAGTATCTTTCCTTGCTTGCTAGATTCAGGATTCCAGTGTTGCTCTTTTAGTGTTCTTCTAGTGATTATTTGCAGTAGGTCATCTCTTTTTGGAGAGGGGTTTTTCCCTATGGGTTTTCTCATTTTCTCCAGTTTATAGAGATTTCTTTGTATTGGGTACCTGATCAGGCCTTGTTGCCGGGACCCACTTTCTTTCTTTCTTAGTTGTGCTAGGTTAGCTTACCTCCTAAGCTTTGCTTAAGGGGGGGTGTTAGAGTAATTATACTTTTGGCTTATTAATTAAATCATGTTGATTTAATTAATTATTTTATCATTAATCTTTATTTCTTAAGCTATCTCTTTAGGTGCATTATAATTAATATTCATATTAATTATTAATGCTCAACCTAGCCTTCTTAGGTTTTAGGATTTGTTCACATTTATAGGTTGAACATTGTAATCTATTTTCATAACAATTCAATCAATCATTTTTTGAATATTTGGGCTCTACCATTTCGGAGTTTATTCTGAGTTGTTCCTGCTTTCTCCTCCTTCTTTCTTCTTCCAGTGACAGGTTATTTTGCATGCAGGTTTCTTGGCAACTATGGATTTAGCCATCAAATCCTACATTGGTTAGGGTTGCAAAAAGGTTTTCTACCCTGCTAAATCTCTTAGTTTTTATGCCTGGTTCATAGCTCCAATAATATTTGGTCAAAAAACCTAAGTCTCTGTGAGAAAATATGGTTTAAATAGTGAAAATATTTCTGTCTTGGTATGTCCTTAAACCCTATTTTCAAATTATAGCCATTAGTTGAAAAAGGTCTTAAACCCTTCATGGTGTGTTCTAATTTGTAGTTACCTTTTCAAGCCACTTAAGTCTTTTTATGTCATGTGCATGGCCAAGGAATATTATTTTATCTGGCAAAGCTCTTTATCTCCTAATTTCCTAATGATATAGAATATTCTCTTTCTATTCAATGGTTAAGCGTAGGCCATAGATCTAATTTACATCATGCAGTTAGGGTAAGATCTCCAAATAAAGTCAAGTTCAACTCAAGTATTTAGTGATCTTGTGAGGGTTGTTGATCAAGATCTATTCTTATGATGATCATGTGGTCTGTGTCAGGTCTCGTAATGGAACCCAAGTTACAAAAAGTGTATAGCGAATTGGAGATAGTGTTGTCTTTGAATCTCCAAATCTGATCATGGTAAAGAAAAGTAAGTCAGGTTTAGTTCAGAGTTTGCGCGGATGTGATCAGGACCGTTTATTAGAGAAAGAAACAAGGGTTAGCACTTGATCACTAGATAAAGATGAGGTCAACTCAAAATTTTTGAAATTCAGTGAGTGTCATTGATTGAGTTCTATTCAGGTCACGATCATGTGGATCGTGCTAGATCTCTAGATGAACCCATGATCAAGGTTTTGTTTCAGCAACTTAACAATCTAGTTATCTCATAATGAACCTATGATCGATGCTAAGTTAAGTTAAGTTTATTATGAGATTAGGTGTGAAACATTGATGCAGATAAAGATCTAGGGCTGGCATATGATCTTGAAAAGAAATGAGCAAGTATAGGATGATTCAGATATGTAGCGCTGATCATTGATCATGTTTCAATCTTACGGCTTGCGCATGATCTCTAAATCTAACTCAGGTTAAAGATTTCATTCAGCGATTCAGAGACTCAGTTGTCATGTGATCTCCAAATAGACACAAGTTCAAGCATGGTTAGTTCAAAGGCCGAGTTCAAGTGTGAGCTAGATCTAATAGTCAACACGAAGACTTAAAGCACAAGATGAAGCTCTTTAATGATTGAAGCATTGTGCCCTTTTTCCACGTACCATTACTAATGTCACGACCCCAGGTTTTCAAAAGGTGTTTAAAAGGACAAGTTTGTAGAAGATCTATGGTCAACGCTATTCCTTGATCATGAAGATGGTCATTAATTGTCAAGGCATGTCCCTTTCTACCACGTGTCTAAGGTGGGTCTTGTTCAATGGTGAGTAAAGTTAAAGACCAATCAAGTCATATTTTATCTAATGGATGACGCAAAGCCTTAATACAGAGATGATTGACAGATATCCTTTAAGGCATTATGCCTGTATGACATGTGTACAACCAGTCAACACAAATCAGATGACAACATCAATTTCTCAGAGCTAGTAATGAAGTGCCACATGGAGGTTAGTGAGACCAAGCTTGCCGAGTTATAACTAAGGTAAATATTAGTTTGATTTAAAATGATTGGATGGTTAGAGCATTAGCTTAATGCAAAGATGATAGATGATTAACCATTAAGGCATTACATTGTGCGGCCACATGTTCATCCTAGTTAAAAGAACCTGCAGTTGTGAGACCAGAGGTAAAGTTAATATGCAGTTGAGTTTTAAAAGATTGTGCAGTGGGCATAAACCCTTAAGAGAAAAGTGATCGAGATCTAGTCATTGAGGTATCGCACCTACATGCCACCTATCCAATCAGATCTGAATTCCCGGGTAACTTAAATAAGATCTATGACTGTGTTTTAAAGATTGATAAAGTTGAAACCTAGACTGTCGAACATACCTGTAATTTCTGCTCCAATATAGATTTAAGGCTTTCTTCCATTTAAGGTCTGTGGTGATAATAGGGTGCACAAATTTTATAAACCAGAGAAATTCCAGAAGCTACGAGTCATGGATTTATTAAATTGTTTGGATAGCAATTTTATGTCCGATAAACTTTCTGGAACGTGGATTTTTGAATATTGATTTCTTTGGGGTTATAAATTTGACGACCGTTTGCGGGGAATCTATTTATTTTGTATGTATATATAATTTTTTTAAAATATATTTTAATATTTAAATATATTGTAAAACATAATTATTATACAATATTTCTTTCATACTTAAATTTAAATCTTTTGTTTTCATCATAAAGTATCTACTTAATAATTAGCATACTTATATTTATAAATAAAATATATTGAATAGTGAAAAAATAATATAATATGAAAGATCCTAAAAACCACTATAATATGAAAGATCTTAAAAACCACTATAATATGAAAGATCTTAAAAACCACCTTTTATTTTGAGTTTTTTCATACTTTTATGTGATGTTGTGATCTGTAAAAAGTAGGAACTCTTTTTACTTACTATATAAAATCATATAATCATATAGAATTAAATAGAGAGGATTTTTAAAATGATGAAATTATTGATAAACATTTGGCTTTCCAAATAAATTTGAGGTCAAATATAATTTAATAACCTAGAAAATAATATTCAATGCCACTTGTTTGATCTGACAAATAGTTAAAATGTAAAACGTAAGTCGTGGTTGCATTAGGCATTTCACTCTCCACTCCCACTGACTTTAAAAGAGAAACTCATATTTCCTCATAATGTTTTAGGCATTGCAACAATTTGCAGAGCATTCGAAAGAACAAGGAGAAGTTATATGCATGCAAATCTTTTAGTTTTCCTTTTATATAAACTGTCTTTCTGATTCGCTTCTTTCTTTTAGATGCTATGCCTGCATTTTGTAACCATTTCTTTATGCAATATAGTCGATCAGTATAAAAGGGACCAAAATGTTATTTTTAGGAGCTAAAACATTGCTCACCTGCGGGAAACAAACTTTTGTAGAATATTATGGTAAGTTATTCATATTTTCTTTTTCTTAGTCTTCCAGCAGCTATGTCTAAAAAAAATCTTGTGCCCTTATGCTTTCATGCATGCCCATAATTTATTTGAAAACACTTGTTTGGCACAGGCAGGAGAAAGGTGGTAAATAATTTGGCTTTATACCTAGCGGTTGCATATGTTTGAAAGTTTTTAAAGTCTTTTCAAGAAATCTTTTTTTAGCAAATCTCTTTGTATTTACTTGAAGCTATTTTTGTTGTTTTCAAATAAGGCGTGGGCACATGTTTCAATTGAAATTTTGTTGCTTTCTTGAGCTATGAAAAAGTGCCATATGAATGTTTTGCCGAAAATAGTTGTTTCTCGATATTTTATTGTTGAATTGAATGTTTTGCTGAAAAATTAAGAATTGAATGTTGGACTTCCATCATTGCTGGATATGTATAAAATGGGTTAAATGATAAATCTTTGGAGATTTTTGAGCAAATGCTTGGCAGGTTTAAGGTGAAACTTGGAGCTTTTAAGAAGGGTACAAATATGCATTAAAAATTGGAGATTGGGTTTTCTTCTGATGCAAAGCTCTCTCATTTACTCAATTTATTAACAGTATGAATCAATTGAGGTGCATCAATCAATTTTTGTTGTAATTTTTATGATAGTCATTTATGCTTTCATGCATGTCTATTATAACATGCAGAGGGAGGATATTGAGTTAAATCCATTCTACTCATATTCTGCAAACATTTCATTTATGTTTCTTTGAGAGAGTTTTTGACTGCTATAATTTTAGTAATAGCTTTCTAGTGTCTGGCTTTATTATTAAACCATTATATTTGTGCATTTTTAATAATTTATTAATTAATATCATAGAATGGAAGGATGGGAAATTCAAGGGCATCAATCCTGTCTAACATTTTTTTGCATGCAACAAGTTTCTAATATATATTTAAGTTGAGAAGAAGTAAATATTGAATATTTTCATTTATAAAAATAAGTTAAAGTTTGATCTTTTTCATTTATTTCAAATTAAATGTTATATAATAAGTTCAAGCTTTACATTTTATATTTAAATATGATTTTAATAATTTTAAAATTTATTTTAACGATCTCATTTTAATAATAAAATTTAATTATTTTAAATTAGAAATTGTGGTTTGGAAAACTAATTTAAGAGAAATATATAGGAAGTAAATAAATCAATAAAGTTATTAGTAAATTTTGAAGTTGAGATTTTAAATTTATAACAAAAATAATTTTTCACAATTTAAAAAGAAAATATGATAAATAAGGTAATTTTATATTTTTAAGGATATATAATAGAATAATGTCTCTTATTGAAAGTGTGATAGGTGGTTGTATATGCCTAAAAGTGTCCCTTGCAATATTATAATTAATTATATTTATTATATTCTTTCACTTATTTAATTAAATTAAGTTCATTATCCTGAAGTATTTGAATTTAACTTGAATACTTATCCCCTAAGTGTATTAAATTTAATTTAATACCCTCCCACATTAAAATCCCCTTTTAAAATTTTATTTATTTATTTATTCCCTCATATGCTTAAATTATTTTAAACCATAATTAGTCTAAATCTAATTTAGATTAATTTTAAATCTAAACCTAGAGCCTACCCTACCTCACATCACTCTCACCAAATAAACCTTGTCACTAATTAACTAAGGTTAATTAGGTTAATTCTAGGATTCGTAGACCCGTTAGTCCTAATTATTTACTCACACGTGTGTGAGCATATTTCCAAAAATTGACTTTTCCATATAATACTAATTTGGTGCCAACAAGGTTTTTTACAACTTTGATGACACCTTCTTACACTTTCTAAAAGTGTTTCATTGGACTAAAAATATGACATCTCTTACACACCTCTTTACATATGCACTTCAAGTACACATTGACCCATCACATCTTAAGTTGCTCACACATGTGTGAGAAAACTTGGCCTCTTGCATGATTTATGTGTCCCTCATGTGGCACCTATGTGGATGTCACATGTGCTCTACATCACCCAAGGCCTCCAAAATTCTATAAATAGGAGCCCTGCCAAGAGTAATTGACACATCATTGTTGTATTTAGAGTTATTATGCTAGTTTTCATTTAGATATTTTAGTGCTTTTAAATATTTTATTGAATCACTTGTTTGGTAGTTGAATCTCATTCACGGTTGTATTTTTAATTTAATCTTAGATCATTTACTTCTCATCTACCCTCATATCCATTATTCCATTGAAGGCTTGAGACAAGTTCCTCATACTTGTTCTTGAGCTCTTCCTCATTCATTTTCATTTAGTGTTGCAATTACCTTGCATTCTTTTTCATTATTTCAATCATAGTGGGATATTGCATTATGTTGGGAGAGCACACCCACAAACCTCTATAAGAGAAAATGAACAAGGCTTGGGTGCTCTTGTTTGGCTCATTTGACGTTATGGTGGAAACTTTTGTTTTGATTAAGGCTTTAGATATGTTAATGCAAAATGAAATAATTTTGTTTGCCTAACATTTGCATGTCTGAGCATGATCCCAATAGGTAGGTTTCTAGCATATACATTTTGGCACGCCCAGTGGGACCCACATCTCTAAAATTTAAACTTTTTGTCAAACTTTTTGCAACATTCTGGAAAATGTCACACAGAGTCATCTCCGTCCTAGAACGGTTGTCTACGCTAAATGGTTGTCTGCGCATGTTGTCGTCTACATAGATCATCGTCTGTGTGAGGAGACTATCATCTCCACTTGGGTTGACTAACCTTTGGTTTTAAGTGATTTAACTAATTTTTAACATATTTTGGTTTTTTAACTCTCAGGTTTTTGAAAGGACATCACTTTTACAGAGTTAAATGTTGCCAATTATTTTTAAAAAATATCAGTATTTAACCACAATTAGCTAACTCTTTTTTATGTTTGGTTGTCTACGCAGGTTGACCGATGTCTCTTTAGACTGTTGTCTGCGTTGGTACTCTATCATCTGTGCTCCTCGAAAATTGTGTTGTTAGGTATAATATTTTAGCTTTTTACATAAACTACCATCTACGCATTTTGTTTAATAGATGTCTGTGATTCTAGACTTTCGTCTGTGATCACAGACTATCGTCTATGCAGATTGTCATTTGTGCATATATTTAAACTATCATTTGCACTCTGTATCAATTCTTTTTCACTTTTCAATAGGTTTTGGGTTACTGATATCATCTAAGTTTTGTAGCACCCTGATTTTGAAGACTAATTTTTGAAACTACTAACATTTTGTGTTGCAAGACGTTAAGAAGAAGACAAACACAAAAACTACTCACATATTGTTCTTGCAGGTTGCCTAGGAGATATAAACAAACATCGTGTTTTATTTAATATTTTTCTTAGGCATTTTAAAGAGGGTTCACTTGCAATGTATTGTTAAGTGGTAGGGGAGTATGCTCTTATCTTTTATTAGACAATCAGAAACTTAGACTCATTTGACATTTCACTTAGAAAGTAACCTTGGGAAAGAAAAACTTGCTTGGTGTGTTTTGGAGAAAATGACATTGGGTAGGAGAGTATGCTCTTTTTCCCTTGTGAGAAAATCGTAAATCTAGACCCCTCTCATCGCCAATCTGTGCTCTTTATTTTATCCTTTAGTTGGGCCTACCGGTTGAGGGAAAAATCTCCCGAGAATGACCAATGTGAGAACAAGGTGTAAGCCCACCACTCCAACTCACGTTAAAAAATTTTACTTCTTGGGATCAAAGCCTCGGAAGTTGGATATCATTTTAGCTTATACTCAGCTCATGCCTAGCACAAAGTAGGGCCATGGGCTCTCGATCACATTTACGTGACTTCTTGTTTGAAGGTTCTTTGTGCGGATATATGCCTCAATCATGCTTGCGCGAACACAAAGGACATATTCGAATAGAGACCCTGACTAAGAACTGTTAAAGTAGAAGCCTACCTCGTTCACCCCTAAAAGTTTGATAATGTTTGTGTAAGGAGGATAGTAACCTCCCCAAAATCACTCACACATTCATGCCACCTTGAGCATTTAGAAACAACTAATATGGCATAATGACTGGAGCCATTGCGTGCTTGGTGATGACCATATTATGATTAGGTCTTGTGTGTGTGCTGACATTTGTGAGCAAATATTTTTAGATTAAGCCAAATTCCATAGGTACGTTTTGCTTGAGTGTTTTTAAAAGCATGGATAAATTAAACAAACATGAATGTTCTATCAGTTAAATTTTTCACAATTTATTTTATCCCTCAAGGTTTCTTTGTCCTTTGTTGGATTGTTTTCAAGACATTTGACTATTATTTTTCTGGTTTGAGTGACTGAAATCAGTTCTTGCCATCGAACAAACTACCCAAAAAATCAGACTAGCAGTCAAACTGATCAAAATTTCATCATGAAATTCTTTGTACATGAATTGTCATTTCTGACCTAGCATTGGTGTTTATGCCCGATAATAGTCATCTCTAACCTAGAACGGTCATCTCCATAGTTTTTTGTTTGCATTTGAGAATGGTTGTCTCTGCCGAAAGACAATGAGTTGTCAGGTCTTGCAAAAGAATTTGAAACTTGATTCTTCAGAAGATCCTAAAATCATTTGTCACAAAACATTTATTGACCAGAAAAATTTGATATTTCTCTCTGTGGGATATGACTAACTCAGGAAAGCACAAGAAATTTAAGCTTCTAGTTCCCCAGGTTTATAGAGAAAATAAATAAGATGATAGAAAAGCCAAAGAATATCAACATATCAAAAAATCTATTCAACAAGAGATCAAAGACTGAGATATTTGATGCTATCATCTACAATTGTAAAATTTCCCAAGTCATGTCCAAGAATCACATGAATCATGCATTCATTCATTTTGAGCAATACGATTAGATAAACCTCATTTTCAAATCAATTTATCACTTCCTCGTCATAAAAAACATCATCATTTTATTCTTGGAGAAAAATCAATCAATCTTGGACTTAATCAAATCAAATCTAATATTTCATTCCTTCATCATAATTAGGTTGAAAGATCTTAATCAAGCATGTTTCAGACCTTCATCTCTAGTGAACACATTATTGCTTGTAGAATATCAGTCTGTCTTAAGCAATAAAATCCATTGACATTGTCTTATTTTGCTTGGGATCACAAGTCAATCACAAAGCAGGAGAAGACATTATCTAAAATCAACCCCTCATGTTTACACAATCATAAGGGTTTGTCTCACCTATGTTTTCATCCAAAAACCTTCAAATCCAATCCAAATCCATTCAATTCAATCCAATTCATCCAAATCAATCAATCAATCAAATCTAATCAACAATCAAATAAAGTCCAAATCATTTGCTCCTAAGATCATCATGAATTCTAAATTTCATCCTTCATCTATCATCTATCTTCCTTCATCTTTCATCTTGCATCTTTCAGATTTCCTCCATCCTTTTTAGGTTACCATTGCATAGTAGTTACTTGACCCCAAGATAAAAACATGAGGCAACACATTTAAACACCAATCATGATGATGAGAGTCTTTATTCTCATCCCTTCTTCCAGGGAGAAGAAGTACATGCTGAGGACATAACCAATGCTCTTGAGGAGAATGAATTAGTTAATCAAGATGAGAGATCTACCCAAGTAAATGATTTCCTTAATGACCCATATAACCTAGAGATGGTTTAAAAGGCCATTAACCAAAATGGTGGAGAGATTTTCATGAACCTTATTAAGAATGGGGTCACAATACCCATTAATTTTGATGAATCTCTCCTTGTTAGTAATATCATTAAGGCTACAACTGCTGCAAACACAACCTCAACCTCAAATGAAACATCATCACATGACAAAGGAAATACCACTTCTAGTGGACCCTCTACATCAATCCCCACATCAACTTCACGACCAACATTTCAATTAACAGGGGAAAAAATTTACTAAATTCTTAGTTTCTTGCCCAACATCACTTCACATAATAGCACTCATACCACAACTAATGCTACTACTGACGTTGGTGCTACTATTTTTAATATAGGGCACACATCAATCCCTTTGTCCACACAGACAGTCTCATCATTTTAATAACCCAAAAATGGTCTAGCAAACCCATGGCCCCCTTTTCTTAGATATTTGGTCTTAATAAATCCTAAATCTAAGACATTATTGCAAGACTCTAAATTATTGAGCATTTACTCAAACTTTCTTACATAATTTTAATTTTAACTTGTTGAATCAAATCATCAATCATCAAATCCTAAACTCAAAAAGCATAAAACATTGGGATAAAATCAAAAAGTCCTAAGTCCCTTTTTAAATAAAAAAGTGAACCCATTCACACATGGGTGTGCACTCAAAAATCAAATAAAACAAATAAAAGGGAGGAAAATACCAAATTTGTCTTATTCTCCACAAAGTTGACCAATCCAAATCACTTTGTCATCTCACATGGATTGAGAGGAATTGCATCTCCACTATTGATCAATTTCTTTTGCCTCTTAATCTCAACCACTCATTCCTTGGAATCTCTTATAAAAGGGATAGCTCCCTTTTCTCATTCATAACAAGAAGATTTGGAGTAGAGTTATAATGCTATTTTCTCCCTAGAATTCCTAGTACATTTATAGTTTATTTACTCTCATGATAGTTTCTTGCATTTTGGCATTGTTTAGCTTCATTTCTTAGCTTAATGGCATTCTAGTTCTGATCTCATAGCTTAATTTAGATGCATTGTTCTTCTCATTTCTAGTTCAAGTCTTGCATTCTAGTTTCATTTATCATAGTTTCTATGCATTTCATTTGATAGTATATGCATTCTCATTTTCAACCTTTCAAGAGAAAAGCATGTAAGTCTATGCATCTTGCCTCACATTGAATTGAATCTTCCATTTTGGAGTAGTCAAGTCACTGATTTCTCTATGTCTAATTTGATGGACAACCATGAGAATCATACTCGCTTCAACTAGGAAGCAATAAGCCGATTTCTATGGGTTTTTATCATGCTTTGAATCTTATGTTTTTACTAACCCTTTTCAATGTAATAGTTTATTGAAGTGTTTGGTTGCAGATTCTAATCTCACATTTTACCACACACATTTTTGGCGCCCACCGTGGGGCAAAAAGTTGGGTTTTTCTCCATTTTTATGATTTCTTACATATTTTTGACGAAACTGCAGTTCTGTTGTACTGTTCTTTGTTCTCTGTCATACGTAAATTTAATATTGGTACTTTTTCATATGAGAACAGGTATATTGTTGTATGAGCTTTTATAAACTACCTTTTGTCATATCAAAACATTAGATTTGTTGTATGGGCTTTGGTGAGATAATGTTTTGTCATACGACAAATTTTGTATTTTTGTATAGGATTTGATACCAGTCTGTGTTCTATACTTTGTCATTTCAAAAATAGAAAGCATTTTTAGGGTTTCTCTTGAGCTAATTTCTTCTTTCTAATCTTTGACATATCTTCGTTGGTCTTATTGCTATCTATTTTTGCAGCCTAACTGGTTTTTTTTGCAGAACGTTTTTGAGGAAGATTCACTTGCCAAAGCTACATTTGCACACTATTTTGATATAACTACTAATGGGTTTGTTCTTGTAGGACGTTTGTCAAAGAAATTTTGAAATTGCTAATAGTTGTGTTTGGAGGTTGCCTCAAAATCACATCAACTAAATGATCATGCTTGTTAGGATTTTCTTTTGATTCATAGGCACATAGATTATTAGAAGGATCTTTTGTTTGGTTTGAAGCAAGTGTTAGGGGAGTATGCTCTCTTTCCTTTGGGAAGATCAAAAACCTAGACTCAGTTACTTTATACTAAGCAATTAAATCTTTGGGAAAGAACTTAAAGCGTGTCTTGTGTGTGTGTGTGGAGACAATGATACTGGATAGAAGAGTGTGCTCTTTTCCCCTTGAGGGAAAATAAAAAATATAGACTCTTTTTTGTTTCCAATCCATTTACTTTTCAAGATAAACCTTTAGAGGGCCTATCAAGGGGGTAATCTCTTGGGAATGACCTAAGTGGGGAACAAGTGGACCTGGCTACTTCCACCCCACTATAATCAAATGCTTCCTTCAATCTAAAGAGAGGGAAGATGTGGCTATTTCTATCTTTAATGATTTCTCACTTGTAGGGCCTTATTTCCCCAGTCTTGCTAAGAAAGAGCTGCATTTGATTGGGCACTTGTAGGGCCATTTTTGGTCTCAATCTTGTTTACAAGACTACAAGGGAGATACATTAAACTTGTGTAGGACCAAGAGGTCTCAATCTTGCATGCAAGACTATACATTTTGGGTGCTTATAGGGCTATGTGCCTTAATTTTTCTTTTGAAACTACAAGGGATAGTCATGAATGGATGAAATTACTACACACCTTTAGATAGAGGCTACCCGATCTACCTCCAAAAGTATCATAATCTTTGTGCAAGGATCGATCCAAGTGGACTTTACCCAGATCACCCCAAGATTTTACACCCAACATATGTATTCCCAAGGATGTTTGAAAGCATGAATGTGGCATGGGGGAGCTTATGTGATTTGAGCAATGAGCCTATTTCCAAAACCCACAATGTGCCTAGTCCCAGAAAAAGCCAATATCACTTTGTGTGAGGTGAAGGAACATCAAGCGTGGGCAAAGATTGTGATACTAAGCCAAATTGAATATAGGGTAGAAAGTGTTTGGTTCTTCACACTTTGTGTTTGATGTTCATGTACACCTTGAAACTTGACAATATCTCTCAAACATAAACACTTTAACAACAGACAAAAGAAAAACATCAAGACTTTCACCTCAAACTTTAGGAAAAATTGTCCAAAAATTTATTGCACCCAAGTGACAAACTGTCCTAGAATCTTTTGTCATTTTAGACTATTGCATTTGTCATATAACAGCACATCCAGGGGCAACAATTTGTATGAAGACTCCTCTATTTTCATTTGGGAACCCCTGTATTATCGTATGAGACTTGAGTTGGAAACAGTCCAGCATTAATATCTTTGTCCTTTGGTCACATCTTTATAAAATAGCTATCATACCTTGTCACGGTCTTTTTAGATCTTGAATCTAGTGGTTATACTTTTCATTATCTTTTTGTCCTAGCTTTTCGCAACTCTCTCAATCATATTGACTTTTTACTCCTAGTTCTTTATCAACTTTGTTGCAAGTGTCATCTCAGCAGGTATTCAGACCTCAAACACATGATACCTTGCACAAGTTCAACAACCAAACCATCCTTTTTTTTCATCAATCAAATCTTTAAGCTTTGACAATTGACTTGACATATTGATCCTCTAGCAACATTAGTCATAGATTGTCGTACATGGTCCAAACAAGAAGTCAAAAGGTTGATCTCAATTCTAAGGGAAAAGCTATAAACAACTTTACTCAAGACTTACCTTTTTGTCACAAACCCAAGATGGACCAAGAGATCTCATGCAAGGACACTCTAAATCCACAATCAACAATACCATTGTTCGATTCATCAAACTTGGCTGCCCACAACATGTCAACTATGTTGGCCTACAATTGGGGGTCTCAATATGAACATCAAAGTTAGCATGCTAGTGCTTCTTATTCTATAGAAGAACCCACTTCCGAAGAGATTAGGAATTTCCAAAAAGATAAAAAATTTCAAAATATGATGCAAGCCATCATGCAATTAGACAAGGATGAGTATTTTATGCATCTAGTATCAACAGGTGTCAAGCTTCCACCTGATTTTGACATTGAGGGACTCATACAACAAGAGGAGGAGTCACCCATCACTATACTTAACCAACAATTGTAAGATATGAGATGTGAGTTAAGGGAACTTAAGAAGGCAAAAGAAAAACCTCCCATTAAATACTCATTGGAGTCCATATGCCCATTCCCATTTGCCAAAAATTTGCACATGCCACCTTTTCCTCTTAAGGTTGAAATCCCTAAATATGATAAATACAATGGGGAAGGTGATTGTCAAGATCATGTGAGGGAATTCTATGCCCTTAGCATGGATTTTATGCATGAACGAACATATTTGATGTGACTATTCCCCTGAAGTCTTAGCGACCATGCCCTGGAATGGTTCACAAAACTCACTCCAGACATACAAACGTTCGACGAATTGGTTCAAAAATTTATCCAACACTACTCTTACAATATCCTACACACGGCCACTATGCTCAACCTTTGCAACACCAAGAAGCATATGAGCAAGCCTTTTGTTAAGTTTCTAGAAAGATGGAGAAGGGTATTCGCAAGGTACCCTAGACAAATACCAGAGCAAGAAAAGATTGACATCTTCATCAATAATCTGGTTCCTGAAATGAACTATGCAACACAAATGAGAAAACATACCTCCTTCAGTGACTTGGTTGATAGTGCCATGAGAATCAAGGATGTTCTTGTCAATAAAGGGGACATTACTTTGAATAAGGACAACAAATTCAACATCAATAACAACAATAAGGACAAGAGGAAATACTGGAATAAGAATGGCAACATCGTTAATGATGGAATTGTTTATTCACCTAAAATCAAATCTAATGAACTAGTAATCAACCTTACTACTAGCATACAGGGTGCGAGGAAAAGTTTTGTTGCTCCTAAAATTTCTAAAAGAACTAAAGATACGTAGAAGGACAAGGCACCATGGATCCCTCGACCTAAACAAAATTTCACTCCTCTTGGAGAACCCTTGGAGGATGCACTAAAAACATTGGTTGCCAATAAGATTATTACAATTCCTAATTCAAAACCATGGGAACCTGATGTAAAACCTAGATGGTGGAACAATGACCACTACTGTGAATTTCATAAAAATAAAGGGCACTTGATGAATGACTGTATGAAATTGAAACATGTGATACAAGATCTAATTGACAACAAAACCATCATGGTCAGTAATCACGGCTCAAATGATGATCATAAGGCCTTCAAGAAACCTTTTCAATCTTATGAGAAGGGAAAATCATCACAAAATGTAGGAGCCACTATAAATCATGCATATACCCACACTGACAATGTGATTCACATGCTTGGACCCTCAGACAAATCCGTCAATGTGATTGTTATCAAAGGCAAGGAACCTGATTCTGCTAATAGGGTTACTAGAGGTCAAAACAAAGTCACCCTTAAGGGAGTGACATCCACATCTAAAAAAATAATGGTACCAATAAACAAGTTTCCATCATCTAAACAAGTCTCTAAAAGATACAATTTAATCGATCAGTTGCAACAAACTCCCGCTCATATTTCCATATTAGAGTTGTTGAAAATGTCACCCTTACAAAAGGAAGTCCTTGAAACTATGCTTATTGAAACCAACATCCTAAAGACCTTGAAATAAGTCGATTTTAGACCATGGTAAATCATCTAACTACCCCTCACTACCTGTCTTTCTTAGAGGAAGATGACAAAGCTCTTAGTCACCCACACAATCAACCTTTACACATAGAGGTTTTGATTCAAAAACACCGGGTCAGGCGTGTTTTGATAGATGGAAGCACTAGGTTAAATATTTGTACCCTCAAGATAGTTACATCATTGGGATTTTCTGAGCATATTATTGATCCACGAAGAAAAATTACTATTAAAGAATATGATGAGGAAGAGCAATCATCTAGAGGACTTATAGTGCTCCCAATCAGGGTGGGTCAAGTTGAAAGAAATGTCACATGCCAAGTACTTGACGTACCTCTTACATACAATATAGTGCTAGGGAGACCTTGAATCAATGATATGCAGTGGTCCCCTCCACATATCACCAATGTGTGAAATTTCCCTATAATGGAGTAGAAGTGACCATTCTAACTGATAACACTTACTCCTGTAATACCTTAAAGCAAGCTGACATCATGGTTCCACACAACAAGGAGGAATTGCAGAATTATGAAGTGACTCAATAGGAACTAATGCAAAGCCTTGAGGAAAAACTTAAGATTCAGAACACAAGCATGGGGGAACATCAAATAACTTCTCTGCCTACCTCTCCCAGGTCTTATGGCATGCCATCCTCATCTTTCCCACCTTCGAATGACAAACAATTAGAAATACATGAGGGAACTAGAATGGTGAAGGCACGGGTATCTCTTTTAGAGGAAAATGAAGAAGTTCTTGCCTGGTTATATAAATATGAAGACAAAACTAACAAAGTGACACATGTGGAGATCTTCCTAGATAAATATGGGAAAGGAATATATCAGATGATGAGATAAATGGGATGTGCAGGTAAAGGAACCTTGGGTAAGGATAAAGGCCTTATCGAGCATCTCCATACTAAATTTTGAGATCCCACAGATAAAACTGGTGTAGGGTACCATGAAAACAAAGTTCATTCTCCTCCTGAGAATAGTCATCTCAACAACACTCATACAAATACCTATGATACAAACACTGATAGCGGGGATGAAATCACCCCTCTCCCCTTTGGGAATTTGATGAGTGCCACCACTGACAATCTGGCATACCAGGGAGAACCATATGTCCCTTCATTGTACAGAGCTTCCTTTGAACCAAATAGATCTAGCACTATAAGTACTACAAAAGTACCAACCCAAGGATCAGAAGATAGACACCCTAACTCGGGGAAACTTGTCTCCACCTCCCATGTCCTTGACTTACCACATTTTTCAAATGATGGAGTGCATGTTGTTGAGGAGGTCTCTCCTTGTGCCTCTAAGAAATTAGAAGATGATTCCACTCAACATGGAAATGATCGGCAAAACAAAGACAATAATTACCTAAGTGTCCCAAGAACTCTCTCTCATTTTTTGGAAGATAGAAACCAAGATCCTATTCAGTTTGATTATGGTCGAGGCACTACCCTATTAGAGTAGCATCCTAACCAGGGGTAGACTATGGCTCCTATGCATGTGTTAGATTTACCCGATTCAATTGAAACTGACTCTAATGAGTATGAATGGGACTCCTTCTTTGATTCTAAAATGGACATTGAAGTGGATGTGGTTCACAAGTTTGCATCATATGTCTTACATGAAGACATTTTTCACACCAATGAACCGCTCAATGAACACCTCAAACCAGAACCCATTCCCATTCCCAATGATGACTCTGAAGAAGAAGACATGCTGCCTCTTCCATGCAACACAAACTGGAATTTCAGGAGAGAGCATGAGAATGCTCTTGCATCAGCTACTCAGGATTAGGATACTGATAGATGTTCTATCCATGCCAACACATCAACCAACAATAGAAATGATCCTCACTACAACCATGATTTTAATAATGGACGATGGGCACAATGAGAGCATGAAATAGAAGAAAGTGATGACACTTGGGATCTTAGAGATCTTCAAGAATTGGACATGGCTCCTCCACCACATCTTCTATCTAGGACAATTCAGGTTATGCCAATGAGTGTATTTTTAGAATGTATGGCCCCTCAAGAGACAAGAGAAGGCACCAATGCTAGGTCAAATAGATTGAATCCTCATACTACCAACAATGACTCCACTAGACACACTAGGATGAATTACAGTATAGGCAACCCTTTGGAGAGTTCCATAACTAATCTCCTCCTACCTATTGAAGACCATGATTTGGATAAATCGGTGCTATCCTTGGAACCTGTTAGGTCCTTACCACTTATCTATCCTGAACTAATTGACTGGAACCATGATGTGTACCTAGACCTCATTTCTACTCCTAATGACTATACTTTGGCCTTCTACGTAAATGCTATTGAACCTCTCACCTCTTCCACCAATGCAACGAGTGTAAGCATGACAGAAGGAGACATCAGGTTCCTCAGCCTAAAGAGAAAAGAAAAAAAGGGAAAAAGGACTGATGGTGAAAACCATCTTGTGGCTGTATCGGATCCAAAAATAGTAAAAACAAAAGGCATATCCGATGGTGAAAACCTTTCTAAGGTGCCTAAGGATGGGGAACTTGATCTCCTCCCTAATCATCTTCAAGAAAGATCTTCAGTGCTCATAGAGCCAAAACAAGAAGTGAATCTAGGAACAATAGAGGCTCATTAGCTCATCTACCTAGCACAATCCTTGTCTAAACAAGAAAAGCAATAATTCATCCAATTCTTCACAAAAAAGAAAATCAGCTTCACTTGGTCTTATTCAAATGTGCCAGGGTTGGACACAGACCTGATTATGCACCATTTATTAATCACTCCTGGAATCAAACTAGTCAAACAAAATATCTATAAGATACACCCTCATATGGAATTATTAGTCAAAGTTGAATTGGAAAAACTGCTGAAAGTTGAATTCATTTGTGCTATAGCTTATGCAGATTGGATTTCTAACATCGTCCTGGTGACTAAACATAACAAGTCAATTTGAGTTTGCATAGACTTCAGAGATCTGAACAAGGCTTGTCCCAAGGATGAATTTCCATTGCCTAATATTGATATGATTGTAGATCTCACAGTTGGTTATGAAATGTACTTGCTAATGGATGGCTTCTCTGGCTACAATCAGATACGAATATCCCTCAAAGATCAAGAGAAAACTGATTTTACCTGTGCATGGGGCATGTTATGCTGGAATGTTATGCCTTTTGGACTCAAAAATTCTAGGTCAACCTATTAGCAAGCTATGACCACCATATTCCATGATATGATGCATAAAAATATGGAGGATTATGTAGATGACACTCTGGCTAAATCTGCAAGAAGAGCTACTCACCTAAAAGACTTATAAAAGATTCTTGATAGATGGAACAATTTAAGCTTAGACTAAACCCTAAGAAGTCTTCTTTTGGTGTAACCTTAGGAAAGCTACTAGGATACATTGTTTTGGCCAAAGGAATTGAGGTTGACCTTGAAAAGGTAGAGGCAATAATCGGAATGCAACCTCCTCACAATATCAGTCAAGTTAGGACTCTACAAGGATGACTCCAATCCATCAGGAGATTTATATCCCAACTAGAAGATAAAGCACAACCTTTCACAAAAATATTGCATAAAGGAGTTACCTTCAGCTAGGATGAAGGGTGTGAAAAGCACTTCCAAAAAATCAAAGAGTATCTTGCTAACCCACCTATATTGATGGCACCTATTCCAGGAAAGCCTCTCATTCTTTACATCTTGGCTTTAGACACATCCCTAGGAGCTTTGTTGGCACAACAAGATGAGACAGGAAAAGAAAGAGCTATATACTACATAAGAAGGACCATGGTATCTTACAAACATAACTACACTATCATTGAGAAAGCTTGCCTCGTTGTAGTTTTTGCTTCTCAAAAACTAAGAAACTATATGTTGGCACACTCTGTTAAGCTATTTGCCAAAATAGATCCTCTTAAATACTTAATAAACAAGGAAATTCTCACAGGAAGGTTAGCTAAATGGGTTATGGTCCTCAATGAATTTGATATCGATTACATTGACAAAAAGGAAATTAAAGGACAAGTTATTGTTGATCACCTGGCTGACACTCCTTTACATGAAACACAACCACTGCTGATATAATTTCCTGATGAATCAATTTTGTATCTTACAGAACACACCTAGACAATGTTCTTTGATGGAGCCTTTACACAACAAGGAGTTGGTGCTAGAACCCTCTTTATCATGCCACAAGGATATAAGATACCAAAGGCTTACAAGATGATGTTCCCCTACACTAACAACACTGCAAAATACAAAGCCTTGGAAAATGGTCTAAAGATGGCTATCAAATGGAAAATCACTGAATTACATATCTATGGTGACTCACAGCTGGTAATCAATCAGGTCAATGATCCATATCAGACAAAGGATGATAAATTACTACCATATAAATAGATGGTTGACACTCGCAAGAAATATTTTGTATTTGTTACTTTCCAACATATACCAAGAGAAGCAAACAAAGAAGCTGATGCTATGGCCACCTTGGCCTCCATGCTACAACTTGAAGAACATCATGCTCTCTATGACTTCTTGGTGGAAGAGATCCTCTTTCCCACCTATGATTCCCTAGAATCTCAAGCCGTGTGCTCCCTAGTGGGTAATGACTCTTCCTGATGCACTCATATCTACTCTTACCTCCAAAACCAAGCTTTGCCAAATAACTTATCAAGAAATGAAAAAAGAAGCCTTATAAGGAATGCATCCAATTACCTGATCATGGCTAACAAACTGTATAGAAGAGGTCTTGATAGTACTCTCCTTAGGTGTCTAGAACATGATGAGTCCAAACTCTCACTAGAGGAAGTCTACGAAGGTGTTTGTTGATCTCATTCCAATGGTCTTTCGTTAGCTAAGAAACTACTTTGAGCAGGGTATTACCGGCCCTCTATGGAAAAGGATGCCATACATTTTGCTAAAACATGCAAGAAGTGACAAACTCATGGCCATTTGATTCATGCTCCTGCACATGAGCTATTACCTTTTGTTACCCACTGGCCATTTCATCAATGGGCCTTTGACCTGATCGGGCAAACCTATCCATCATCTTTAGGAGGACAAAAATTCATTATAACAGCCACAGAATAATTCACAAAATGGGTTGAAGCAGTCCCTTTGATCAACGCTATGGGTAAAAAAGTATCCATGCTTATCCTCAATTACATAATCTGTAGATACGGTATCCCCTCATCTATTATGACAGACAATGGGGGACAGTTTAAGAACAAAGACATGGACAAACTTTGTGACAAGTTCAAAATCACCCAACACTATTCTTCTACTTACTATCCTTAAGGGAATGGATAGGTTGAGGCTTTCAATAGGAACATATTGAAGATCTTACACTGAACAGTGAGCAAGATTGGAAAGGATTGGCATCTTCAACTCAATCCAGCCTTATGGGCTTATAGAACAAGTATCAAAACACCTATAGGGGCAACACCATTTTCTTTGGTATATGGCGCAGAAGCTGTATTACCCATTGAAGTAGAAATAACTTCACTCCAAGTCAACCTATATGGACTCATCACAAATGAAGAATATCGGATTTCCAAAATCCAAGAGCTAGAATTACTTGATGAGCGTAGAAAAGTAGCATTTGACCATCCGAGGGTCTATCAGAAGAGAATGTCTCGAGGCTACAACAAAAAAGTGAGACCTAGAGAATTTTAGGTCAGAGACCTTGTGCTCAAAGAAAATCCTAAAAATCAATAGCATCATGAACAAAAGGGAAAGTTTGAACCCAATTGGCTGGGTCCCTTTGTGATAACCATAGCGTTCAGCTATGGGGCCTATCAACTATCAACTCCAGAAGGGGATACCTTTACCGATCCTATCAATACTCTCCACTTGAAGAAATTCTATGCCTGAGCATTCTCATTGGTAAACAACATGTATATATATATATGATCCTGAAAAAATATCAAAAACAATGAAAAAACATAAAAATTCAAAAACATTTGGAAAATGTCTTGAAAAAATGACTATCTTGGTGAAAACCTGGCAAACAGGGGCCTCGATGAGTCAATAAAAAAGGGAAAATTAAAAAAAAAATAAAAAAAATGGAAAAATACAAAAAAATTGAAAATCACGAAAAAGTGCCTTGGTGAAAACCTGGAAACATGTGCCCTGGTAGAAAAAATAGAATCTCTGCCAAGTGGTGAAAACCTGGCAATAGGTGCCACTTGTAAACTCAGCACTCCATCTATCAACGCATATCTTGCCTCATCTCATCTATGGGATGATCTTCGTGCTTCTCTGAGATATCAAGTTAGTCCTTGCTTCACAGTTTGAAGCCATCTTTAGGTCTTGTGTAAGCCTCCTACTTTTCAACATCATGTCAATCAACCTATTAAGTCCTCACAATTGGTCTTTTCTCTGGCCAATTTGCCACTGACACATTAGTGTTTTTCAACACTTTAATCAACAATGTTTCTCAACACCCCCTTTTTGGACAAAACATGTGTTCCTAAACACAACATCAGATAACACAATGCAATTACACACACAGTGGTGTTTCTCAACACCTACCTCATCAACAAGTTAAATAGACTGAACGATTGTTGATAATTTTCTTGTATGTTGTTTGTTATCAATGATTTCTTATGCTTTTTTTGATTTTTTCTTATTGGTGTAGTTCCAATGATCCTTATGTCAAGACAATAGGGTGTATGTGGTAAGAGATTCTGCATTCAGGTGGATAAGCCACACATCCCTCAATCCTACTCTCTTGCACCATAAGGTGAGGCTGGTACTATCTCATTGTCTATTATTTTGCTTGTTTCAATAACAACACACTCATGGTTATCTTGGCCCTGAATGCCTCGATGCTGGTGTACTTTTGTTATATCAAACTAGAAATAGTGTTCAGGACATATCGGTTCTTGTTCCTAGATGCTTACATTCATTTCTCACATCTATCCGATGAAGGGTCATATTCATATCTTTATATCTCCTGAGGTGCTATTAAGAGTTTTATTGACTCCGGTGTCCCAAATGTCCAAATGATGAAAATATTGCGACTATAGAAATTGGTGACTTGACTCATGTCGTAGGTTGCATTTTTTTTAGGCTTGCATAATAGCATCATAACATACTTCACCCAATCATCTAAACATAGAGTTATCGCTATAACCAATTGATCTTCTAATCCTTCACTGACACAATCAACTATGTTTCATCTCCTTAAGGTTAATTACCTGCCCACAAAGGTTAATGACAAAAACAAGAGCATAATGTACAATCAACACAATGAAACATGCATAAGTTATGATTACCACCTATGATCTAAGCTACAAAAAGATTATAACAACAATGAGATCATATAGCAACAAGAGATGTGAACAAATATTGAGCACCAAAATGAATCATCATCATATATATATATATATATATATATATATATATATATATATGTCTCAATATAAAAAAGGTGTGCTCTCATAAATATCAAGCCAAAAACATGCACCCTCGGAGAAAATGAATCGTATACAAACATCCAATGGATCTCAAAAATCAGAATGGGATAAGATGGAAGAGGGGTAATCAAGTCTCACTTCCTCCCTTGCCACCATCAGGCGGTGGGCATGGAGGAGCATTTGTCCTAGGTGGAGGGCCTGCTCCCTCATATCGTGCTAAATACTCTGAGTATGATGACACCTGTTGTGCCCTCGGAACTATTGTCGTATACGCTGCAACATAATATGCTTCTCTACTGGTCTGAAAGGTTACCTGGCTCTGCAATGACTAAATCCTCTCCTTGCAACCTACAATCACTTGCTCATGTCCTGTGATCACTTGATCTCTCTCTACAATATGAGATTGAGCCATTGATAGCTGTGTCTAAGAAGCTCATAGTCCTATCCTTAATGAAATAATCACATCTTGAGGTGTCTATGGCTCTCTTTGGCCCTCCTCCCCCTGAGGAACCTCCTACTCTATGGACTCTCGTGCCTCTCAACACTGCCAAACTACCCTAATTTCATCATTTATCCCTAAGTCAGGCTGAACATCTAGTATCTCCTCCTCATTCGCCTATGTGGATGACACCTATCCCCCAATGGCTCCTAGGGTACCCATCTCCCCATGATCTCTCTGCCACCCTGAAATCCTACTTGTGCTAGGACCAACACCTAATCTTGCTCTCAGTTGAATAGGAGACCTTTGCGGTGCTCTTTGAGGTGCCCATTGTGGTATGATCGGTGGGTCTACCACTGGTGCCTACTCTGGGCCATCATCCTCAATCCTAGGAACTCTCTCGACTAGATCTATAAACCTAGGGAAGGGATATCTAAACAAATGGTCTTGGTACTCTGAAGTAACTCCTACATGTTCTAATCCTACCCAATAATCCCACACTGGTTGGGTAAGCCCAATGATCTCTTGGGTACACAATGCCAAAGAAAACCTGCATAACAGAAATTTCAAATTCTTAGTTTATTTTCTACAAAAATCTGAGGTACCTATGTAGAAGTAAGAACAAAGAGTAAAGAAATACACAAGGTGAAATATTACTTGGGAGACCAACCTCTACGCTCCTCATCCAAAAGCTAGGCATAGGAAGTGAACTCCATGGAAATACTCTGGATACGACCATACTGCCGCAATACTCGAGACAGTGTGAATCTCTCTATAACCAAGGATGTCTTGCCCAGCAAGGGGTGGGAAACAAAGAACTCTCTATACACTACCCTCCACTCAGCCCAAGCCTCTACCTGCAAGTAAGGTCTCCATGTACCTAGGATCAAGTCATCTAGCTAATGCCTCCAATACTCTATCTTACCCAGGAAGGGATGTGTAATAAAACCTGAATATCTATACACATAGGGTTGTCCACCCTACCAGGTATCCACTGTGACTGGTTTGCAAACTAGGAGGTTCTCCCAGGCCCATATTTGCAAGACCACAAATCCTGTAGCCATCCCTCACATACCCCTATATGTAATATGATGCATCTCATTATACATCTATGCCAGAAGGCACTCACCCTACCCAAGCTGCACAGGCTGCATAATCAAGCTCTCTAGCGTCCGAGCCCAATCACATAAGAACCCCTACTATGATCGATCGGCCATGAGAAAACCACCAATGAATCTAGTAAGTACACACTCCAAAGGAAGCTTCTCACCATAACTCTCTACTAAGGTATCCTAGGAGATAGCTTGATATATGATTAATGAGTCTTGAAAAACTTGAGCTAATGCTCGTACATCCACTAAAGGTGTGGAATCATACTCCACACGCGCCCCAGCAAAAGGAATTCATAGAATCCTATAGATCTCCTTAGGCATAATGGTCATCTCTCCCATTGGTAATTGAAATGTTCTATCCTCGCTGTGGAATCTCTCCACTAACGCAGTCAACATCCCATGGTTCACCCGAATATCAGGCATCTGTAACAACCATGAAAGACCATAGGCTTGGACATATTCTCTTTGATCATTAGACAGACCGTGAACTAACTACATAGTAGCTAGATATGTGGATCTAAACTGAATGTCAAGCAACTACACCTGCATACAGACAAGCAACAAAAAAGACATCAGTATCGACACCAAATCAAAGTACAAACACTACAACGTTATCAGAAATGCTCGCAAACAGAGTACTAAAAAAGATGAACATGCAACTGGGTGGTAAAAACAAGAGAAAATATCTCTGTTCCCATACAAAAAAGGTAGCAAGACCAAAACTGGTCCCAAGGTTCATACGACACACGAATAAGAGTTAGACGATGAAATAGTTTCATACAACAAATATGTTATTATCAAATGACAAAAGGGGCAAGTTTGAAAATCATCGTGCGACAGGAGGGTAAGTCTCGTATGACAAATCTAAGGGCCCCAAATGATAGAATATTTTTTGGCATATTGTCGTACAAGCTCTTTCACAAGGCCGTATGAAAAACTGTGGGCATTTGGTAAAAAAATGCACAAAAACAAAGAAAATTTGACAAAACAAGCAAAATTCACATACAAAGATGAATTTTATCAACTACTTACAAGTGTTGGGTAATCTCTGGGCCGTCTGTGCCTTTGCATGCACTCAAAATGATGAGTAGAGGTGGGGACAACCATTTTTTCTCAGAGAAGCTTCTCAAAAACTCTAATGATGGATGGTTAAAATTATTTGAAAATGACCCCTCCGGGCCTTATATAACAATTTTGCCCTAATTTTCAAAATGCTCCTATGGACGTGAAAATTTTACCCCTAGATAATTGGACCGCTCTGAATCCATTTTCGGGACTGAAATCAAAATCTGACAATGTTTTAATCCTCAAAAATGCAAATTAACCTATTTCTCATAAATGCAATTGATTATTGATGCTTTCCTCATAGGATTTTGATTTGAGATTCCTTTTGATCAAATTTCTTGCACATTTCCTTATCCAATTCAAAAAGTTAAGCTAAGTCAATCTTGGTCAAACTTAATCAACCAGGACCTTAAAATAGGCTCATATATCATATCTCAATGCTTTTTTGATCTATCAGGCTTGTGTCTCCCCTCTTTTTGATTTTGTTCCTGAGGGAAAAGTACCACTACATCAACAATTTGATTCACATCAAAAAGTTTAGTCTCTAGGGGCATGAGGCCCAGACTTAAATCAAAGATCTAATCAAGTGATTCTCATCACTGCACATCAAATCTCAAAACTATAGGGGCATATCAGATTCATCACACCATATTAATCTAAGAACTCCCCTCAATCTAGTAATCAGCTTCATCAAGATCTATATCAAGTCAATTATCCTAATTAATCAATCGAATGGTAATTAGTTTCATCACACCACATCAGGTTGGTTCGTCATTCAAACTTAATCTTAAGTCAAGAAATCTGCTGGGAGGATGAACATTTAGTTTCATTGCTTCACATCAAATTGAATTCTCAGACTCTTCTACTTGTCTTCGCTCAATCAAGACCAAAGCTGATATATTTAGATCTCTCTATCAGTCTTCGCTCAATCAAGTCCAGAGCTGATATCTTCAAATCTTCAATCGGTCTTTGTTCGATCAAGTTCAAAATCAGTTTATGATCTGTGGGATAGTTTCATCGCTTCACATCAAGCTATTTACAGATTCAATCAAAATTCAAATGTTCTTTGACCCAATGTGTTCCCAGATTGATCACACATTAGTCAAAGAGGGTCAAATGTAATCACCCAAAAATGGTCTAGCAAACCCATGATCCCCTTTTCTCAAATATTTGGTCTTAATAAATCCTAAATCTAAGACATTATTGCTAGACTCTAAATTATTGAGCATTTAAGCAAACTTTCTTACATAATTTTAATCTTAACTTGTTAAATCAAATCATTAATCATCAAAGCCTAAACTCAAAAAGCATAAAACATTGGGATAATATAAAAAAGTCCTAAGTTCCCTTTTCAATCAAAAGTGAACCCATTCACACATGGGTGTGCACTCAAAAATCAAATAAAACAAATAAAAGGGAGGAAAATACCAAATTTGTCTTATTCTCCAAAGTTGACCAATCCAAATCACTTTATCATCTCACATAGATTGAGAGGAATTGCATATCCACCATTGATCAATTTCTTTTGCCTCTTAATCTCAACCACTCATTCCTTGGAATCTCTTATAAAAGGGATAGATCCCTTTTCTCATTCATAACAAGAAGATTTAGAGTAGACTTATAATTCTATTTTCACCCTAGAATTCATAGTACATTCATAGTTTATTTACTCTCATGCAAGTTTCTTGCATTCTGGCATTGTTTAGCTTCATTTCTTAGCTTGATGGCATTCTAGTTCTCATCTCATAGCTTAATTTAGATGGATTGTTCTTCTCATTTCTAGTTCAAGTCTTGCATTCTAGTTTCATTTATCATAGTTGCTATGCATTTCATTTGATAGTCTATGCATTCTCATTTTCAAGCTTTCAAGAGCAAAGCATACAAGTCTATGCATCTTGCCCCACATTGCATTGAATCTTCCATTTTGGAGTAGTCAAGTCACTGATTTCTCTATGTCTAATCTGATGGACAACCATGAGAATCACACTCGCTTCAACTAGGAAGCAATAAGCCAATTTCTAAGGGTTTTTATCATGCTTTGAATCTTATGTTTTTACTAACCCTTTTCAATGTAATAGTTTATTGAAGTGTTTGGTTGCAGATTCTAATCTCACATTTTACTACACACAATCATCACCATTCATATTCCCATCATCTGTGCTAAAGACATCTACTCAAAAAACATCATGAGCTTATCATTATACACCTCCTCCTATAGTTGGGAGGTGGACAATATTTTGGGCCGCAATTCATGCCTCACCATGCCCCTGATTTGGACCAACAATTAAATGAGCTCAAGAATATTTTACATAGCTGTAGACATCCAAAAATATTAATATTATTAATATTAATTTCCCTCTTATTTCTCTTACTATTTAATTCAATCAATTAAATAGTTTCATAAGTTGGTATTTATCAATAGTTTAAATACTATCCTAATGTATTTTATTTAAATACATTTGCCTCACAAAATCCCCTTTTTAATAAATTTATACTTATTGAAATTCCTTCATATTTCTAATTCTTCTAAACTATGATTTATTCAAATCTAATTTGAATTATAATCTAAACCCTAGCTAGAAACCTATTAATTCAATCTAGAGACCTACCCTAAGCCTACCCTATTCCTACTCTACTCCCATCACCTCATTTCCTAAGCTTGTTTCCCTACCTAACTATCCTCTAATCATACCTAAAGGGTGATTCCTAACCTTTTTAAGGCTAATGGAATGCTTACCCACATGTGGAAATTCTCTCCAAAATGGACACCCATTCCCCTTTAAGGCTATTTACTCATTTGTCCCCCACTTGGAATTATTGAGCCACTAAATATTAAATGCTATATTTGACTTCAAATTAGCCATCCCCTCAAGCCTATGTGTCCCTTATGTGGCTCTTATGTGGATGCCACATAGCTGCTACATCATCCAAGCCCTCTTCTTCTCTCCCAAAAATCTATAAATAGATGCCTTCTCCTCTTCAATTATCATCTCTCATTGTGCATTGTTATTATGCTAGAATTGCTATAGAGTTTCATAACTAGTTTCATGTTTTTATGCTTAAATCACTTAGAAATTACATGCTAGGTTTCTTTTTTCTAAAATTAATCATATTTTCTTGCATTGTCTTGCATTTCAATCATTGTAGTTTAATCATTTGGAGAAATTTGAGACTAGTTACTTCATAGTAGTTCTTGAATCCTTCTCTCTTCATCCAATCTTGCATCAATATTAATCATTCCACTTGGGGATCTATTGCATTTGTGTGTTTGAGAGAACACACCCACATCCAATCCAAAAAGAGAAAATCAAACAAGCCTCATGGGTGCAACTTGTTTTAGCTCTATCCAATGATATAAGGATATTTTGTTTTGTCTTTGCTTGCTTTCTATCTCACTTGGATTTTTAAAAGCTAACCCTATAATGATTTCTTGTTTGTGAGTGATTGCAGGTTGACATTTTCCTCATACTACATTCTGGCACACCTAGTGGGAACCACGTCCCTAAACTCTTCTAAATTCTTCTCTTTTTTCTTCCAAATTTTGCCAAACACGCAGATCAACGTCTACGTTTTATGTAGAGGCATTTGCGCAAATGCCAGTTCTCTCTGAACTATCATTCAACGTCTACACTTAACTCACATCTGCAACCTACATCGGCATCTCCGCCTAGCATTATTTAATTGAGACTATCCAAACACAATTTTTCAGTTTTTCTAGATTTACTGTCTTTCCCACTACTTTTGAGTATTTTAGCATTCTATTTTTTAGCAGAGATCCATTTTACAAGCAGTTATAATGCTAAATTTTCATTAAGGGAACAAATCTTGATGAATTCTTAAAGAACACTAGCTTTTAAATGTTTGGATAATCTCAAATGGCTAAATTTGACCAAATTAAAGACTAAGAAAGAAGGAACAATAACAGTTTCTGTTATTTTTGTTATGTTTTTGTGAATTTGCAGATACATCATCGTCTGCAAAAATGCTGGTTCAGGTTTCAGCGTCTGCGCAAATGACAACCATAAACATCATTGATTGGCATCTGTGTTTCACGAATCGGCATATCTGACTGGTATAGCAATTTTCTAACTCTCTGTGTTTTTCTAGGTTGTTTTCCTGTATTCTATCATTTTTGGGGAAAAACATAGAACCAACATCTGCACCCTGCATCGGCGTCCGCATTCTATTAAACTTTTTAATCATTTTCTAACAATTGTTTAAGTGTTTTTTGTGTTTTCAATGCTTGTCAAAGGCTAAAATTGAAACTACTAACTAGCTGTCTTGTAGCACCGCTTGCCAAAGAAATCAATTCAAAACTACTCATGTTTGTCTTGTAGGTTGCCTCAAATCAAAATCAACCAAATGATCGTGTTTGATTTAATTTTTCTTAGGCACCTAGCATAATTAGGGAGATTTAATTGTATAATCAAAAGCAAGTGTTAGGGGATTATTCTCTTTTCCCTTTTGGGAAGATAAAAAACCTAGACACACTCACTTTGAGTTAAACAAATAAATCTTTGGGAATGAACAAACTTTTCTTGAGTGTTTGTGGAGAAAACAATACTGGATATGTGAGTATTCTCTTTTACCATTATGGGAGAATCAGAAATCCAGACTCCTTTTTGTTGCCAATCCAATTTGCTTAAAATCCTTTAGATGGGCCTTCTGGTCGAGGAAAAAATCTCCCGGGAATGACCCATGTGAGAACGAGGTGTAAGCCACACCACTCTAACTCATGTTAATCAAATTTACTCCTTGGGGTTAAAGCCTCAGGAGTCGATTGTCATTTGAGCTTACACTCCGCTTTCGTCTAACTTAAGTATGGCCTCGCAGTCTCAATCACATTTACGTGACCACTTTTGTCAAGACACTCTATGGGGATATACGCCTAAATTGTGCTTGCATGGACATAGAGGATACAATCAAACAAAGAACCTTACTAAACAATCTAGGCTTAGAAGCTACCCAAAACACCACTGAAAGGTGATTATGCTTGTGCAAGGAAGATAGTAACTTCCCCAAGATCACTCGTACATTCATGCCACCCTGAGTGTGTAGAACCAGATAATACAGTGTCATGATTGGAGCCATTACATTCTTGGTGATGACCATATTCTAATTAGCTCTTGTGTGTGTGCCTAAGCTTGCAAGAAAGTATTTTCATGCTATACCAATTCCTTAGGTAGATATGTGCTTGAAGTGTTTGAAAAACATGGACAAATCCAAAACACAAACATAATATCCAACTAATGAAATTTATTGCTTGCTTGTATCCTCCAAGGTTGCTTTGTCCCTTATTGGATTGTTTTCAGACCCATGCATGTTATTCTCTGATTTGTTTGTGTTGAAATTGGTTCTTGCCATGGAACAAAATCTATTCAAAATCAGATAGAAATCAAGATTTTTCTAGACCATCAAAGCAACATCCTTTTTAGGCTACCGTGAGCTTCCAAATTTGCCAACATCTTCAAAATTTGACCTTTTATGAGATATGTCCTAAGAACTCCAATTGCTCATCCAAAATGAAAACCTTTCGCTATAGGACATGACCGATTCCAAGAAGCACAAGAAGGTGAAAAATCCATTGCCTCTCGTATACATAGAACAGAATTATACAACCCGAGAGGCTACCAAGTACCAACACATCATTGATTCCATTGAACAAGAAACCCTCGCACGGGATAAAATTGACAAGGTAATATACAACAACAAGCTTTCTCACTTCATGAGAAAATATCACCTCAACACTACTTTCATTAGACTTGAGCAATATGACTAGCTGGCCTACCATAACAAATGAACATTCCTCCTCTTCTTAAGCTCACTTAGCTTGCATTTTAGGACTTCCCTTAGATTTTCATCTTTAGAAGCACATCACACACTTATCCGAGCATAATCTAGCTGTTGGAATTATTGGAATGATGTACTGAGAGGGGAGGGGTGAATCAGTACCTCTAAAACTATTATGTGATTAGCCCATTAACCTTTGTGTCATCAGATTTGTATATTCACCTATCTATTTGTTCATCTTTATTTATGTATATGAAATCATAACATAAGCTCTTTATATGTGTAAACATTCAAGAAACATACATGAAAATAAATAACACATAACACAAGATATGATATCGCATAAAACTCCTGTTAGGAAGAAAAAACTGCGGTGGGGATGTCACCCACAAAACTTCACTATCTACAGATAAGAAGGGAGCCGGTTAAGGCTTACAATTTGATCACTTCTGATGATCTACCTTGTTAGGAGTATTAGAGTGGAGACCTATTAGGATCTACTTTATTTGAAGCTTTAGTAACATTGTTAAGAGATTTGTCAAGAACTGTTAAGTCCACCTTATACTAAAGGATTTATGATGTGATGCACTTGTTAGAATGTAACTACATTATAAATGTTGATCTGATAGTATATGAAATCTCTAATTTTTGATAACAAATCCTATAAAGCTTACAATGTATATGTAATCACCTTGAGTGATTGAATGATACCTTGTCTCTACTCGTTGGTAGCCTTCTCTGTGTCCTTGATAACTGATATGATCTATTTCTAAACTTTGCATGAATTCACTTCTGCTGCTTAGATGCTCTCTGTAGCTACAATTATTTTTCAACTATATATCTATTACAATGATTGAAAATATATATATACTAGTTTCTAGGTCCATTCTTGATTCATGCTTTTCAAGTTAACTCTAGATCCAAGGTTTACAACTTGACTTTGATCTTTAGTTAGTTATGTTTTAGATCCATTAGGATGCTTTAAAACATTTACAATATACTTGCTTGACCGTCAAGTAATGATTTAAAGCAAATTAAAACTCTATAAATAGAATTACAATGTTTTATCTGACGTGGAAAGTCAGATCCACTTTTTGCGGGTTCTATAACTGACTATCAGTTCTGATGCTCAGGCTTCTCTGTCAGTCTGTCGGGTTTCTTTCATTCTTTGCTCTATCAGTGATGTTCTTAAAACTATACCATCAGTGATGTTTAGAAAACTATTTCGTTGGTGATGTCCTTTATGCTTTGTCATCGGTTAAACACTTGACAATGTTCGTCGGGCAATTCTATACTTAGCATTTTCGTGACAAGCATTGTCATCTCATCAGATATGTAGTGTGTTGTGTGTTGGGTATGCCTATACCGATGAACTTTATCATGTTTTTCACTTAAGTATAGTAATGGAAAAACTTAATGTCATCAATCTCCCCCTGTAACATTAGTATCTAAAACTGATAAGTGCAACATACTTAATGTATTAGTATGTACACCTGTGTATACTTCATCCTTATTCATTTTATGACTCCCCCTATGCATATGCCGGTAAGTGTAAGTTTATGTACATATAATTACCTTCCCTTTTTTTTGTTTCCTTTTTCTGAGATATAATGTACATATACTATACATATCCTTTCTTCTTTATGCTAATGTAGTATAATATTGTACATATGCACATGCATTCATTCCTCCTTTTTTGATAATAAGGGAAAATGTACTTATAACTTGTCAAAAATGTGGGAGTGTGAGGCTTTGAGTTCCTCCATCATCTGCTCCCATTTCTCTTTCAAATTTTTCAGAGCCATGTGCTCGAGTGATAACCTCACATGCATATTGTAGATGTTGTCTACCATAGACAACTCTGGGGTCGATATCAGATTCCTTGCATCTGTAATGTGTTATTGCAGAGTGGTGAGGTTTGGAAATATGTGAGCCTGTAGCTTGGTAACCTCATTTCTAAATTGTGTCTTTGCATCCCATATCTCCTTTCTGAGCATGTTTACCTCTGTGATCTTGTCATGATGCAACTTTATTGTATTTGCATCCGAGGTTAGACTTTGTGCACTAGCTATTAGATCTGAATCTAATCTTGATAGATTTTCACTATTTTCTTTTGTGAAATTATCAAGTGTGCACATCTTTTGAAAAGGTAAAAGCTTCTACAATCATAGGTTCTAATTGAGTTGCTAATTCAGAGAGCTTTACCTTGTTTTCTGCCACTTCTTGGCTGATCTTCTCAACTAGTTTGTGTTGATACTTCATCTCTTCCTGTTCTTCCATTACCTCCTCTGCATCTACACCTTGAGTGGTGACGATGTTGGTAAGAACTGTAATTTGTTCCATGACTGATATGTTATTTTCAACTTTAATATTAGGAACAAGTTGATGTAGTATATCCCTAGCTTTGTCAAGTTCTTGGGCTTCCCTATGTGCCTTTCTCATTTTCTCTTGTATGGCTTTTCTTTGACACATCACTCCAAACTTTTGAAGTGTTTCAGTATCTAAAGTAGATACCTCCCACTTGGGTATTTTGATCACATCATTAAGTGTTATAGCCAAGATGTCTTTCTTTATTACTTTCTTCTTCTTCTTCTTCTTCTTCTTCTTCTTCTTCTATTGGGAGATAGACTGGTGAACTACTAGTTGTAGATCTTGAGACTGAATTGATTTGGTAGGTGAAGGTCAAGAAGATGAAGCTTCTTGTTGCTTCTGTTTAGAGTCCACCTATTGGTTGTGTGAAGACATCTCTTCATTGGCCTTGGGTGTAACAATAGATTTGTCTTCCTTTTCCTTCATTATATCATCTTACTTAACTTCTTCACTCTTTTCTTTTTCTTCATCCTTTCTCAATGTTTCATCCTTGTTAGTATCTTCTCCTTTTTCCTTTTCAATAGACAACTCTTGTTGATTGTCAGTTGCATCTTTCATCTCTATATCTGTATCCTTTTGTGCGTCTGATGTATCTTTAATTTCATCATTACCTGTGTCCTCGGGTATGTTATCATCTTTCTTAGATGATTTCTCCTGAATTGAATCAATATCAATAGCTTCTATTAATATTTTCATGTTGTTCGATGTATTTACCTCTGCAATGTTAGTAAGTGTGTCATGTCCGTCGGTATTACCTTGTGCAACAGTGATATCTTCATCTTTTTGCACCTCTTCTGCAGGGTCTTTTTCTGTAGTGTCATTAATGATATTATCCAAACATTTCATCATTAACATCCTCATTTAAGTTACCTTTTATTGTCAATTCTTCTTTGGTAACCTCTTCTTCATCATTCAAATCAATATGAATTGGGCTTGGTGGAATTTGGCTTTCTTCACCTTGTGTGTTGTCAAGAGTAGTTTTGGGCCATACCTCATCTGCAACTTCAGTATTTGGGTTTTCGGTTGCATAATTATCTTCTTGGTCCAATTCCACTGATGAATCAATCTGTACATATTTAGTGATGATGTGTTCTTTCTCTGAGCTAGCTTCCTTAGTGGGATTTTTGAGTATTTTACACCACTTTTTGATGCTTTCCTGATCTAGCTCAATTAGCTTCCCTTTGAGAAATGTGTATGCTCTCATTTTGGGTGAGAACTCCTTTTCATATTTTTCCATCATTTTATTTATCTCTTCCCTTTATGAATTAGAAGGCATAAGAGTTACTAGTACTCTTTCTCTTATCTCTTTTTCTGAATGAAGTACAAATGTCCATCTTGCAGAAAATCTATCCATTAGCTCCTTGGGTACTTCAAATTCTTTGAATTGAAGTGGAACATAATTATGTTTGCACATTTTAGCTATTATAGCTTCTTCAATGTTTTTTTGATCCTCTGGATAAAATTTCAACCATTTCCTAATATTAGTATCTGAAATAGATTGTGATTCTGAAATATTTTGACATATTTCATCAATGGTGTTAGGGATCAAGGGTTCTTTCCCTTTTTTTTTACTTCTATGTCAGCTTCATCCATAGTTGAGTCAACTAGATCTTCTTGAGTTCTATTCAACTTCCTCCTTTTGACTTGTTTCCCCTTTGGTGAGACTGGTTTCCTCTTGTAGGTTCTGACTCTCCCTTTCTTCAATGGTGAAGGAGTTGCTTCCATTGTTGTTTTTCTTCTTGTTCTTGAAGCAACTATTGTTCTTGATTTCTTAGGTGGAGGAGGAGGTGGTGAGTCTGAATGTGTAGCCTTTGAATCACTCTTTTTTATATCTTCACCGATGGGTGACTGGCCCTCGGTTTCTTCCTCCTTTCCTTCTGTTTCCTCTTCACCTTCTTCATTAACTACCAGTTTCTTGGTTAAGTTCTATACCATTTTGTTCTTCTTGTTTACAATTTTCTTGACAACAAGATTTGTCTTGATTTTTGGTTTGTATTCTTCATAAGTGCCAAATCTTGGTTTCTTGTTGTCCAATGGTTCATTCAATAATGCCTGGATGCATTTTGTAGCTTGTCCTATTTTGATTTCATAATCCAGTGGTGATAGCCAAGATTTTGTAGGTACTACTAGTTTGATATAAGTAAAATCAGTATCTACCATAAAACATATATCATCCTTATGTTCTTCTATCAAAATTTATGGTATTCTTGGTATTGCTTGCATCTTTTCCTTAAATCCTTTGAAATATTCATTCATTAAGTCATCGAATTCTGTACCTAATGATTCTATGTGCTCACATATCTATATGGTGACTAGTTTTCTTATGTCCCATACTGCTTTACCTATGGAGGGAAAGTATTCTTCAAAGTAAAATAATATGCACATAATGAAAGAACCAAAATTATAAGTGTTTGTTTTTGATGACCTTATGGTGTTCATGTTCTCCTCAAGTTGATTTAACAATATTTCAACAAGATTCATCTTCTTTCCTTCTTTGATGATCTTGTAGGCTGTTCTCATAGCAGTGCTTGCTATGCTATTCATTCTGCTGGCCTAGAAGATTTTATATCCTACCACACATGCACCAAACTTAAGTTCCTCTTCGGTGATGGTGTTAACCTTGAGACCTCTATTATCTAATTTTGCACCTGTCAACTTTTCTACTTCCTTCAAGGATGGGTGCTTGTGAGCTCTTGGATTGTCGATTGTGGGATATCCAGTAACCGCATGAATACAATATTTTTTTATTCATTTAGGCTCATCAAGCCACAATGTTTGGTTATGCATCCTGCTAAGAACTATTTGTATCCATTTGGTCTTAAAAACCCTAGGAAAGTGTAATACATTAGTCAGACCTTTCACATCCAGATGCTTGTGTTCTTCTTTCAGGTTTCCAGTGTCATCACATAGTGCCTTATAGGAATTATCTAGGTCTAGATCTCCTATTTCTGAGATCTTGCAATGTATATAGGACCTTACATCCTCTACTAGCAAAACCCTAGGTGGGATTCTGGAGAATGCTCCTGAATCATCGGGTTGCGATGTAATTGTTCAGGATTAAAATTACCACCCCCACTCAGGCATTGGGGATTTATAGGTATTCTATCCTGACAATGGAAACCTTCTCTAACTATGGGTAGGCTATGATTGAGAAGGAGTCTCCAGATTCTAGGCCGGTTCCTATTTGGTATGGAATATCACCTCCTAATTTGCAACTTAGTAAGGAAAGGGAAAAAATAGAAACTTTAAAACTGGAAATAGATAGGGGTGATACACCAAGAATGAATTCAAACTTTTGATGGAAAGATAAGACAATAATTGCAACTCATATATCAAAGGCTTAACACTTCGAATCCCTGTTCAACATATAGGCTAATAGATTTCACTACTAGGGTTAAACCAAAAATAGCTCAAATGATCAACAAACGTACATTTTCCATACAAGGTTTTGAAAAATAACACTTGCAAAGAAAGATGAAAATAGGATCATAGAATGAAAATGCCAAATGTATAAGCCAATGAAAAATCTACTTTATTTCACACCAAAATCTGACAGAATGGATTACAAAATGAACTCCAAAACATCTAGGAACAAAAAGTTCACTATATGCCTTTTCTTCAAAATTGTGACCCAATGGATACAAAATGCATAAAAAGGTCTACAGAAACAAATAGTTCACTGAAAGCACCTCCTTTCTAAATTCTGAACCCTTAACTATGAAGTAAAAGGTCCACTAAATAACCCACATGGCTAATCTTGAAAATGAGATCTCCCTCCAAAAAGACCCTCTCAAATAGAAAGATAGCCCTAAATTAAAGGCCTACATGATGCCTAGCTCTCCAACAAGCTCTCCAACAGGATCAAAACCCTCATTTTGAGGCATGACTAGTGCCCAAAATTATAGCCCTAAACTTAAATGTGAAAATCTAAGCCTTACTTTCTTGCTCTAAATTGAATACATCTTAGTTATATCAAAGAATATATTTAAATACCCAAAAAATATAACTAAGGTAAACCCTAAGATGTAACTCTAAATATCAAAAAACCTAACTTGAAGTGTATGTCCAAACCAACCTAATTCGGTAGCCTATCATTATGGTCAACATGACCTATTTTAAAATATCCCCATTTTTACAAAGGCATGTGATGAGGTGTCGTGTACTACAATTTGACATGGCATTAACTTTCGCAATTGTGGACTCCAAATTTTATTAAAACTTGGCATAGGCATTTTATTTCATCTCTTTTAGCTTTCTCAATTGGTATTATCACATTTGTTGGAAGGAGAAGCTTAGGGTTTTGCTTGTCGCCACCATGCTTGTCTGCATTTTATCTTTGGTGCTCTCTTTATGTGTGAGATGGGAAGTTAGAGTTCTTTAGACCCCGTAATACATGGCACTATATTTGTGTATGAACTTGGGATTTACCTCTTGGTGCTAGGATTTTCAACACATTGTTTTGATCTTGAGTAATGTTTCAAAGAGCTTGGGCTATCTATACACCGCGGGATGTCTTTAGCTGGAGTCAACTCTCTGTAGCTCGGGCTTCAAAAATTGACACTCGGGCTAATCTGGAAATAGGTGTTTCATGCCATAAGAATGGCATTTTTCTTTGGTTTTCAAGCCATAAGAATAGCGCTATCCATGCACTCTTTAAGAACTTAGGATTTATTGCATAGTTTCCACCGTAGTTTGCATTTGACTTAAACTAGAGTAGAAATGCATGCCACAAAATATTAGCATTGTTCTATGCATCAACTCGGACTCTACTGGAGTGCTTGCTACAGTAGAGATCTAAAGAGCTCGGGCTCTTCCATATACTACAGCTGTATGTAAACTGGAAGCTCTTCCTTCAAAAACTTGGGCTACAACAGAGATCTAAAGAGCTCGGGCTCTGTTTGACAAGAGATAAGTTCAACTTTTTTTGTCTTGTTTTCTCTTTAACTACAGTCTGAACTCTCTATTTTTAAATACATAGCTTTTGAAAGCTCAAGTTGTTAACACAGATTTCTTGTTAGTAAAGTTGCATGCACTTTGCACTATTTTTCAATGAATGCTTGGGCTATTTCCTTTGAACTGTTGGCTCCTTAATTAGAGTCTCCTTCATTAACTGCCTATTGTCATTGAATTTGAGGCTATTGATTTCATAAATTCTTGAAGAATCTACATCTATTTCTTTTGTGATTCAATGCTTTTACCCACATAGTACTCCTCCATTGGTTGTCTATAGCTTATATCTTGTGTGAATACCCACTGTTAAAAATAGAGAGCTTTGGGAGTATTGATGTCTTTTAACAATGAACAAAACATTATCAGCTCCATCATTGTTGTTTTTTATTCCTTTGATTTTATGCTCAAACTCTTTGTTGAAGCCATGCTATGTTTGAAAAGAATGCATATTTGCTGTCACTCCATGATCATGATGTGTATTTTTTTTTATGCTGTCTTCTACGCCTGAACCCCCACTGTCTATAGAAAACATGCTATTCCTTAATAGAAAGCTTTATTTCTTAATGTCTTCTTCATGCATTCTCCATAGATATTTATTTTTATAACATTGGGCTATTGTGTTGAAAACAAGCCACTGGATGTCTGCAATAAAAAGAACTACCCATGGGGTTCGAGCATGGGCTTATGACTCCCATGGGCAACATCAACAAATAGAGGTCACAACCTTTTGACATGCACATTCTCTTTTCATTTGCATAGTTCTATTGCACATATGCATATACATTTTTGATCCCACACTGTCATTCAAACATGGATAACAACATTAATAATAGCATTTACATACATGTACAACACTCTTTAGTTGTATATACATACTATTTTTGACAATAGCATTGTTGCTTGATTCACCAAACATGCATAATATTTTGATGACAATAACACTGTCATTTTCTTTTCACTCTTACATATGCACTGCACTTCTGATCATTATGGACATGCACATTATATATATGGATAATACAGTTGTTTTACCCTCCTTTTTCATATGATCATCTCTTCTCTGTTTGGCAACTTAAAATAACAACACTGATTATCCCTTTTATTCTTTTCATGTGCTCTGCATTTGGCATTAGATCACACTAATACATATTTCTATGTCTCTAGACAACATTGTCATTTGATTTTCCTTTAAATATGCACTATTTAAAACTGCATCTTCATATGTATAATGTGATCTTTTGACTGGATTGAATCTTGCTCATCTTTATGCATATCAGTATCAATAGTGTTTGAAATCTGCATTTGAACATTTCTTTCTTTCCTATACATTGAACATATAACATTCTTTCATTCTTTAATAATGCATATTTGTGAAGTTCAAGCATGGGCTCATGACACTCACTGCATCTTTTCAAATATAGCATAGGATTCCATAAATATATGTTTGTTTGATGTTATTATCCTATTAATATAGATGCATACCTTTCTATTACATTGATATCATTAGTTAATATGTAGTTCACAGAGTTTAACTGATGTATGGTGTCTTTTAGGCTTTATGTATTGCTTAGATCCAATTGGATCTAACATATTTTCCACCATGATGCTACAGGAAATAGGAACAACAGAAGACCTAGGATGGATGACAGACAGAGACAAGACCAAGACAACCAATACATGACTTCAGATGATGCAGATGACCAACTCTAGAGACTAGAAGACCTCTTAAAGGAAATACATAGACCCTTAGACTTCATCATGCTTCTGTTTTACTTTCTTTTCTACATATGTCCTCTGAGTTTTAGTATGCAAGATGTGACCTTGAAGGAACACTTGTCTAATACATTCAGTATGAATGCACAATGTAATGATCGTTTATGAATATGAAAGTGTGAATTTGATCAAAAATTAGAGTACAAATAAAATTTGATAATATAAATGTAATAGTAATGTATTCATTTGTATTGGCTGAACAGTAATTTTAAAGGGATGTATCTTTATGCAAATTTTTAACTGTAATGACTACTATCCCGCATGTGAAAAATTTGGGTAATAATTCTGGTGACCTCTGATGGATGTCTACCTACTTGACATTGGGACCAGTAGCCTAAATCATCCATTGGGAACTGAGTCTATTGATCACCTACAAAAACCCTAAACCTAATATGTGGATATAAGAAAACCCTTCCCCAATGATTGTGGATATGTTTATAATTTTTGATAGTGAAGTAAAAACTTCATTATTGCAAATTTTAAATGTATTTTTGATCATTGAGGAATGATTCTCTTGTGTTTGCAGATTAGAACAACAACCTTGGAATACCTTGCAAACGTGAAGACTTATTGAAAACTAGGAAAACTAAAAATAAAACTGACCTAATTGTGCTTGACAACACTTAGGGAAACTGGAAAACTAACCTACCATAACCTAACTAGCCACAAAAAATGCTAAACAAAACCATTTACTGGTTTATTGAAATATTTTCCTTTCCTCCTCAAATTGCAATGATGCACATGCTTATTGGCAAATACTAGAAAACTGAACAATGAAGCATATCTAACCAAATCATGAAACATTTCAAAAAGAGAGAAAGTATCTTGACTTACTTTACTCTGCTGGTAGAAGAAATCTACATCTGCATGCTGCACTGAATCTTCCTCATCAACCTCCTCACAAATAGGAGTTGCTGTAAATGAGGACTCTTCTCCTCTCTTCAACTGGGACAGATACTAGATTGGATAGCCTTTTGAGAGTATGAGCTTGGGGCCCTCCTTGCTGATTTCTTTAGTTTCCTTTCTTGAATCTAGTTCCTCATGGCTATCATGCATCATTAGCAGCCATGTGAGCTCCTCCTCCATGGTCAAAACATCATCATCTTCTATCAAGTTAGCTAGGAGCTTGTCAAAACTACTGATCTCGTGGGAATCTTGAGAACTTGGTTCTAGCTTTCTGTCCTGCACATAATCATTAGAAAGAATGTCCCCCAAAATAGGGCACACTTGAATAGGCACAAATTTTGGCCTCTCAAGGTTCTCACAAAAATCTACAATAACATTGTCAAAACAACTCTCTAAGCTTTGATCAACTTCTTTATCATGAACACTTTGTTGTGCTGAAGTGACTAGACTCTCCTCTTATTTCTCTTGATCTACAAAAGAGGGTAACTCCTCAAAGAGAAGTACAACCACCTCTTCTTGCTCAAAAGAGTCTCCTATATCTTGAACCTCTACTACTTGTTCTATCAGATTTGAAATAATCACCTCCTTCTCAGCTTGATCCGGAGATGAATCACATGGAACCACCTTGATAAGATTTGCGATCTGGAAGCCTGGGTGCTTAGTCCATGAGGGCTGCCATGGTAACTTGGTATCTTTCTCATCTAGCTTAGCTACATTACACCTCTTTGATTGAGAGTCAATAAAGTGGGCTAGTTGACCATGCTCAATCAAGGGCTCTTGTAGGGACTGTCTTACTTCTTTTGCAGGCTTATAACTTGGAATCTATAGCTTGGATCTTTCTTGGATTGTAGGCTGACTAAGGGCACAAGAATTTGCTTGAGCTTCTAGCTCTTGTAAGTTTTTCATTAAATGTCTCATTTGTTCCTCTTTAAATGCAACTTTCTTGACAATAAACTCCTGCTTGTACCTTTGAGCCTCCATTTCTTGCTGGTGTATGTGAGCTTGATAAATAGCTCCTCTTGATGCATGTCATACTCTTTCTCTTTCTCCATAGATCTCATTTGTTCTTGAAAGTTCTTCAGAATATCATCAAGGCTCATGTTTGGAACATGCTGGGGATAATTCTGAGAATCATCAAAGAAATTCCTTTGTGGCTGTTGGTATGCATGCTGCCAAGAAACTTGCTACTGGGCTGGAGGGTGGTAAACATGAGATGAGTGCTATCCTTCAAATTCTAGAACAAAAACAGCAGCAGGGCCGTACTGATATGGTTGATATTGAGAACATGCAGGAACATTTTCATAAAATGGAGGATAGTAATCCATCTTAGGCACTAAATCTGCATAAAACCAGTAGATATAACCTTAGAGTCACTAGATATGCATAACATTGACCTCCTAAAGGCCTACAACCTACTAGATGCATATCAAAACTAGCAAGAACTATGAAATCTATGACCTTTGGTCCCACTGGGCATGCCAAAAATTGTATAGGCTTAAAATTACCACCCCAACTCAGGCATTGGGGATTTATAGGTATTCTATCCTGATAATGGAAACCTTCTCTAGCTGTGGGTAGACTATGATTGAGAAGGATTCTTCAGATTCTAGGCCAACTCCTATTTGGTATGGAATATCACCTCCTAATTTGTAACTTAGTAGGGAAATGGAAAAAAAGAAACCTTAAAATTGGAAATAGATAGGGGTGATACACCAAGAATGAATTCAGACTTTTGATGGAAAGATAAGAAAATAACTGCAACTCATATATCAAAGGCTTAACACTTCGAATCCATGTTCAACATATAGGCTAATAGATTTCACTACTAGGGTTAAACCAAAAATAGCTCAAATGATCAACAAACATACATTTTTCATACAAGGTTTTGAAAAATAACACTTGCAAAGAAAGATAAAAACAGGATCATAGAATGAAAATGCCAAATGTATAAGCCAATGAAAAATATGCTTTATTTCACACCAAAATCTAATAGAATGGATTACAAAATGAACTCCAAAACATCTAGGAAAAAAAAGTTTACTATATGCCTTCTCTTCAAAATTGCAACCCAATGGATACAAAATGCATAAAAAAGGTCTACAGAAACAACTAGTTCACTGAAAGCACCTCCTTTCTAAATTCTGAACCCTTAACTATGAAGTAAAAGGTCCACTAAATAGCCCACATGGTTAATCTTGAAAATGAGATCTCCCTCCAAAAAGACCCTCTCAAATAAAAAGATAGCCCTAAATTAAAGGCCTACATGATGCCTATAAATTAGCCTCCAACAAGCTCTCCAACAGGATCAAAACCCTAATTTTGAGGCATGACTAGTGCCCAAAATTATAGCCCTAAACTTAAATTTGAAAATCTAAGCCTTACTTTCTTTCTCTAAATTGAATACATCTCAATTATATCAAAGAATATATTTAAATACCCAAAAAATATAACTAAGGTAAACCCTAAGATGTAACTCTAAATATCAAAAAACCTAACTTGAAGTGTATGTCCAAACCAACATAATTTGGCAGCCTATCATTATGGTCAACATGACCTATTTTAAAATATCCCCATTTTTACAAAGGCATGTGATGAGGTGTCATGTACTGCAATTTGACATGGCATTAACTTTCACATTTGTGGACTCCAAATTTTATTAAAACTTGGCATAGGCATTTTATTTCATCTCTTTTAGCTTTCTCATTTGGTATTATCACATTTGTTGGAAGGAGAAGCTTGGGTTTTTCTTGGCGCCGCCATGCTTGTCTGCATTTTATCTCTGGTGCTCTTTGTATACGTGAGCTGGGAAGTTAGAGTTCTTTAGACCCTGTAATACATGGCACTGTATTTGTGTATGAAATTGTGATTTACCTCTTGGCGCTAGGATTTTCAACACATTATTTTGATCTTGAGTAATGTTTCAAAGAGCTCGGGCTCTCTATACACCACAGGCTATCTTTAGCTGGAGTCAACTCTTTGTAGCTTAGGCTTCAATAGTTGACACTCGGGATAATCTAGAAATAGGTGTTTCATGCTGCTTTGGTTTTCAAGCCATAAGAATAGCGCTATCCATGCACTCTTTAAGAACTCTTGATTTATTGCATAGTTTCCACCGTAGTTTGCACTTGACTTAGACTACAGTAGAAATGCATGCCACAACATATTAGCACTATTCTATGCATCAACTTAGACTCTACTAGAGTTCTTTCTGCAGTAAAGATCTAAAGAGCTTGGGCTCTTCCATATACCGTAGTTGTATGTAAACTGGAAGCTCTACCTTCAAAAACTCAGGCTACAACAAAGATCTAAAGAGCTCATGCTCTGTTTGACAAGAGATAAGTTCAACTTTTTCTATCTTGTCTTCTCTTTAACTGTAGTTTGAACTCTCTATTTTTAAATACATAGCTTTTGAAAGCTCAATTTGTTAACATAGATTTCTTGTTAGTAAAGTTGCATGCACTTTGCACTATTTTTCAATGAATGCTTGGGTTGTTTCCTTTGAACTGTTGGATCCTTAATTAGAGTCTCCTTCATTAACTGCCTATTGTCATTGAATTCAGGGCTATTGATTTCATAAATGCTTGAAGAATCTGCATCTATTTCTTTTGTGATTCAATGCTTTTACCCACATAGCACTCCTCCATTGGTTGTCTGTAGCTTATATCTTGTGTGAATACCCACTGTTAAAAATATAGAGCTTTGGGAGTATTGATGTCTTTTAACAATGAACAAAACATTATCATCTCCATCATTGTTGTCTGTGATTCCTCTGATTTTAAGCTCGAACTGTTTGTAGAATCCATGCTATGTTTGAAAAGAAAGCATATTCGCTGTCACTTCATGATCATGATGTGCATTTCTTTTATGCTGTCTTCTATGCCTGAACCCCCACTGTCTATAGAAAACATTCTATTCCTGAATAGAAAGCTGTATATCTTAATGTCTTCTTCACGCATTCTCCATAGCTATTTATTTTTATAAAAGTGGGCTATTGTGTTGAAAACAAGCCACTGGATGTCTGCAATAAAAATAACTACCCATGGGGTTCAAGCACGGGCTCGTGACTCCCATGGGCAACATCAAGAAACAGAGGTCACAACCATTTTACATGCACATTCTCTTTTCATTTGCATAGTTCTATTGCACATATGCATATACATTTTTGATCCCACACTATCATTCAAACATGGATAACAACATTAATAATAGCATTTACATACATGTACATCACTCTTTACTTGTATATGCATAATATTTTTCACAAGAACACTGTTTCTTGATTCACCAAACATGCATAATATTTTGATGACAATAACATTGTCATTTGCTTTTGACTCTTACATATGCAATGCCCTTCTGATCATTATGGACATGCACATTATATATATGGATAATACAGTTGTTTTACACTCCTTTTGCATATGATCATCTCTTCTCTATTTGGCAACTTAAAACAACAACACTGATTATCCCTTTTATTCTTTTAATGTCTCTGCATTTGGCATTAGATCACACTAATACATATTTCTATGTCTCTAGATAGCATTGTCATTTGATTTTCCTTTAAATATGCACTATTTAAAACTGCATCTTCATATGCATAATGTGATCTTTTGATTGCACTGAATCTTGCTCATCTTTATGCATATCAGTATCAATAGTGTTTGAAATCTGCATTTGAACATTTCTTTCTTTCCTGTACATTGAACATCTAGCATTCTTTCATTCTTTAATAATGCATATTTGTGAATTTTCAGCACGGGCTCATGACACTCACTGCATCTTTTCAAATATAGCATAGGATTTCATAAAGATATGTTTGTTTGATGTTATTATCCTGTTAATACAGATGCATACCTTTCTATTACATTGATATCATTAGTTAATATGTAGTTCAGGGAGTTTAACTAATGCATGGTGTCTTTTAGGCTTTTATGTATTGCTTAGATCCAATTGGATCTAACATATTTTCCACCATGATGCTACAGGAAACATGAACAACAGAAGACCTAGGATGGAGGATAGATAGAGATAAGACCAAGACAACCAAGACATGACTTCAGATGATGCAGATGAAAAACTCTAGAGACTAGAAGACCTCTTAAAGGCAATACATAGACCCTTAGAATTCATCATGCTTCTATTTTACTTTCTTTTCTACATATGTCCTCTGAGTTTCAGTATGCAAGATGTGACCTTGAAGGAACACTTGTCTAATACATTCAGTATGAATGCATAATGTAATCATTGTTTATGAATATGAAAGTGTGAATTTGATCAAAACTTAGAGTACAAATAAAATATGATAATATGAATGTAATAGTAATGTATTCATCTGTATTGGCTGAGCAGTAATGTTAAAGGGATGTATCTTTATGCAAATTTTTAACTGTAATGACTACTATCCCGCATGTGAAAAACTTGGGTAACAGTAATTTCTGGGTGTAACTTGTATTTAGGTTCAACAGAAGTACTATTGCTAATAAGATTAATCATTTTCTTCTTATCCTCTTTCAATTTTGCTATTATTCAAGTAGATGCCATCATATTTTGAAATTTAGGGCTTTTCATAATTTAAACACAGTGCAGTCGGTAATTGCAGGTACTTACTGAATCTCTATGATTGCTCGTGAATCTGTTGAGTCATGTTGAATCTTGCTGAGGTCACACTTCAATTTATTCTTCAATCACTCTTCTTAGCTCTATTTTGTTGCTCAAAATTTAGGGGTGTGAAATAAGCTCTTCCATCGCGCTTTTATAACTTTTGTCCCCTAAGTTGTCATTAATGCTCAACAACTTGTCTGTGTACAAAGAGTGAGTATGTTGGTTGAGGCATAAGTAACATTGTTGGTGTAGGTGCAAATTTTTGGGGTAGCTAGCAGCTTGCATGATTTCACCGATGATTGTCAGTAAGATGGCGATGACAGCCTCTATCGGCTCAAAGATCACCGATGTCTGTCAGTTACACTTAGCGACTTGGCTTTTGTGTATGCCTAATACATTTCGGTATGTAGTGTCAACTTTACTGTGTGTGTTCACCGATGCTTATTGGTACCCATTTAATCGATGGAATTATTTATTCAATAATATCACAAGTAACAATATAGTGCATCTTCAATAATGCTAATTTTTTCAATATGATCAATGTCTAATGGAACTGATGCATAATATAACTTGTCATAATTTAGTTCCATACTTACTTGTGTAGCTTAGTTGGGAATAGTGATGCCATCAGATCCATTGGATCTAGTTTCATCATTTGCATTGCTTATTCTAGCACCTTCAGTGTTTGTAGCTTTTATCCACATCTTGTTTCTCACCTTCTTCATGTCATCAATGGTGTTTCCATTGGCATAAGTGCTTGTATCTGTCAGTCAGTCTTTGCAATCTTTTATCACATGTCCAACCTTATAACAATGTAAACATGCCATACCTGGATTGGTCCAATCTCTTGGTCTTCTAGTCCATTTTCTCATACAGTTGGTAGAAATATGACCATACCTTCCACATGTTGTGCACTTTACCCATGTGTTATAGTCCCAAACATATGAGTTACCGATTCTTGTCAGTTTGTAGGCATTATTAGGTTCTTTTGGTGTCCATGCTTTCTTGTTCTTTTTCCAACCTCCTGATGTGTATGTCCATTCATTTTGCAGGTAGGAAAGTACTTGTATATGTAGGTTTCCTTCTTTGGATTTTTCACCTTGGATTTTCATTCATGTGCCTTATGTCCTTTCTTGTGACATTTATAATAATTACCAATGAAAGTAGATTGTGATTGAGGAATACCTTTCATTTTGTTTCTGCAAATGTTTGAGGCGTGGCCTAGTTTTCCACAGTGATTGCATGACAACTTCTTGGTTCTTGGAGTTTCATAAACATTCATTTGATCTGATTGATTAGATGATTCTCCATTGTCGGTGTACCCTATACCTGTGTAGTTGTTGACTCTTCTTTGTCCATCAAGAAAATCCTCCATTCTTTTATTGCTATCTTCAGCCTTTTTGATTAATTCATTGTGCTGATTTTGAATTCTGACTTCATGTTTTAGCTTCTCATTTTCTTCTCTTAGCTCACCGATGATATGTATTCTTTCAATGAGTTCATTATTTAATCTATTTTCTTCTTGACTCATAAGAATAATCTGATTGGTAATCTCATGGTGATGATCAATAAGTCTTTGAATCTTTGATTCTTTTTCTTGTAGCTTCTCTGTGATTTTCGTCCTATCATCAATAGCCAATGTTCTCTCTGATTCAGCTTTTCTTGAATCATTCATGACATCAATAATTTTTACCATCTAAGTCTCTTGACCAATTTGTAGCATCTTGATTTGCTCTGTTAGATGTAGATTGACCTTTTGTAGACTTGTGATCTCTTCTACTAATGTGTCTAATGCTTTTCTTGTTGTTGATTCAGCTGAGTTGAAGTAATCTCGGATCTCCTCTTCCTAATAATATTTTTCATTAAGCCTAGTTGCCATAATCTTTCTTTCATCAAGCAACTTTCTCATGCTTACTCTCACCTCTTTGTACTACTCATAATAAATCTGAATTTGTAACTTCTCATTCTCAATAGTCTTGTCTAGTATGTACTTTTCCATTTTCTTGATCTTTTTTCTTAAGTTTCTAAGATTTTCAAGAAAGAGACTTAGCTCTGATACGAATTCTTGGAATTATTGGAATGATGTACTAAGAGGGGAGGGGTGGATCAGTACCTCTAAAATTTTTATGTGATTAGCCCTTTAACCTTTGTGTCATCAGATTTGTATATTCACCTATCTATCTCTTCATCTTTCTTTACGTATATGAAATCATAACATATTTTATTTATATGTGTAAAAATTCAAGAAACATACATGAAAATAAATAACACATAACACAAGATATGATATCACAGAAAACTTCTGTTAGGAAGTAAAAACTACAGTGCAGATGTCACCCACAAAACTTCACTATCTGCAAATAAGAAGGGAGCCGGTTAAGGCTTACAATTTGATCACTTTTGATGATCTACCCTGTTAGGAGTATTAGAGTGGAGACTTGTTAGGATCTACTTCGTTTGAAGCTTTAGCAACCCTGTTAAGTGTGCACTCTGTTAAGAGATTTGTCAAGAACTGTTAAGTCCACCTTCTACTAAAGGATTTCTGATGTGATGTACTTGTTAGAATGCAAATACATTATAAATGTTGATCTGATAGTATATGCAATCTCTAATTGCTAATAAAAGATCCTATAAAGCTTATAATGTATATGTAATCACCTTGAGTGATTGAATGATACCTTGTCTCTGCTTGTCGGTAGCCTTCTTTGTGTTCTTGATAACTGATATGATCTGTTTCTAAAATTTGCATGAATTCACTTCTACTTCTTAGATGCTCTCCATGGCTATAATCATTTTTCAACTATATATCTATTACAATGATTGAACATCTATATATACTAGTTTCTAGGTCAATTCTTGATTCACACTTTTCAAGTTAACTCTAGATCCAAGGTTTACAACTTGACCTTGATCTTTAGTTAGTTATGTTTTAGATTTGTTAGGATGATTTAAAACATTTACAATATACTTGCTTGACCCTCAAGTAATGATTTAAAACAACTTAAAACTCTATAAATAGAATTACAATGTTTTATCTGACATGGAAAGTCAGATCCCCTTTTTGCGGGTTCTGTAATTGACTGTTGGTTTTGATGCTCAGGCTGCTCTATCAGTCTGTCAGGTTTCTTTCATTCTTTTCTCTATTGGGCTCGTGCTCCATCAGTGTCCCTATATTGAACTGTTCATTAGGTTCCCAGTTTTGTTGGGTTCCTTGCCTTTTCTACTCTGTCGGTGATGTTCTTAAAACTGTACTGTCAGTGATGTTTAGAAAACTATTTCATTGGTGATGTCCTTTATGCTTTGTCATCAGTTTAATACTTGACAGTGTTTGTCAGGAAATTCTATACTTAGCATTTTCATGACAAGCATTGTCATCTTGTTGGGTATGTAGTGTGTTTTTTGTCAGGTATGCCTATACCGATGACCTTTATCATGTTTTTCACTTAAGTATACTAATATAAAAACTTAATTTCATCACCAGCATCATCCAATCCAATCCTAGTCAGCTTAGCATCATCCTAATCATCATCCAAGGTGTCCTTAGTCACATACCTCACTTTGTATTGTATCCCTTTTTGAGTTTCTTAGACCCTACATCTTCATCAAACGCCCATCCTTAAGTGTCCTTAACTAAGCATTGTTTAGGATAATCCCCTTTGCCTTTGCAACCTCATCACTTTGATCAAAAGGTTGGTTGACACTGACAGAGAATCCCATCTGCCAAAGACCACAAATTTGTCTTAGGTAGACAATCACATCCATTTGATCTTACACTAGGGAAAGCAACCCTTAATCCTTGCATGCATCAAGTCATCCTTAATCCATAGGAGCATACTCATCATCCTAGACATATCCTTGTCCTAGCATCATCATCCTTAGTTTCCTAGGCACATCCTTGCGTTACATCTTGCATCTCATATTCCCTTAAGGTAGTCATTTCATGCCACCTATCACATGAACCACTACGAAGAGGAAGAATATGGACCCTAATCTTTCCGCTAGTTCATCTAATCCTATGATTAACAACACTAACGCCATGGTTACCTATGCACCTCAGCCCAATGAACAAATTGAGCACATCTAGGTAGATAGTAATGAGACTCCCACCATGAGTACCATAGAGACATTTATCAATCATCTAGGATATGTCCACATGGTAAACACCATGAGTGGATGTAGAAACAATTAGGTACTCTTAGACATTCAGCAACAAGGACTTCAACTCCTACCCACACTTGATTATACCCACACTTGTCACACGACTTATGACACTTCTAGGGGAATGTTATCATCCCACTAGAAATGAAGTTTTTAATCCACTATAGTGACCTCTACAGGTGGGAAATCTTATTGCACAAGTAGTCCAACCTCCCATCCCACCTTCCATCATGCACACAACACGTTCATCTACCTCAGGAACCCTGCCTCTTGATCCAACATCAGCAACACAAGCCATACCCCCCATTGCTATGCAAGAACCTCCTCAGTTCACAACCACTCCACTTTTACAAACATTCCCAACATTTGTAGCAAAATTTTCACCCCCACCACTCAGCACACAACAAACCACCATTCCACCCATCCCCACTCAGCCCATTCAAAGTGCAACAACCAGTTCATAGCATCAAAGCTCCCAAGTCTCCATACCTATTCTACCTTTCTTCACCATAGGCATGCCACCTACCAATGCCTATAACCAACCCTTATTTCCACAAGGGTCCACCTTCCCTAATCCATTAGCAATGCAATCAAAATGTATGCCAGCAGTTTTTCTGTAAATGCAAACCAACCCAAATCCTCCCATGCAACAATCATCTACCAATCCCTTCGCCATACCCCAAATTCCTATCCAACAACAACAATCTATTCAGCAACAACAATCCATCCAACAACCAATCCAACAACAACAACAACCTATTTAGGACTTCCCTTAGATTTTCATTTTTAGAAGCACATCACACACTCATCCTAGCATAATCCAACATCATCCAATCCAATCCTAGTAAACTTAGCATCATCCTAATCATCATCCAAGGTGTCCTTAGTCACATCCCTCACTTGGTATTGTATCCCTTTTTGAGTTTCTTATACCCTAAATCTTAATCAAACCTCCATCCTTAAGTGTCCTTAACTAAGCATTGTTTAGGATAATCCCCTTTGCCTTTGCAACCTCATCACCTTGATTAAAAGGTTGGTTTGCACTGACAGAGAATCCCATCCGCCAAAGACCACAAGTATGTCCTAGGTAGACAATCACATCCATTTGATCTTAAACTATGGAAAGCAACCCTTAATCCTTGCATACACCAAGTCATCCTTAATTCGTAGGAGCATACTCATCATCCTAGCACCATCATCCTTAGTTTCCTAAGCACATCCTTACATTACATCTTGCATCTCATATTCCCTTATGGTAGTCATTTCATTCCACCTATCACATGATCCACTAAGAAGAGGAAGAATATGGACCCTAATCTCGCCGCTAGTTCATCTAATCCTATGATTGACAACACTAACGCCATGGTTACCTCTGTGCCTTAGCCCAATGAACAAATTGAGCACATCTGGGTACATAGTAATGAGACTCCCACCATGAGTACCATAGAGAAGTTTATCAATCATCCAGGACATGTCCACATGGTAAACGCCATGAGTGGATGTAGCAACAATCAGGTACTCTTGGACATTCAGTAGCAAGGACTTCAACTCCCGCCTTGGATTATACCCACACTTGTCACACAACCTATGGCACTTCCAAGGGAACATTATCATCCCAATAGAAACAAATTTTTTGATCCACTACACCGAGCTCTACAAGTGGGAACTCTTATTGCACAAGTTGTCCAACCTCCCATCCCACCTTCCATCATGCACATGACACCTTCATCTACCTCAGGAACCCCGCCTCTTGATCCAACATTAGCAACACAAGCCATACCCCCCATCGCTACACAAGCACCTCCTTAGTTCACAGCCACTCCCCTTTTACAAACATTCCCAACATTTGTAGCACAATTTCTGCCACCACCACTCAGCATGCAACAAACCACCATTCCACCTTTCCCCACTCAGCCCATTCAAAGTGCAACAACTAGTTCACAACATCAAAGTACCCAAGTCTCCATGCCTATTCTGCCTTTCTTTACCATAGGCATGCCACCTACCAATGCCTATAACCAACCCTTATTTCCACAAGGGTCCACCTTCCCCACTCCATTAGCAACGCAATCACAATGTATGCCAGTAGTTTTTCTACAAATGCAAACCAACCCAAATCTCCCATGTAATAATCATCTACCAATCCCTTCACCATACCCCAAATTCCTATCCAACAATAGCAATAATCTATTCAACATCAACAATCCATCCAACAACCAATCTGACAATAGCAACAACCTAATCAGTAGCAACAATCCAACAGCAACAAGAACCTATTCAGAAGTAACAATCCATCCAACAACCAATCCAATGGCAACAACAATCCATCCAGCAACCATCCCAACAACAACAACAACCACAACAATAGTTTACCATCCCATTTATATCTCAAGCACAACAACAAAAAATCAACCCCTTCGCAACTGCACAGTCTACCCTTCAAGCTACACAACAACCACAATAACAAACACAAGGGGAAAATCCCTTTATGGTACAAAAATTGCAACAATTTTCTAATCCTTTCATGCAACCCATGAAACAACATCAAACTCATTCCATTAATTACTTAGGCATGCCATCTTCCACTGCATCACAAACCATTCTCCCTCCACAACAATTCGGTGTTCCCAGTAACACCAATTACCTCACTATAACTACTGGGGGCATTCTGCCATAGAAATCTTATCCTCCACCCCATGTAGGTGCGCAACAAGCTCATGCCACTTATCCAATGCCTCAAAAAGTACAAGCATACTTCCAGCAATTGCAACAACCATATCAAGCGCTGCCACCTCCTCCACTATAGTATTCCCCTCAGCCGCAAATTCCACCACAATAGCCCATATACGCTGACCAAAAACCATCATATCAAACACCACAATATCCCCCATAGAATCCCCCATATTCACCATTTGATCCATACCAAGTTCAAGAAACCCATGCAATTACGATTAATAATCCTCCCCCATAAATCAACCATGAATGGGAGGAAATGAAGAATGCTCTCAAGGAGATAAAGGCAGTTACCAAAGCTAAAACATTCAAGTTTGAAGAGGTGTGTCCTTACCCATTTGGTCGATCTATCACTGCCATACCCTTCCCAAAGCACTTCGAGACACCCAAATTTGATAAATATCAGGGGAAGGGAGATCCTGTGAGCCACGTGAAACAATTCTACATGGCATGTCACAAAGTGGCCTATAGCGATAACTTCCTCATGAGACTATTTCCCAAGAGCTTAGGAGGGACCTCTCTCAAGTGGTTCTACAAAATCCCCTACGGCACAGTCTCTACTTACGCTGAATTATCCAAAAATTTTGTGGCACAAGATGCACATAATGTTGAAAATGAACTCTCACTCCTTGACCTATGCAATTCCAAACAAAAGGGAGGAGAAATCCTGGGTGATTACCTGCAACGCTGGCAAGGGCTTACTACAAGGTTTCCTATCAACCTCTTGAGAAAAATCTTATCAAAATCTTCATTAACAACCTCCATCCCAAGCTTGCCTATCACATGCGCATGAATTGCATACAAAATTATCAAGACATCAGGATCAAAGGCATGGATCTGGAGTGAGGTCTCATAGAAGAATATGCCATCAAGCACTACAAGGAATCCCAGTATGGAAAACATAACAATGATCAATCACGGTACTAGAAAAAGAACAAGAATGCAGTAATTGACAGAGCCACAAACACCAAACACATTCAGGTCATGGTGGCCGGTCCCAACACACCTACCCAAACTTATCAGCAAGCACCACCAGTATATCCTCAACCTCCTCCCATGTATCAACAACCTACTCCCACATATCCCCAACCAATGCATTAGAAAAATACACACCCTCAAGGTGCGACTATCTATCCCCCTCTAGTGATATCATATCAACCCAACTACCAATGTCCAATAAACCAAAAAAATTCTATATCAGTCCCACATGGACAACAAAGGCCTCATGCTTTGAATATGCCACAATGCACATTTACCCCTTTCAGTGAACCCATAGATGTCATCTTCCACAAAATGGTCCAAGCTAACCAAGTCGTGTATCCAAAAACATAACCATTTGATGACTCAACACCTAAACTTGCCTGGTATAAAGACAATGAGTACTGTGAGTACTACCATGTTAAGGGACACACCACCCTCAAATGCATGAAGCTAAAACATTACATCCAAGATCTCATCGACCACAAAGAAATCAAAGTGGACTCTCCTTCCCAACCATCAGCAAAATCGGGCCTTAAAATCTATCAAAATACATTCCCTAAACACATTTTAGGTAAAGGCCTAGGCAATCCTACTCAATCCTCCGACCAAGGGAAGGGTAAGCAAGGAGAAAATGATGACAAAAAATATTATACCAATGCATATATCAACTATGATAATCTCATCGGTTGTATATCCCAAGTCCAGTCCTCAATCAATGTCATCCATGTCAAAGGTGTCGATAACCAATGTGTAGTCACCACTCATTGAGGATGAATAAAAGTTGTAGGTTCAAGTACCCTTCCATCCGCTGGTGCCTAGTACAACATTTTGGAACACCTAGGGAATACTCCTACCCAAATTTCCATCCTAGATCTCTTCCATACTTCACCCAGCTATCATGAGATCCTTAATAAAGCCTTACAAGAATCATGTGTTCCTAGCGACATCAACCTCACTGAATTCTAGAATCTTATTAGACACCTGTCTACATCTTGTGGGGTCTCCTTTAAACCAACAAACATACCCTCAGAAGAACCTGATCATAATCTCCCACTTCGTATCGCTATCATGGTTAAATATTTTGCCATCAAATGAGTCATGATAGATAATGGTTCAGCCCTAAATATGTGTACTCTAAAATTCATAAAATAGTTGGTTTGCACTAAAGTTGATATAACAAATGATGTCATCACAATCAAAGCATATGAAAACCTAGAACAAACTTCTGAAGGCACCATTTCATTTCCCATCCAAGTGGGCCTAGTTATCAAGGATACAATATGTTATGTTGTTGATCTTGACCTTCCCTTCAACATCCTTCTTGGACACCCATGGATTCATTCTATGCAAGCCATCCCCTCCACTTATCATTAGTGCATCAAATTCCCATATAACGGCACTGAGATCACCATCTATGCAGATCCCAAGCCCTTCGCATACTGCAATGAATTGGAAACCTCCTTCCCACATTCAAATCACTTTCCCAGGATTGGCATTGGCACTTCAGTCACCACTTCATCTCAAACCCATTCAAACCTAGAAACAATCCTCTCCTCCACCCTTTCTACGGTCAAGATCAACAATAGAGGTTGTGGTGAATACAATTTATCTGATGCCTTCACAATTGGAGCAATGCTAATTAATCCACACACTCAAGTTTGCCAACCTAATCCAAGCAAGACAGAACCAAAAACAAATGAGCCGCTACAATTTGGTCCTACCAATTTTATCTCAAATGGTACTTTGAGTAGTTAGGAAATGACACCAAGCATCAACCAATGGCTCTATAAAGATCCACCACCCAAGGACACAAATCGCCTCAATTACTTCAAAGGTAAGCACCCTCCAACTCACAAGATAGTAATGGAAAAATGGAACTACCAAGGAGGTGGCCTCAGTTATAAAGAGAAGAGAATGAAAGATCCTATTGTACCTACTTGGTGAGATAGGCATCTAGGCCTTGGCATGGATTTTGACATGAATGGGGGCACCAACAAGAACATCTATGCCTCTTATCCTTCCTTGGGCGAAATTGCTGACATTGAAGATGTCCTGGAAGAGAAAGTTGTGAGAGCCTATGATGATGTCTTTGACAATGTAAACTTCCTAGGCAATTCTATCCTGTGCCAAATTTCCATTCTTTTCATTGACCTTCCCCTTCGCCATCCTGAACTCATAGACTGGAACCAACCAAGTGTCATACACATTGATGAGTTCTAAAGTGAGGATGCACTCCTAAGATTTATGGGAGCAATTGAACAAAGAAATGACTGGGGGAAAGACTCAGCATATGTCTACAAAATGGACCCAAAGGCATACTTTGGGGAAGAGGAGAACTTTAGCCACAAAAATGAAGAAGAGAAAAAAAATAAAGAGAAAAATTGGTCCCCCAGCAAAAACCCTTGTGGGGAGCTATCTGATCACAAAATAGTAAAAACAAAGGGCGTATCCGTTGGTGAAAACCTCTTCGAGCTTCCAGGGGATGAAGATTCTCCTCTTCCTCTAATCCATGATCACAGGCCTGAACAGTCATCGATCCTCATCGAAGAAACAAAACCTGTCAATCTGGGTACTAAGGAATATCCATGCATCACTTACATTGCAGCCTCCATGATAGAAGCAAAAGAAACAACTCTCTTTGCTCTCTTGCAAGAATCAGTAGACAAATTTGCATGGTCTTACATTCACATTCTAGGATTAGACCCCAACTTGGTAGTCCATCATCTAGCGATGGACCTAAATGTCAAAACTGTTAAACAAAAGCTCAGGAAAATGCACCCCAAGGTGGAATTGCTCGTTAAAGCTGAGCTAGAGAAGTTACTCCAAGCCAAGATCATCCGTGCCATTGACTACTCTGAATGGATTTCAAACATGGTTCCAGTATCTAAACCTAACAAATCAATTAGGATATGTATAGACTTTTAAGATCTCAACAAGGAATGTCCCAAGGATGATTTCCCATTGCCAATCATAGACATGATCATGGATCTTACAGTAGGACATGAGATGTTATCGCTCATGGATGACTTTTCTAGATATAATCAAATTTGTATCATAGAAGAAGATCAACTCAAGACAACATTCACAAGCCCTTGGGGCACCTTCTACTATAATACAATGCCATTTGGCTCTAAGAACACTGGGGCAACCTATCAAAGGGCCATTACTATCATTTTTCATGACATGATTGACAAGATCCTTGAGGACTATGTAGATGATATCTTGTCAAAATCAATAAAAAGAGAATATCACCTTGATGTTCTAGAGTGCGTCTTTGATAGGATTGGACACTATAACCTAATGCTCAACCCTAAGAAGTGTGTCTTCGGGGTCACATCAGGAAAACTCCTTGGGTTCATTATATCTAGACGAGGCATTGAAATAGATCCAAATAAGGTACAAGCTATCATAGAGATGCCTCCACCAAAAAAACTCTGACAACTATGCAGCCTCCAAGGAAAGATACAATTTGTGCACCATTTTATCTCTCATATAGCAGACAAGTTCCAACCATTCACCCATCTCTTGTGAAAAGATAACACTTTCAAATGGGATCCTTAGTGTCAGAAGATTTTTGACAAGATCAAAGAATACTTGGCTAATCCACCCATCTTGGTACCACCTATACCTGGCTAACCACTCATCTTGTATATTTTTTCTACTACAATAGTATTGGGGGCACTCCTTGCTTAGTTGGATGATGAAGGCAAAGAAAGAGCCATTTATTACATCAGTCAAACCTTAGTAGGTTATGAGCTCAATTATTCTCCTATGGAAAAAGCATGTCTAGTAGTGGTCTTCACAACTCAAAAACTTTGCCACTATATGCTTTTTCATACAACCAAGCTTATCTCAAAAGTGGACCCTCTCAAGTACCTACTATCCAAGACTACTCTCACAGGATGAATGGCAACATGGGTCATGTTGTTAAGCAATATTGATATTCAATATGTGGATAGAAAAGCCATTAAAGGGTAGGTCATTGTAGATCAGCTAGCTGAAGCACCATTAGTGGATGCCTATCCCCTAATCACTGAGTTTCCAGATGAGCATTTATGCATGATAGAAGAGAAACCTACTTGGAAACTCTACTTTGATGGATCCTACATAGCTCATGGTGCAGGGGCAGGAATACTTTTTGTCACACCTCAAGGTGACTACATCCCTATGTCATTCAAATTGGGATTTCCCTGCACAAAAAACATTGCAGAATATGAGGCACTAATTGTAGGACTCTCCATGGCTATAGAATGGAACATCACAAATATACATGTCTTTGGTGATTCCCAACTCATCATCAAACAAGTCCTAGATGAGTATCAAACCAAAGATGACAAATTGATGGCATACAAGAAGATGGTTGACAAGATGAAAGAGCATTTCCTCCACTTGCAGATAACACAAGTACCACACTTATAGAACAAGGCTACTGATGCAATGGCCACAATTGGATCCCTTTTAGAGATTTCTCACGAGTCTGCACAATAGAAATTCTTACTTGACCAACTTTGTGCTCTTGCTTATGAGAATGATGAATCAAATCGCATATGTGTCTTGGTTGGTGTCCAGTCTCCATGGTACCATGATATCCAAGATTATCTACAAAATGGTATCATATCCCCTCATCTCACTACAACCCAACACCAAAACTTTATTCGTAGAGCCTCCTATTCACCCTTGTAACCAACACCCTTTATCATCGAGGCTATCACAATGTGCTCTCTAGGTGTTTAGATGAAAATGAAGCCACCCAGTCTTTACAAGAGGTACATGCTGGAATATGCAATGCCCACACAAGTGGCATGGTCCTCACTAAACAACTTTTACGTATAGGGTACTATTGGCCTACAATGGAAATGCTTGTGAGTTCATTAAAAAGTGCTTACCTTGTCAACAACATGCCAATTTGATCCATGCTCCTGCACAAGACCTCAGACCTATTGTGCCTCCTTGGCCTTTCTCTTGTTGGGGTTTTGACCTTGTTGGTAAGATTACCCCCTCTCTTCTGAAGGCCACAAATACATAATCACAACAACATAGTACTTTACAAAGTGGATTGAAGAAATTCCACTCACCCTCACTACAAGTGTCCAGATATCCAAATTCATCCTCTACCACATCGTCTACCGCTTCGGCATACCCTCCACTATCTTCATAAATCACGGAACACCATTTGAAAACCAACATGTCAGTGATCTATGTACTCGCCTCCATATCCAACACCATTTCTCCAGTCCATATTTCCCTCAAGGTAACAACCAAGATGAGGCAACTAATAAAACCCTCCTCAAAATCCTCATGAAAATTATCAATGATACTGGTCGTGACTGGCATCTCCAGGTCAATCCCACCCTCTAGGCATATTGCACTTCCTACCGTACTCCTACAGGAACTACTCTGTTTTCCCTAGTCTACGGTGTAGAAGGATTCTTACCAATTGAGGTTGAACTGCCATCCCTCACAGTATCACTAAGAGGACTGGTTGATGATGAAGATTACCGAGTAGCATGACTCACATAGCTTGATCTACTAGATGAAAAGTGCCATCAAGCTTATGATCACCTGATTGTCTATCAAAATAGACTCAATTGAAACTATAACAAGGGCCCATCCATGCCAGTTCTAGGTGGGGGATCTTGTGCTAAAGTAAAATCAGAAGGTGGGTACTGATCAAGAAAAGAAAGGTAAGTTTGAAGTCACCTGGCAAGGCCCCTATGTTGTCACTGCATGCTTCGGTTCTGGAGCATATCAACTCTCCACTCCTGAAGGAGAACCATTGAATGATCCTATCAACATCATTCATCTTTGGTGCTTCTATGCCTAACAACTGGTTGTTCATTCTAGTTATTTGAAAAAATCCATAAAAGGTATAAAAAGTCCTGAAAAAAGTACAAAAACAATGTAAAACAATCCTGAAAAAAAATTCTCAAAAAAGTTAAAAAAGGACACTGAAAAAATGGTTGTCCTAGTGAAAACCTGGCAAACAAGTGCTTGAGCAACATCAAAAAAAAAAAATCAAAAATCAAAAATAATAATAAAGAGAAAAATTTCATCCAAACATTGAAAACTTGGCAATCAGGCACCTTGGACAAGTATGGGTGATGAAAACCTGGAAACAGGCGTCACACATAATGGACCATTCCATTATCTATAAAAATCTCACTCCCCTCCATCTCCACCATCACATCTCTGCAAACCTCAGCATTTCCCATATTCCTAGGGTGTTCCAACACTATTGCATGCATCAAAATAGCAAGATCTAATCAAGTCTTGACAACAACCTTTGTACATGATCTCTTGTAATGAATTGCTTATAATTAATCATCCAATTTGGTTATTGTATATTCATGATGTATCCAGTCCTTTCACCATCACCCTAACATCCTGAGTCGTCGTCCTGCTAAAATTCCCTACCTGGTCCTTCGTAGTCCTCCTGGATAGTTCATCAGCTGATTGTGACACACCAAAAATATAGGTCCCCTCCCATCCATCCCATCCATTGCATCTATCATCATTCACTTGCATTAGGTTCATCATTAGATTGCATTAATCATCATTATTTCATTAGGTTCACATTAGATTGCATTAATCATCATTATTGCATTAGGTTCATCATTAGATTGCATTAATCATCATTATTGCATTAAGTTCTTCATTTAATTGCATAGTTAAAATAATTCTAGGATCTTACATAATAAATTCATCTTAGGTTCATTGTTAAAATATTGCATCATTTAGATCCATTTTATAGTCTTGCATTGTTAAATCATTTTGATCCATTATAGTCTTGCATAGTTAATTCATTTTAGATTCATCTTACATATTGCATTGGTAAATTATTTTAATCCATTATAGTCTTGCATTGTTAAATCATTTAGATTCATTTTACATCTTGCATTGTTAAATCATTCATATCCATTACATTCTTGCATTGTTAAATCATTTTGATCCTTTTTAGTCTTGCATTGTTAAGATTCATTATGTACCTATGATTCATCTTGCATCCATAGCATCCATATTGATATCCATATAGATATCAACATATACATTGCATACATCATAAAATCACATCACCTCCTGCATCCACACACATCAGTACATCATATAAGCGTCATCCACCCTGCATTAGTCATACATCATATATAAATAAGCATAAAATCATCACAAATACACAATTTCTCTTACATAAGTATAAAACCATCCTGAAAACATCAATATCAATAATCATATAAGAATATGCATCATAAAATCATATAGATCAAGGCATAGAATCATGTCAAATCATAGAGTCCTCATCGATCATCATATATATAACAAATGTCCATAAATATAATGTTTGTCATCAATAAAATGCATAAGCCGTGCATCAAGGTGATGATATACATGTACATCTCAAAATGCAAAAATGTGGGTCACATAATCCTTTGATGTATCATGCAGGTGGCTATGATGATCCACCTCCCTACCCTGGTGATGGACGTGGCAGTATCCCCATGGATCCCTGAGACTACGAAGTCTGACCTATGGTCTGTGATCGAGACCTCTCTGAGTACTCTCGTCTCTATCCCTCAGGAAATAGATAATGATACAACACCTGATAGTGGGCTACCTCTTTTCCTACCCTGGCTGCATCTCTGTGAGCTGCAAAAGCCTCTGCCACAACCTATCCTGCCCCACCTACACTAGCTGCCTGCTTAGCGATATCTCACTCAGTCCTATAAGCCTTAGCCCACCTCTGTGCTACATCCCTCTTCGAGGTCAATGAAATAATCTACTTTGTGGCCTAATCCATCTGCTTGATGAGAGTACCCATTTGACCTGTAAGTGTACCTATCTCAGTCCGTAGCTTAGCCACATCCTGGGTCAGCTCCACCATAGAGAAATCCCCTACGTCAACCCTTCCCTATAAGATATCAAGTGCACCCTCAGCCATATTCACCCGTGCTATCTCTCCAACTAAAAGCCCCTATACCTGAGTCATCTCAGTCTATGAGCTAGTCTATGATACCTCTGCCATCCCTAGCAACCCCCATAGTCTCGCGCGCTCAGTCTGTAAATTGTCTCACTCTGCGATGACAATGTCATGAGTATCTTGTGCCACAAATCTTACTGGTGGCCCCTGTGGCCCCTGCGGTACCTGTACCTATGCTAGCACCTGAGGTGCATGTACCTATCCCTACACTGGCACCTGAGGTGCCTGGTCCTATCCATCCCCTGGCGGCCCCTGATCTAATCGAATCTCTACCTATGCCTCTGTCTGAGGTCTAACCTGTCTCTACTATGGCCTCCTCCTCCACCCCATTGCTAAGGTCTCAGGGGCATCTCCTACAACTTTCCCATCATCTCCATCCATGTCTCTCATCGGCTGCTTGTTGGTCACTACCTGCACTGGGTCTGTCAGTCATAGAGGTGTGTGAGCAGCCCACCATGCTACATACTTAGCAGTCATACCTACGTCAATGACATTTGGTCACACCACAAAGTCTATCTGTGCCATATTCCTCCAGGATGCCCTCACTGTGAGAGTGTCAGTGTATCTCCCCCACACACCTACCTCCCTAGTGACATGAGGATGTAAGTCATCCTCTGCCACCACCCCCTGTTGTAGTCCAAACTACCTCATGACCTTGGATGACCTATATCTCTCTATCTAGTAGATGGTCCTCCCCAGTATAAAACAATTATTCTGTACATAAGAGAGGTATAAAAATTTCTCAAAGCCATCCTCCACTCCCGCCTTCCAATCCATAGCTCCCCACAATTCACAAAGTCTGTATGGAGTCCAACAGAAAACTTGGATCTCATCTAGTAGCCATTGCTAGTATCCAATCTGACCAACAGAGGTATATCTCAATGGAAGCCTATACCTACATGCATACGACTCTCCTGGCTATCGAGCCTCTTGCACTCTCATCGGTCAAAACACTCCAATGTGCTCACATGCCCATACTAACAGTAGAGTGACTCTAGTTCCCATGTTGCACACCCCGTGGTATACAACCATGTGTAAGTCATGGTACAACTATCCTAGGACAATGTACCCCTAGCAATAGGTTGTGCCCTCCTCTAGCATTCTTGTTATTACACAAGACCATCCCATACCAAACCCATGTCCACCTAAATCTGCCAACATCTATCCTCTGATCAGTCTAGCCAAAAATAATGCTACCCGCCTCTGTCACCTATCAACTGCTGACTGTCAAGGTATCCAGGTCCTATATGTAGGGATCCTCCTCATCGGTCTCCTGAATGTGATCTCCATATAGTGATTTCTATCCTCTAATCGGTACTATGGTATCATCCCTCAAATCGGTATCCAAAGAATCTGCCACACATCCTCGAGAGTGATAGTGGCCTCCCCCGTCGGTAGATGAAATGTAGTTGTATCACTGTGCCACCACTCGATCAAAGTGGTCATCATCCCATTGTGTGCCCATAGCCTAGGCCAACGGGGTAAATAGTCCAACCCAACCACTACTAGCAATCTGCAATCTACCTCTATAAGCTAGGCCTCCAACTCCATAGTCGGTGGCCAGTGCTTTCAAGATCCCAATGGTGAGAACTGCTCCTGTAACATTTAAAATCCACCATGTCAGCCCATTTTTCTTCTATTCCTAGCCTACCCCCTCCCAAGATGGGGCATCTTGTCCCTAGGTCCTTTGCCAACCCATCCCCCAGCCCCCACCGGGTCCCTCCATTTCCCTTACCCTTGGCGTCTGCCCCTTTGGGCACAGATGTCGGTTCAGCCAGAAACACCATTTCTCACATCAGCATCTCCGTCTATTTTCTCCTACAGACCGCCATCTTTGAAGATGTAGATCTGGGTCTGACATCTTTGAAGACACCAATTTGGCACTGACGTCTTCTGAGACACAAGTTCAATAATTGTTGCCTTCACAGAAGCCAGTTTAGGAACTGACATCTCCGGTCCAAAACCTAACCTACCTGCATTAAATGCCCCCTAACCCACCCAAAAAGTGTTAAAAAATTTGATAAAAGTAAATGCAAGGTAAACATTGAGTTACTCACCAGTAATGGTCACTCCGCGAGCCTCTTGTGTGTGCAAATGCGCTCTCCCAACTACCCCAACATCCTCTCATCAGCTATGTTTTCTCTCCAGAGCTCTCATTTTTCCTAATCTCTATTCACAAATGACCTTTAAACCCCCCAGCCCCTCTTATAGCCCCCCATTTTCCCCAAAAAAAATTTCCCCACCCGTTTTCTTCTTGCGATTGTATATTTTTGTATTATTAGTCCTATTCTACAACCTAAATGTGCAGAAAACCTAAAAACATTTAAAATTTGCAAAAATCCAAAAAAAATCAAAACTTCCAAAAAATTCAAAAAAATCAAATATTCTCAAAAATATTGCAATAAACACTTCTTTCTTTTCGCATCATTTCGATTATCAATTTTCAGTGACTGTTTGACTCCTGCGACTACAATCAAGTTTTTCAACAAATCAGTTTTGCGATCGTCTATCCTTGCTCCTCATCCTGTTCATAGCTTTTGCCAGTGACTATTTATCGATCCAATCAATTCCAATCTTTTCATGTCAGGATGCATCCTTCTGACGTCGGCTTATCTTATCCTTCATCACACAAATCCTATTCATGGCAAGAACTTTGGACTGAATGACTGCTTGGTCATGAGGCCTTCTTTATTGATTTTATCTTTTTGTGTCAGTTTAAACCGACTCACCACTACCTCGATCTACTATATCTTGGTGCGTTGTGACTGGTGGCTACTGATACATGCATCTTTTTGCAGTATGCTTTTTTTTGAGCATCTACTCCAGGAATTTTGTCATCTATGTTTTCTAACACCTGATGCATACCTCCTCTTGCAATATAAAAATGGATGTGCTCTCCATATTTGTCACACAAATGGATCCCCAAAGTTCATTAGCTGCATCTGATTTCATCCTTGCATTTGTATCCTTAGTTGCATTCTTAATTGCATTTCAGAAGGCATCTATTTATTCCCTCCTATCTCTTCCTCCTGCCTGTTGCATCCTTTTTTTGAGAAAATCCCACAACATTGTCTTTGTTGTGTTCTTGTCTTGAGGGGGCACAACTTGACATTATCGTTGCTTCGGCACGACTCCTAGAAACCCTCTTCCTCTAGGGCAACTTATTTTTTTTTCTTTGACGCAATGTCACTTGCGACACCACGTCAAAGAGGGGAAAAATATAGACGTCCAAAAATATTAATATTAATTTCCCTCTTATTCCTCTAACTATTTAATCCAATCAATTAAATAGTTTCATAAGTTGGTATTTATCAATAGTTTAAATACTATCCTAATGTATTTTTTTTAAATACATTTGCCTTACAGAATCCCCTTTTTAATAAATTTGTATTTATTGAAATTCCTCCATATTCCTAATTCTTCTAAACTATGATTTATTCAAATCTAATTTGAATTATAATCTAAACCCTAGCTAGAAACCTATTAATTCAATCTAGAGACCTACCCTATTCCTACTCTACTCCCATCACCTCATTTTCTAAGCTTGTTTCCCTACCTAACTGTCTTCTAATCATACTTAAAGGGTGATTCCTAACCTTTTTAAGGCTAATGGAATTCTCACCCACATGTGGAAATTCTCTCCAAAATGGGCATCCATTCCCCTTTAAGGCTATTTACTCATTTTTCCCCCACTTGGAATTCTTGAGCCACTAAATATTAAATGCTATATTTGACTTCAAATTAGCCATCCCCTTAAGCCTATGTGTCCCTTATGTGGCTCTTATGTGGATGCCACATAGATGCCACATCATCCAATCCCTCTTCTTATCTCCTAAAAATCTATAAATAGAGGCCTTCTCCTCTTCAATTATCATCTCTCATTGTGTATTATTATTATGCTAGAATTGCTTTAGAGTTTCATAGCTAGTTTCATGTTTTATGCTTAAATCACTTAGAAATCACATGCTAGGTTTCTTTTGGCTAAAATCAATCATAATGTCTTCCATTGTCTTGAATTTCAATCATAGTAGTTTAATCATTTGGAGAAATTTGAGACTAATTACTTCATACTAGTTCTTGAATCCTTCTCACTTCATCCAATCTTGCATCAATCTTAATCATTCCACTTAGGGATCCATTGCATTTGTGTGTTTGAGAGAGCACACCCACATCCAATCCAAAAAGATCAAATCAAACAAGCCTCATGGGTGCAGCTTGTTTTAGCTCTATCCGATGATATGAGGATATTTTGTTTTGTCTTTGCTTTCTTTCTATCTCACTTGGATTTTTAAAAGCTAACTCTATAATGATTTCTTGTTTGTGAGTGATTGCAGGTTGACATTTTCCTCATACTATAATAGATTACAAAATAGAGGGAAGAAAGAGTTCTCTTTTGAAGACATATGTCCCTACCCGTTTGACAAATCAATCACCAACTATTTCCTCCAAATTTTGAGATCCCAAAGTTTGAGAAGTATAAAGAGGAATCATGCCCGATCCAAAATCTCAAATAATTCTACATTGCATGCCAAGAGGTTACCTAAAATGAAAGTTACCTAAAGAGACTCTTAACTAGGAGTCTTGCCAGCCCCTCTTTGGAGTGGTTCATGGTGCTCCCTCATGGTTCTATATCAACATTCTCCGATCTTGCATAAAAAATTGTTGGTCAATATTCCTACAAAATTGAACATAAAGCATCATTAAGAGACCTATGTAATACCAAGAAAAATAATGGATAATTTTTTCCATTTTCTTACAACGATGTAGACACATTGCGAATCATATGCCTTGGAAAGTATCTGATAATCATTTGATTGATATCTTCACTAGAAATATGGTATCTTAAATGTCATTCCAGGTGAAGATGGCTTCTCCTAACACTTTTGAAGCTCTTGTTAAAAAGGGGAAAATATAAAAGATGGACTTTTGCCAAAAGGTGCCATTAAACATTATACCCCTTTTGCTAACAATGATAAACCATGTTGGATTTATTGAAATGATGTACTGGGAGGGGAGGGATGAATCAGTACCTCTAAATTTTTTTATGTGATTGGCCCATTAAACTTTGTGTCATCAGATTTGTATATACCTATCTATCTGTTCATCTTTGATTATGCATGTGTGATCATAGTATAAGTTCTTTGCATGTATAAACATTCAAGAAACATTCAAGAAAACAAATAACACATAACACATGATATGATATCGCAGAAAACTCCTACGAGGAAGTAAAAACTACAGTGGGGATGTCTACCCACAAAACTTCACTATCTGCAAATAAGAAGGGAGCTGGTAAAGGCTTACAAATGATCAATTCTAATGATCTACCTTGTTAAGAGTAATATATTGGAGACCTTTTAGGATCTACTTCATTTGAAGCTTTAGAAAAACCGTTAGGTGTGCACTCTGTTAAGAGATTTATCAAAGAACTATTAAGTCCACCTTCTACAAAAGGATTTCTATTGTGATAAACTTGTTAGAATGCAACTACAATATAAATGTTGATCTGATAGTGAATGTAATATCTAATTGCTGATAACAGATCCTATATAGCTCACGATGTATGTATGTAATCACCTTGAGTGATTGCGTAATACCTTGTCTCTACTCATCTATAGCCTTTCTGTGTTCTTGATAACTGTTGTGATCTATTTTTGAACTTTGCATGAATTTTCTTCTTCTTCTTCTTAGATTCTCTCCATAGCTACTATCATTCTTCAAATGATTACAAGTCTCTCTTATTACAAATGATGGAACACCTATTTATACTAGTTTCTAGCTCTATTCTTGATTCACACTTTTCAAATTAACTCTAGATCCAAGGTTTACAACTTAACCTTGATCTTTAGTTAGATATGTTTTAGATCTATTAGGATTATTTAAAACATTTACAATATGCTTGCTTGACCCTTAAGTTAAGATTTAAAACAAATAAAAACTCTATAAATAGAATTACATTGCTTTATCTAATGTGTAAAATTAGATCCACTTTTTGCGGGTTCTTTAACTGACTGTCAGTTCTGATGGTCGGGCTTCTCTGTCAATCTGTCAGTTTTCTTCTCCATCGGTGTTCCTTACTTGAACTATTCATCGGGTATGCCTTTTCTGCTCCATCGATGATGTTCTCAAAATTGTATCATCATTTATGCTTGTTCGTCAGTAAATTCTATACAACATTTTCATGTTAGACATTTTCCTGTCAGGTATGCTTGTTGTCCGCCAGTTATGCTTATACCGATGACCTTCATCATGTGTTTCCCTTTAAGTATACTAATGGAAAAACTTAATGTCATTAATCTCCTCCTTTGACATTAGTATCAAAAATTGATATGTTCAACATACTTGATGCATTAGTATGTACACGTGTATATTTCTTCCTTAGTCATGAAATGACTCCCCCTATACATATGCTGGTAAGTGTAAGTTTATCTACATGTTTATCTTGTTGTACATACATTATACATATCCTCAATGTATTTTGTACATATGTATACATTCCTCCTTTTTCTTGCTAAAGTATATTGTACATATGTATACATTCCTCCCTTTTTGATAATGATGGCAAAGGTACTTACATCTTTTCAAAAATGTGAGTGTGAGGCTTTGATTTCCTCCGTCATTTTCTCCCATTTCTCCTTTAAATTCTCAAGAGCCAAATGCTCAAGTGATATCCTCACATGCATGTCATATATGTTGTCTACCACATACATCTTCAGGGTCATGATTAGATTTCTTGCATCTGTAATATGTTGTTGCAGAGTGGTGAGGTTTGGAAAAATTTGAGCTTGAAGCTCTGCAAACTCATTTCTAAATTGAGTCTCTGCATCCCATATTTCTTTTCTTAATCTGTTTACCTCTTTGATCTTTTCATAATGCAGCATTATAGTGTTTGCATCAGAGGTTAAACTTAATGCACTAGCTGTTAGATCTGAATCCAATTATAACAACTTTTCACTATTTTCTTTAGTGAAATTCTCTAATGTGCATAATTTCTGAACTAAGGTAACAACTTTAGCAATCATAGGTTCTAATTCACTTGCTAGTTTAGATAGCTTTACCTTGTTCTCTGCCACTTCTTGGCTGATCTTCTTAATTATTTTATGTTGATACTTCATTTCTGTCTGTTCTTCCATAGCCTTCTCTGCATCTACATTCTGATTTGTGATGGCTTCGGTAAGAATTGCTATTTGTTCCATGACTAATGTGTTATCTTCAATTTTGACATAAGGAACAATTTTTTGTAGAATATCCCTTGCCTGTTCAAGTGCTTGGGCTTCCCTATGTGCCTTTCTCATTTTCTCTTGAATTGCCTTTCTTTGACACATCACTCCAAACTTTCGAAGTGTTTCAGTATTTAAAGTAGATACATCCCACTTGGGTATTTCTATTACTTCATCAAGTGTGACAGCCAAGATATCTTTCTTAAATGCCTTCTTCTTTGGCTGGGAGGCAGATTGGTGTACTACCATTTGTAAACCTTGAGATTGGATTTATTTGGTGGGTGAGGGTCGAGAAGATGAAGCATCTTGCTATTTCTATTCTGAGTCCACTAGCTGGTTTTGTGAAGATGTCTCCTCATTGGCCTTTGGTGTATCAACAGATTTATCTTCTTTTTATTTCACGCTTTCATCCTGTTTGACTTTGTCACTCTTTTCTTTCTCTTCATCCTTTCTCAGTGTTTCATCTGTTTTGTTTTCTGCATTGTCTTTTTCAGTAGACACTTCTTGCTGAGTGTCGGTTGCATCTTTCAATCTTATTTTGATCTTATGAACTGAATTTTAACCATTTCCTAATGTTAGGATCAGAAATAGACTGTAATTCTAAAATATTCTTGCATATTTTATCAATTGTTGTTGGCACCAAAGGTTCTTTTTCCTTTTGTACTTCTACAACACAATCATCCATAGCTGAGTCTTCTAGATCTTCTTGAGTTCTAGTCATCTTCCTCCTTTTGATTTGTCTTACTTTTGGAGGAGTTGATTTTCTCTTGTATGTCCTCACTTTTCCTTTCGGCAATGGTGAAGGAGTTGACTCTTTTGCAGTCTGGATTCTTGTTCTTGAAGCGGCTTTTGTTCTTGCTCTTTTAGGTGTAGGAGGAGGTGGAGAATCTAACTGTGTTCCCCCTGAGTCATTATTTTCCTCTTCTTCACCGATAGTTTATTGTTCTTCAATTTGTTCCTCCTTACCCTCTGTTTCCTCTTCACTTACTTCTGTAACTTCAAGTTTCTTGGTTAAGATTTTGACCATCTTGTCCTTCTTGTTTATAATCTTCTTGACAACAAGATATGTCTTGATCTTTTATTTGGCTTCCTCATAGGTGCCAAATCTTGCTTCTTTGTTGTCAATTGGTTCATTCAATAGTGCCTTGATGCACTCATTGGCTTGTCCTGATTTGATTTCATACTCTAAATGTGAGAGATAGGACTTCCTAGGTACTACTGCTTGGATATACATGAAATCAATATCTACCACAAAACATATGTCCTCTTTGTGTTCTTCTATCAAACTTTCAGGAATCCTTGTTCTAGCTTGCAAAATTTCCTTAATGCTTTTGAAATACTCATTCATTATATCATAAAAGTCTGTTCCTAGAGACTTTATATGCTCACATATCTGTATGGTTATAGGTCTACTTATATCCCATACTACTTTGCCTATGGAAGGAAAGTACTCTTCAAAGTAAAAGAATATGCACATGATGAGAGAACCAAAATTACACATGTTTGTTCTTGAAGATCTTATGGTGTTCATGTTCTCCTTAAGTTGATTCAACAGGATCTCTGCAAGATCCATCTTCTTTCCTTGTTTAATGATTTTGAATGTTGTGCTCATAACAGTTCTTGATATGCTATTCATTCTTCCTACCTATAATATTTTGTACCCTACCACACATGATCCAAACATGAGTTCTGTGTCGGTGATAGTGTTGACCTTGAGAGCTCTTTTGTCTGATTTAGCACCAGCCATATTTTCTACTTCCTTTAGAGATGGGTGCTTGTGAGCTTGTGGTTTGTCAGTTGTAGGATATCCAGTGAATACATGAATAACATCCTTTATTATTCATTTTGGCTTATTAATCCATAGAGTCTAGTTATGCATTCTACTGAGAACTATTTTTATCCATTCAGTTTTGAAAACTCTGGGAAAGTGTAATGCATTCATGAGTCCTTTCACTTCCAGATGCTTGTGCTCATCTTTCAGGTTTCCAGCTTCATCACATAGTGCCCTGTAAGTATTATCTAGGTCTAGATCTCCCAATTCCAAGATTTTACAGTGTATATATGACCTTATGTCTTCTACCAATAAAACCCTAGGCAGGATTCTGGAGAATGCTCTGGAATGCTCTGGAATTGTCACGTTGTGATGCGATTTCTGGGTGTAGCTTGTATTTTGGTTCAACATAAGTGCCTCTGCTGATAAGCTTGATTGTTTTCTTCTTATCTTAATCTTTTCAACTCTTGAAGTTGATGCCATCGTGTTACAAAAATTTAGGGTTTTTCTCAATTTTAACAGTGCAGTCGACAAATGCAGGTACTTACTGAATCTCTGTGATTACTTGTGAATCCTTTGAGTGGTGTTTAGAATCTTGCTAGAGTCAATCTTCAATTTTTCTCTTCAATTTCTTTGCTAGGCTCTCTTGGTTGCTCAAAAATTATGGGTGGAAAATGAGTTCATTCGTCGGTCTTTTATAACTTTTTGTGCCTTAAGTTGTCATTAATGCTCACCAAATTGTCAGTATATAAAGATTGAGTTCATCGATTGAGGCATAAATAACATCTTCAGTGTAGGCGTAAAGTGTTAGGGTTGCCAACAGCTTTGATGACTTCACTGATGATTGTCAGTAAAGTGGCAAAGACAGCTTTCGTCGACTCAAGGATCACCGATGTCCGTCAGTTTACACTTAGCCATTTGGCCTTTGTGTAATGACCGATACATTTTGGTAAGTAGTGTTAAATTTTTCTGTGTGTGTTCATCGATGCATATTTGTACCCAATAACCAATCATGGTTTTTCAATAATATTTACAAGTGACAATATAGTGCATCTTTAATAATGCTGATTTGTCTATATGATCAATATGTAAATGGAACCGATGCATAATATAACTTTTCATAATGCAGTTCCATACTTACTTGTGCAATTTAGTTGGAAATGGTGATGCCACAAGATCCATTGGATGGGGAATCATCATTTTCATTTCTTGTTCCAACACCTTTAGTGTTTGTGGCTTTTACCCACATCTTGTTCCTCATCTTCTTGATGTCATCAATGGTATTTCCATTGGGATAAGTACTTGTTTCTGTCAGTCGGTCTTTGCAATCTTTTACCACATGTCCAACTTTATGATGATGTAAACATTCCATTCCAGGATTAAACCATCCTCTTGGTCTTCTAGTCCATTTTCTCATACAATTGGCTTTAATATGACCATACCTTCCACATGCTGTACAATTTACCCATGTGTTATAGTCCCAAACATATGAGTTACCTTTTCTTGTTGGTTTGTAGCCATTATCAGGTTCTTTTGGTGTCCATGCCTTTTTATTCATTTTCCAACATTTCTGATATGTATGTCCATTCATTTTGAAAGTAGGACAGTACTTGTCCATATAGGTTTCCTTCTTTGGATTTTTCACCTTGGATCTACATTCATATGCCTTGTGTCCTTGCTTGTGACATTTATAACAATTACCAATGAAAGTAGATTGTGATTGAGGAATACCTTTCATTTTGTTTTTGCAAATGTTTGAGGTGTGGCCTAGTTTTCCACAGT
>MU227968.1:1799449-1817588 GCA_018584345.1 Thuja plicata | reverse complement strand
GAATTGATTATGATTTGATCAAGGAAATTGATATAATTGATATTTGAAAATATTGATTCAGGGATTTGATAAATTGAGAAATGGGGCCCAAAGTCTAGGCGACCATTTTAGGGTGCATACATTTTCCAAACCTCACGCAAAACCCCAAATCAATGCAAAACCTTCATTTTCTAAACCTAACGCTATACAATCCTTGGTGATTCCTTATTTTGAAAGGAATTCAATGTAACTCTTCTGAGGTATTTGAATTTAGATGAAACACAAACATTGTTAGAGGAGGTACATCAAGGATTTGTGGGGCCCATTCTAGTGGTCTCACCTTGGCCTAGAAATTGCTACACATAGGATACTATTGGCCTACTATGGAGCAAGATTCCTATCATTATGTAAAGAAATGTGTACTCTATTAGTAGCATGATGATCTTATACACACTCCCTCCCAATACCTCCAGCCCACCACTACACCTTAGCCTTTTTCCCAATGGGGACTCCACCTAGTTGGCCAGATATTCCCAAATTCCTCCAATGACCACAAATACATCCTTGCTGCCATAAAATACTTCACCAAATGGGTTGAGGTTGTCCCTCTTACTTATACAATTGGAAAGCATATCTCAAAGTTCATTTTAAACTATCTTATCTATCATTATGTTATTCCTCAAGACATTATCACTGATAATGGGACCCCATTCAAAAATACGGATGTCATAGAAATCTATAAGAAATTTGGCATTACACAAAACTTCTCTTCCAAATACTTTCCGTAATGAAATGGTCAAGTAAAGGCTACCAACAAAACCATTCTGAAAATCCTCAAAAAGACAGTTGATGAAGGTGGTCATGATTGGCACCTTTGCCGAAATCTCACCCTCTAGGCCTATTGTACTTCAATTTGTACACCCACCAAAGCCACTCTGTGCCTCATCTATGGTTTTGAGGCTATTCTCCCCATCAAAATTGAGCTCCCTTCCCTCAGAATCTCTCTGAATAATATAATGTCTAAAGAAGAACCCTGAGTTTCTCGCTTGCAAGAGCTTGAACTCCTTGATGAAAGATGCCTTAATGCCCTCAACCACCTTCGCGTGTATCAGAATTACCTATGCTTATAGTTCAATAAAAGGATCAAACCTCATCATTTTGATGTGGGTGATCTTTTCCTACAACATAATATGAAGAACCTCGAGAACCGTGAAAAGAAAGGCAAGTTTGAGCCTAACTAGTTGGGGCCTTTTGTGGTTCTAGCTAAATTTGGGTTGGGAGTTTATCAAATTGAAACAATAGAGGGATTTCCTATCCCTGGTCATGTTTATATTGTACATCTCAAGAACTTCTATGTGTAGTATGTTAATAGCCCTTTGTACATCAAAAAATCATCAGTGCAAAATCCAAAAAAAAAACTAAAAAAATCAGAAAAGAAAAAAAATTAAAAAAAGAAAAATAAAAAAGAAAAAAAGAAAAAGAGCAAAAAAGAGAGAGAAAAAAAATCATCAATTTGTGAAAACCACATCGATGGAATAATAGATAAGTATCATGGTGAAAACCTATTTTAGGTGCCATGTGTAGTTAGATCTATCATTTATTTGTACCATCCCTTACACAACATCCAACACCTTTCCTAATAAATCTGTCACACTCCCCATATTTGTGTAGGTGGTTTCCTTCCATTTACACAACATCTTCACCTCCGCAATAACACTTTATTCCCGTAGTAATAAGCTTACCCCATGATACTGAGCTTTTTCCCACACATAGTGATCACAAGCATTCTCACAAATCAACTAAAAAATTGAATTTCACAAGCTTTTATTCCATTCCCAAGCAATTGCCAACAAATTCTTATTTCAAGATCAATCAATCTTTGTCTGTCAGGATGCATCCTTCTGGCGTCAAATTATCAATCCTCCATCACACAATCATGTTCATGGAAATAAATTTTGTACTGAATGACTGCTTTATCATGATGCCTTTTGTTAATTTTATTTTTGTGTTTTAGTATATCCTCCTCATGATTGCCTCGATCTTTAATATCTTGGTTCATCATGAAAGGCGTCTATTGGAATACATATCATTTGCGGTATGATATGTTTTTCATAGTTGTTTAGTGAACTTTTGTTTGGTCTATAGTCATAGCTATGTATGCCTCACTGGAGGAAAAATTTATACACATACCACCAAATACTTAAAAAGATTTGGGTGCATTAAATCCTCCCATAAGTGACATTTCATTGGTACCATCATGACTCAGAATCTTACATTTGTGTTCTTAACAAACTATTTCTCTGAGAGTCTTGTCCATGCAAACGAACAATGTTACTTGTGTTTTCTAACACATTGTGCATAAATCCTTTTGCAAAATCAAACTACGGTATGCTCTCCAACATTAACACAATGTGATCCCACGAAAATCATGTAGTTAGGTTTCATATTAGTTAAAAGCATGTTGCATTTTTTGTTACTCTTGGCAAGATTCCTGTTTATTCCTTCCCTCTAAAACTAGCTATGTGATCCTCTTAGTTCTAGTTGGTACACACAAAAGTACATTGTCCTCATTAGATTCTTCATTTAGTTTCATTCAATATGTAATTATGAGTTTAAGTATTGACTTCAAATTTATCTTAATCATCTAGATAAATTCCATTACATTCATCATTAATCATTATCTCATTAATATTTAACTCATTAATCATTATTTTAAATCATTATCTCATTAATCATTAGTCATTCGTTACTCATTTTCATCATCACATTGCATTACTTCTTAAGTACATTAATCACTACTTTGCATTAATAATTAATCATTGCATTGCATTAATAAATAAGTACATTATTCATTAATCATCAATTCATTATTCCACATTACATTAAACTTTATATATTTACATTACATACATAATATATAACTACCTCCATTTGCATATAAAGCATTAAACACATACATCCACATAATAACATATCACATCCTGCATCACAAATATGTAGGTATCATCAACATCACATCCTGGATCACAAAAGTCAGTCATAAAACCATCATCATATGCATATAGAAATTTCAAATCACAAAGATAGGACCATCAATAAGTATGTTTGTATATATCAAATGTTCACAAAAAGTACATGTTGTCACTGAGGATTGCACCTGAAAGAGCTAAGTGTTGAACTCAACAATCCTATGAAACATGGGAATACTTCCAGGGTGTGGGGAACCTATAATGGAAGTATACCTCCAGATTAAGGGCCGACTTCCCCTTGAATCACCTTAAACTTAAACTAAAACTTTTGGAGGAAAGGGAGAGAGAGAGTGCATGAATTTAAAACTAGACTTAAAACCTAGGTGATTCACCAAAACTTGGAAGATCCACAGATTGTAAAAGATTGTTCACAATATGACTTAAACACAACTTGGAATTTAGAGATTTGTCCTATTTATATTATTTCTTTTGAGAATAATAAGGTGTGGATTGTCAATGAGAATGAAACAAATGAATTTCACAAACTCAAAGACCTATGAGAGCACACAAATTAAACTTTAGACAATAACATGTGTTTTCTAAACACCAAATGAACAATATGACAAGGTAAAGGATTAACTTGAATCACAATAATCATTGGCCAAAACCCATTAAACAATCTAGAAGACAATAGGAAAAATAGGATCATTGTTTTGTATACAACCAAAAGGAGCTGGAAAATAATTCGCTTCTCAGAGCTACAAGCATTCAAATCTCAGAATGAGAGAGAATGAAGAACTAGCTATCACCAAAAAGAGAGGGGTAAAAATAGGTGAAGAACCCCTAAATCTGCATTTCCAAAGATTATGGAAATCATCATGTCAAAATCCACTAAATCTGGAATTGGATGCAAGAATATATCTAGAAATCTGCAATTTGTAGGTTCACCAACATGTTGCCCAAATCTGAATATCATGCTCCCGGATTTGTAGGGTAGGTGAGAAATTTTCTAAAATTCATGCCTTAACCATCATTCCTTCACCAAACTGAATCTATCTCCTCCACTAATCATGCTTGACAATAATATTGGTAAAAATGATTTATAAAAACATCATTTGTCAATATTTTACAATAAAATTTGCATGATTTTATAACTAAACATGGCTTTATTAATAAATGACCCCTAAATAAATAACAATTATATCTAAATATATCAACAATATCAACCATAGCCTAGGACCTAGGAGACATTTATTACATTTTTTAATCTTGCCGTCCTTGAAAATATTTATGAAAATATTTTCAATTTCCTTAATAAAAGCCCATGTTTACCTTTATCTCTCCTCTTAGGCAAAACAAAAACCCTTAATAATGCTATGCAATAACATTATAACTTACGCCTATGTTATGAAATAACATTTCAAAAACCCTTCTATTTTAAATAACCAATTTTGGAAATATCCCCTAATCGGTCTTTGGGCTTTTCCATGCTATTTTTCACTCCAAAGAACTCGAGCTTTATCTCCTTTTGCTGCACTTTGAATGGGAAGGAAATGCTGCATTTTGGGGAAGTTTCCATTTTGTTGATCCTTGCATGGACTTGGATTTCAAAATATATGGAAAGGTAAGATATTTTGAACTCCATTTTCATTCATGCTTTGTAATTTTGTTGTTTTCCTTCCTTAGTTGTGGCTTTATGGCTCCATCTTTGCATTGATTTGGGAGTATTATTTCTGGTTTTTCCTCCATGGAAAGTGTTGTATTTTCAATACCTTGTTGTTGCTAGAAGGAAATGCTCTTAAAAATGTTGCTTATATGCTTATGTCTTCATTCCAAACCCACAAAAAAGTATTGTTTTTCATTACTCTATTGTTTTGATCTTGTGGTAACAAATTTCTGGAAGTTACATTGCTAATTTTGTCCATGGTGTGGGCTTTATGCATGTTGTCCTCTTATTTTAAATGAAGAAATTCCATCTTTGCTTCCATACATTAGGACTTTTTTGCTTTGTTCTATTGTTTATGGAAGAAATCTGTACAAAGAATGCTGCTATATGCTCCCATTCTTCATTTCAAACCCACACAAATTGGTGTTTTTTCCTTATAATGTTGTTTTTGCATTTGGTAATAACTTGCTAGAAGTTACTTTGCAACTTTGCTCTATGGTGTGGGATTCATGCTTGCTATCCCGCTGTTGTCAATGCATAAACTTAATTTTTACTTCATGGATGATGGAATGTTTGCATTGTAATGCTGCCCATGGACTGGAAATACATAAAAAAAACATGCTGCCCTGAACTTTGGATGTGCATTTTTAATCCACAAAAGATGGTGTTTTGCTGTTTCCACTTCTTGTTACTTACCTTTTGTTATTTTCATAATATTTATAACTTTGAATTCCATCATTTGGCTCCATAGGAAGGGTCATCATGAGGCTATAACGCTGCCCATGCTTGATTAAAAACTTGTTACATTCACCCACCTTGCTGCTATCTTTTTGAGGCTGTGAGCTATGACCGTGTTTTTGTAAATTCTGGAGCAATTTTTTTACCTCTTTTGCCTCCATAGGAAGTGGCATCATCATGTTGGAATGTTTTCCATGGATGCATTTTGTAAGGTTATGGCTCCATTTCTATTGTAAATGCATCTGGCCTCTTTTAAAGTTGCTATTTTAACATTTTAATCACCATACATCATTGATGTTCTGACACTGCTTGTTAGATGCATTTAAATATGCATATTCATCTTTGTTCATGTAAAACCAACAGTGATATTAACTTCTGGAACTTACATGATACTTTCATTTCTTGTTTACATATGATATGCATGCATAGATTCACATGCAAAACACCATACCTCTTGATGCCCTTTACTTGGAGGTGCACGCATCATTTTTGTATTTTTTGTATCCAACTATTGAGATCCACCATGCCATGCTGAGATTGCAGAATGTGTCACATGCAATTCTTGTGTATTCATACACCATTGATGTACCTTGTCTTATGTATTCTAAATGCTCCATTGTTACTGTTGTTTCATTCTGGATCTTTATAAGTGTTTTTGCTCAAACAAAGTTATCCTTCAAAGGTAGCTTGTGATGCCTACCCTTGAAGGTTTCGATTGTCTGAGAAAGGGAATTTATTGCATATGAATGCAATGTCATATCTTTTTTGTACCTGTACATGGAAAGTCAGTGAAAATATGGTATCCTTCTTTCTCCTGCAGCATTGTGGTGGGTATGGTCTCCTTCTTTTGATGTATGTCTGATTCTATGCATGCATGAATGTAAGTGGATGTAGATAGTAGCTTATCATGCATTGTTTAGATCCATTGTATCTAACCCCATTTCTTCTCTTTCTTGCAGGTTCTAGGTCTAATTAGGAGCACACTAGAGTTGCAACTGGGTCAACACCTTTTCTTCTCTTCAGGAAATGTTTGGTAACCTTTTGTTTATGTCCATTTTCTTTTGTCCATGTGTGTAATTAGCCATAGATTTCTAGGAGTTGGCTATGCTCACGACCTGTGTGAGCTTAGATACATGCTTTACTTCCATTATGCACATAATTGTTATTTATGTTCAAACTGAATATGATCCAATGTATATATCATTTTATTTCCTGGATATCTTAGTTTGATCCTTTCCTTTATATACTTTTCATTTTCATCTTTTAGGAAATGAACACAAACTTAATTCATATCACTAATAATGTGCAAACTAGGTTATTTATCAAATCACCTAGTAATTAGGCTAACAACCTTAACCAATTGAATGAACACAAAAATGGGTAACATTTCTGGCGACCTCAGCTAAGTGCTTTCCTTCTAAGTACCCACTTGGCCAATTGCCTTCATCATCCATTGGGCATAGAGTCCCCTGGTTTCCACAACTGAAACTTGGCTCAAACTCTGAGAAAATAACAACTCCTCCTAACAAAACAAACTAAATGCACAAAATATGTTGGTATTATTCTGAGGGATTCATTTTGTGAGTTTGAATGGTTTGTATTAGTGGGTCTTCAGCTCACTCATACCAATCAGTGATGCTTTCTTGATGAAGCTTTGAGAATAACATCAATGTATCTCTGGCTTATTAAAAACAATAGAAATTTGGAAACAAACTTGTGCTGCAACACTTAGGGAACACAGAAAACCAAACCTATCCTATCCTATCATAACCAAGCATAAAACTTGATTAGACAAAACCATTGACTGGCTCCCTAAAATATCTTCCTTTCCTATGCAATTTGGAATGTTTTACAAACTTGTATATGGCTAAGGAAAGATAGAGAATGTAGAGATGCTTTATAATCCAATGCAAAAGCTCTTTAAAGATGAAAATGAATCCTCCTAGCTCATTAAGCTCATGATGCATGAAATTTTTCAAAAGTGGATATGTGAGTGGAGGTTGGCTCTCTTGGGCCACAACTTTCTCTTCTTGAGCCTCCTCTTTATACTTGGCCTCTATTCTAGAAAAATACCTGATAAGGCAACCCCTTGTAATAACAAATTTTGGAACGCTACTAATTCCTATTACTTCCACTATCACACCATTCTCTTGAACCAAATAATATTCCTGAAGCCCTTTTTCAATGTTGTCTACACTTGTCCCCTCTTGGACCAGCCCTTTGTCAACTACATTTTTCATACTTTTGTTGTGATTCAACAACCATCATGTGTTCAACAACTTGTTGAACCTGATCCTCTTTATGAGGAGATGAATTAAAGTCATCTAATTTTGTCATGAATACTTCAAGACCAACCCAAAAAATCAGCCTCATCATCTTGATTCTCATCCTTGTATGGGAGAGGACTGATATTTACCTTGTTGTCACTGTTATGCATGCCCAAAATGTCAAGATCTTGAACTTCCTCTCGCTTCTTTGTTAATGATGTAAGGGCAATATGAAATTATTCTTCCTCATCACTCACAAAACCTGGGAGTTCATCAAATAAAACAAATGAGCACTCTTGAGTGAGTTCTTCACAAGGCTCCTTGGATGGTATAGGTTGTCCCTGAGGCAAAGTTTGAACAACCTTAGGCTGAGAAACCACCACCAGGGGCTGTTGGCCATTTGAAAATGGTTGTTCTGCTTCCACAACCCTCTTCTTAGATCTTCTATTGTCTAAAACTAGAGTATAGTTCTAAATATCACCGAGGGAAAAGTTAACCCCACAAAACTCCTCGCTCTTCCAATTCATGAGAGCCGTATCAGGTACACTATGTTCATTTGGGCTAGTTGGTTGGTTTTTCTGAACCCAAGGCTCTTGTGGCACTTCCAGTTGTGCCATAACATTGTTCTGTGCCACAAGGGTTTGACCAAATTCATTAGGACAAACTTCTTAAAAGTGTTGTTGGTTGTAAGGGCAATTCCACTCATAATCTTGGGCCATATTGTTTTGTGCTACAGGAACAAGTTCTCTAGAAGCACTAGGAGTATTAGGATTGTAGGGCTGGCTGGTTGTTTGGTTATAATCCCTTGCTATGCCTTGCTGTCCTAAATGGTAAGGAGGTCTACTTTTTTGGTTTGGGACCTGGTATGGGGCTTGGTAAGGCTGCTGGGAGGGCTGTTGGTTAGGTTGAAACTGTTTCCTTTTATGAATAACTAGCTCATTAGTAACACTTTGCAAGGTCTTCTTGAGCTCATTCAACTCTTGAGACTGGTTTACAACTGGAGCAGGGGCACGTGGAATAGAGGCCAAGGTCAAGATTACTTCAGGAACAGGTTGAAATTATGGAAAGATGGGCATTGGAGGCCTTGGGGCTATTTTCCCCGCTTGAATGAGGTTATTCTCTGCCCTTATGGAAATATCAAAGGTTGATGGTAAGTTATCCCCTCCCATAGACTAGATCATTACAGAAATATCACTATTAAGGGACCTCAAATAATATAGGAAAGCATGTTGGTTTGAAGGCCTGACTGCTACAGGGATTCTTTTCCATGTTCTTTGGAACCTCAGATTTAAGTCTGTCCTATGCTCATGGGGTACCCTCTTTATGGTAGTCAAATGTTCTATCAAGGAAAGATGATTAGATTTATCCTCAAACTGGGTAGTCAAGGCAACACCTAGCTCATCCCAGGTTGATATAGAGCTAACGGCTAAAACCCTAAACCATTGTAAGGCTTTACCTTTAAATGACACTGCCAATAACCTAACAACAATATCATCATGAGTGATGTGATAAAGACCACAGAGGGATGCAACATCTCTTATATGTTCTATGGGTGAGGTTTGATCCTCTTGTATAAAAATTGGCAAACTTTTAAGGGCTCCAATGGGTATGTCATTATGTTGTTGTAAACTAAGAGGGCTACCCTAGTTAAAAGCCACAAAAGGCTAGTTTCTGGCCATAGGTGGATTTAAGAGACTTTGAACTAATGGGGCATTTGAGCTAATAGAGGTGGTGATGGGATAACAGAAACACTTGTAGAGATATGGCCAGAATCAACAAGCTGAGATGCACTAGGATGAGATTGAGCACCCTTGGGTGCCCTTTTCTTCTTCTTAGATGAAGGTAGCTCCCTTCATTCAAAAGGATTCTTTCTCTGCTTGGTTGGTATCCTGTTCATGTGCTAACAAGACTGATTTGTATAAACAAGAGTAGAGTTGCCAAGTATGATAATTCAAAAATCAAAATAAGAACATAGCTACTACTCATACCAAACAACAAATCATATGAAATCTTCTAGAATATTGACTCGAAAGTCTGTCCCACCGGGCGTGCCAAAAATTGTTGTCACTGAGGATTGCACCTGAAAGAGCTAAGTGTTGAACTCAGTAATCTTGTGAAACATGGGAATACTTCCAGGTTGTGGGGAACCGATAATAGAAGTAGACCTCTAGATTAAGGGCCGGCTTCCCCTTGAATCACCTTAAAATGAAACTAAAATTTTTGGAAGAAAGGGAGAGAGAGTGCATGAATTTAAAACTGGACTAAAACCTAGGTGATTCACCAAAACTTGGAAGATCCATAGATTGTAAAAGATTGCTCACAATATGACTTAAACACAACTTGGAATTAATAGATTTGTCCTATTTATATTATTTCTTTTGAGAATAATAAGGTTCATATTGTCAATGAGAAGGAAACAAACAAATTTCACAAACTCAAAGACCTATGAGAGTACACAAATTAAACTTTAGACAATAACATGTGTTTTCTAAACATCAAATGAACAATATGCCAAGGTAAAGGATTAACTTGAATCACAATAATCATTGGCCAAAACCCATTAAACAATCTAGAAGACAATAGGAAAAAAGATTATCACTATTTTATATTCAACCAAAAGGAGCTGGAAAACAATTCGCTTCTCAGAGCTACAAGCATTCAAATCTCAGAATGAAAGAGAATGAAGAACTAGATATCACCAAAAAGAGAGGGGTAAAAATAGGTGAAGAACCCCTAAATCTGCATTTCTAAAGATTCTGGAAATCATCATGTCAAAATCCACTAAATCTGGAATTGGATGCAAGAATATATCTAGAAATCTAAAATCTGTAGGTTCACCAACATGTTTCCCAAATCTGAATATCATGCTCCCGGATTTGTAGGGTAGGTGAGAATTTTTTTCAAAATCATTCCTTAGCCATCATTCCTTCACCAAACTGAATCTATCTCCTCCACTAATCATGCTTGACAATAATATTGGACAAAATGATTTATAAAAACATCATTTGTTAATATTTTACAATAAAAATTGCATGATTTTATAACTAAAAATGGCTTTATTAATAAATGAACCCTAAATACATAACAATTATATCTAAAGATATCAACAATATAAACCATAGCCTAGGACCTAGGAGATATTTATTACATTTTTTAATCTTGCCCTCGAAAATATTTATGAATATATTTTCAATTTCCTTAATTAAAGCCCGTGTTTACTTTTATCTCCCCTCTTAGGCAAAACAAAAACCCTTAATAATACTATGCAATAACATTATAACTTACCCCTATGTTTATGAAATAGAATTTCAAAAACACTTCTATTTTAAATAACCACTCTTGGAAATATCCCCAAGTCAGTCTTTGGCCTTTCCATGCTATTTTTCACTCCAAAGAACTCGAGCTTTATCTCCTTTTGCTGCACTTTGAATGGGAAGGAAATGCTGCATTTTGGGGAAGTTTCCATTTTGTTGATCCTTGCATGGACTTGGATTTCAAAATATATGGAAAGGTAAGAGATCTTGAACTCTATATTCATTCATGCTTTGTAATTTTGTTGTTTTCCTTCCTCAGTTGTGGCTTTATGGCTCCATCTTTGCATTGATTTGGGAGTATTATTTCTAGTTTTGCCTCCATAGAAAGTGTTGTATTTTCAATACCTTGCTGTTGCTGGAAGGAAATGTTCTTAAAAATACTTCTTATATCCTTATGTCTTCATTACAAACCCATAGAAAGTGGTGTTTTTCATTACTCTGTTGTTTTGATCTTGTGGTAACAAATTTCTGGAAGTTACTTTGCTAATTTCCTCCATGGTGTGGGCTTTATGCATGCTGTCCTCTTATTTTAAATGAAGAAATTACATCTTTGCTTCCATACACTGGGATGCTTTTTCTTTGTTCTATTGTTTATGGAAGCAATCTATACAAAGCATGCTGCTATATGCTCTCATTCTTCATTTCAAACCCACAGAAAGTGGTGTTTTTTCCTTATAATGTTGTTTTGCATTTGGTAATAACTTGCTGGAAGTTACTTTGCAACTTTGCTCTATGGTGTGGTCTTCATGCTTGCTGTCCCACTATTTTAAATGTAGCAACTTCATTTTTCCTCCATGGATGATGGCATTTTTGCATTGTAAATTTGCCCATGGACTGGAAATACATTAAAAAAACATGCTGCCCTAAACTTTGGATGTGCATTTTTAATCCACAAAAGATGGTGTTTTGCTATTTCCACTTCTTGTTACTTGCTTGCTATTATCTTCATGCTATTTATACCTTTGAATGCCATCATTTGGCTCCACAGGAAGGGTCATCATGAGGATATAACGCTGCCCATGCTTGATTAAAAACTTGTTATATTCACCCACCTTGCTGCTATCTTTTTGAGGCTGCGAGCTATGACTGTGTTTTTTTAGATTCTGGAGCATTTTTTTTTACCTCTTTTGCAACCATAGGAAGTGGCGCCATCATGTTAGAATGTTGTCCATGGATGCATTTTGTAAGGTTATGGCTCCATTTCTGTTGTAAATGTATCTGGCCTCTTTTAAAATTGCTATTTTAACATTTTAATCACCATACATCATTGTTGTGCTAACACTGCTTGTTAGATGCATTTAAATATGCATATTCATCTTTGTTCATGTATAACCAACAGTGATATTAACTTCTGGAACTTACATGCTACTTTCATTTCTTATTTACATATGATATGCATGCATAGATTCACATGCAAAACACCATACCTCTTGCTGCCCTTTACTTGGAGGTGCATGCATCATTGTTGTATTTTGTGTATCCAACTATTGAGATCCACCATGCCATGCTGAAATTATAGAATGTGTCATATGCATTTCTTATGTATTCATACACCATTGATGTACCTTGTTTTATGTATTCTGAATGCTCCATGGTTACTATTGTTTCATTCCGGATCTTCATAAGTGTTTTTTCTCAGACAAAGTTATACTTCAAAGGTGGCTTGTGATGGCTGCCCTTGAAGGTTCCAATTTTTTGAGCAAGGGCTTTTATTGCATATGAATGCAATGTCATATCTTTTTTGTACCTGCACATGGAACAAACAAGTCAGTGAAAATATGGTATCCTTCTTTCTCCTGCAACATTGTGGTGGGTATGGTCTCCTTCTTTTGATGTATGTCTAATTCTATGCATGCATGAATGTAAGTGGATGTAGATAGTAGCTTATCATGCATTGTTTAGATCCATTGGATCTAACCCCATTTCTTCTCTTTCTTGTAGGTTCTGGATCTAATTAGGAGCACACTAGAGTCACACCTGCGTCAACACCTTTTCTTCTCTTCAGGCAATGTCTGGTAACCTTTTGTTTATGTCCATTTTCTTTTGTGCATGTGTGTAATTAGCCATAGATTTCTAGGAGTTGGCTATGCTCATGACCTGTGTGAGCTTAGATACATGCTTTACTTCCCTTTTGCACATACTTGTTATTTTTGTTCAAATTGAATATGATCCAGTGTATATATCATTTTATTTCTTGGATATCTTAATTTGATCCTTTCCTTTATGTACTTTTCATTTTCAGCTTTTAGGAAATGAACACAAACTTAATTCATATCACTAATAATGTGCAAACTAGGTTATTTAGCAACTCACCTAGTAATTAGGCTTACAACCTTAACCAATTGAATGAACACAAAATGGGTAAAAGTACACCAATGTCAAAAGTCCATATACATGTATATCTCAAAATGTTGCTATACATATAACTCAAAATCAAAAAGCATGTGTATCAAACAAAATGTTGAGATGACTCATGAGGCTGGCTGTAAGGATGGCCCAGCCCCACCTGTCCCATCACCCCCTCTGTCTCGAAGAGGTCTCACCCATATTGATCCCTGTGAGGCTATGTCTATACTCTATATCATAGATCTCTCAATATATGTAGGCTTTGTCTGACCCTCTAGCACAACCCCAAAATACAACCCCATGTAATATGTTTCCTCTTAGCCTCTCCTTCCCATCTCCCTATATGCTACAAATGCATATGATAGCATGTGTCTCACTCCTCATGCTATGGTTGTCTAGCACACTATATCCCACTCTCCCTGTATACCTTCGCCCACCTCCGAGCCTTATCTTTCTCTATTGTCAAGCCACTCACCTATACTTTCAATCTCTAGATCTCTGCCTATAGCTCTACAGTCTACTGATCCCTTGCCAAGACTCCTATATGATTCTCAATAACAATAAACTCTCCTCCACATACTTGGTTCTATAGTGTATCTAGTACAGTCTTCACACTATTTTCCTATGTGGTCTCCCCTGCCAATAACCCCTGTACTCAGGCTAGCTCTATTTAAACGCTACCCTCATATATTTGTGATGTGGCCAGTAGCCCTTGCACCCGTCTCAGCTTTGTCTGTAGACTGTCTCGCTCTATGATGAAGGTATCATGAGCATCCTATGACACGTACCCTATTAGTGGCCCATGTGACCCTTGTCCCTGTAATGGTAGATAAGGTGTCTGTACTTGTTCCTGCACTTGTGGCCCATGTCCCTGTATCCCCAGTGATGCTTTATCCAAAGGAATCTAAACTTGTCATTTTTGCCTCTGCACCGCCACTCTCAGTTTCCCTCTCCTCAACCCTCCTATTTCTCCACCTTTGTCTCCTTTATCATCATCCCCCCATCATCATCTCCATTCACCCCAGCCCCATCCTTCCCTCCTACATGTTACCCTCCTTCCTGTATCACACTAGGGATCGTTAATCTAGTTGGCCTATGTACGACCCACCACTCTGCATAAGCTGGTGTCACCCCTACATCTGCAACACCATCCTATCCCTAATGGCATGGAAATGACACCATACCTAACCATGAGGTTCAGGCTCCCCTAAAGTCTACCCCTATCCCCAACAGACTGCCCACCTCTCGTGAGACCAATGGATATGGGAACCCTTCTGGTACGACATCGTGAATCTTCCCAAATTGTCTCCAAACATGTGACCGCATGTACCATGCTATAATCTATTTAGACATATTTGAAAACATATAGATCCAACCATCCATCTTCCGTGTAATCCGGTTGTTGTGGGATCTGGTAGCCCCACACCTTGCACACTGCATATGGTGTCCAATTAAATCTCACCATCTCATCTAGAGTCCGTCGCTAGTGTCTAACTGAGTTTGTCAACTCATATCTAATAAAAGACTAGTATCTAAAATCATATGACTCATAAGTCTCTTGTATCTCGTGCCTCCTGATGGGGCATACCAGTGTGATATGCTCCAATGCCCATACTAGTAGGAGTTTCACTCTTTCTCCTAGCGTCCTGCCTCTCTGAAAGGCACACATGTGGAGGTCATAGTATAATTTCCCGAGGATAGTGTATCCCCAAAAGTACTGATCTCCCTCATCCACTAACATGGAACTTAAAATACATGCACATCCTAATGGAAACCCATGCCCTACATGGTCGGGCATCATCCTCCCTCCAACTAACCCTACCAAGTAAAGCGCTACCCGGTGTAGCCATGGTTGTGCTGCCATTGTGGCCCTCCATGATAACAACTATCTTGAAGTGGGAATCTAGTCATGTGGTTGCCCAAATTATGCCTCTAGGTACAACTCTAACCCCTCCTGTATGTACATTGGTATCAGTCCCTGGATAGGAATGTGATATATCCACCACACAAATAACAAGGTAATGGTAGCTTCCCCTGTTAGGAAGTGACAACTTGGGGTGGGGCTGCCACCTCTCGATCAAGGCACTCATGAGCACATTATGCACTCTTAGCTGCGACCATAAAAAAACATACTCTAGGTCACATAAAGTGACCTATCCCCACTCTGCTGGTGTCAATCAATCTAAGAGCTCCATGGTCTCTGGCCAGCTCTCCCATGATAAAAAAAGGTAGAATATCATCCTACACACACAATAACACCTATCCGTCATTATTTCTTCTATCTAGGGAACCTTTTCCCCCCTAACCTCTCTTCTATTTTCTCCCTCCTTGTCTTTTTATGCATTTTTTGGATCAATCAGCGTAGATGCCCATTGACCCACATAGACACTAATTTGTGCATACACCGATATGTGGAGACGATGATCTGGGATCACCACCTCTGGCACCTTCCACCCATTCGTTCAGGCAACTATTCTAAACAATCTTCTACGATCCCCTTTGTCTGTCATCGTAGATGACTATCTAGTGATAATCGTCTACACTAACGGTGAATGGTTGATCATCGTTAGCAAGGATGATGAATAGTCGATCACTATCTACGTAGATGATGATCCATCAGTCGTCGTCTTTGACCCCACAGGTTGTTTTCCTCTCTGAAACACCATAAATATACTATTAAATACAAAATTTAAATAATATATGCAGCTAAGGTGTCAGAATTAGTAGTGGTCCTACATCTGTAACCCGTTGGTACATCCAAACATGCTCTCTAAGTTGCATGTGGTCTTGTGGTTCTGCCATCGCTCTCACTCTACTCTTCTTTTTTGTTCTCTGTGAATGAAAATGACCTCTCCTTGGGGCCCCATGGACTATATATAGGTCACTTAGGACCCATTTTCTTTCCTAGACCTTGCTTTTCCCTCTGATTTTTTGTTCATCCCCTTATAAGTCATGTAATTGTCTGTTCTCCCTCTTTCCTGCCTTTTATGGAGAAAATTTTATTAAAAATAAATTTTCTATTATTTTCTCAAGGGGGCACACTTCTTCACCACCATTATCTTAAGACTTTTTGTTATCTCTAGGGCATCTTTGTTTTCTTTTCTTTGAAGCGATGTCATTCTCGACGCCACATCAAAGAGGGGCAAAATGTAGACATCTAAAATCGTCCCTTGCAATATTATAATTAATTTTAATTAATTATATTTTATATATTCTTCGACGTATTTATTTAAATTTATTTAATTAAATTAAGTTCATTATCCTAAAGTATTTGAATTTAATTTTAATACTTATCCCCTAAGTGTATTAAATTTAATTTAATACCTTCTCACATTAAAATCCTTTTTAAAATAAATTTTAATTTATTTATTCCCTCATATGCTTAAATTCTTCTAAACCATAATTATTCTAAATCTAATTTGGACTAATTTTAAATCTAAACCTAGATCCTACCCTACCTCACATCACTCTCACCAAATAAACCTAGTCAATAATTAATGAAGTTTAATTAGGCTAATTCTAGGATTCCTACACCCATTAGTCCTAATTATTTCCTCACACATGTGTGAGAAAATTTTCAAAAATTGACTTTTCCAAATAATACTAATTTGGTGCCAACAAGGTTTATTACAACCTTGATTACACCTTCTTACACTTTCTATTTAAGTGTTTCATTGGACTAAAACTATGACTTCTCTTACACACCTCCTACATGTGTACTTCAAGTACACATTGGCTCATCACATCTCAAGTTTCTCACATGTGTGTGAGCAAACTTGGCCTCTTGCATGGCATATATGTCTTTCATTTGGCACCTATGTGGATGCCACATGGTCTCTACCTCACCCAAGCCCTCCAAAATCCTATAAATAGGAGCCTTGCCAAGAGTAATTGACCCATCATTGTTGCATTTATAGTTATTATGCTAGTTTTCATTTAGATATTTTATTGCATTTAGAGCTTTTATTGACTAACTTGTTTGGTAGTTGAATCTCATTCATGGTTGTAGTTTGCATTTAATCTTAGATCATTTACTTCTCATCTACTCTCATATCCATTACTCCATTGAAGGCTTGAGACAAGTTCCTCATACTTGTTCTTGAGCTCTTCCTCATCTATTTTCATTTAGTGTTGCACTTAGCTTGCATCATTTTTCATTATTTCAATCATAGTGGGATATTGCATTGTATTGGGAGAGCACACCCACAAACCTGTCTAAGAGAAATTCAACAAGGCTTGGGTGCCCTTGTCTGGCTCATTAGAGGTTATGGTGGAAGCTTTTGTTTTGATTAATGCTTTAGATATGTTAATATAAAATGAAATGATTTTTTTTGCCTAATGTTTGCATGTCTGAGCGTGATCCCAACAGGTAGGTTTCTAGCATATACAATGGTTTTGATTATTATTATTATTATTATTATTATTATTATTATTATTATGCTCGTAGTGGCACCAATAAGGGTTGTATTGGCTCCGATGTCCCAAACGCTCGATGATGAAACTAAGGACTACCAGAATCAGTGACTTGACTACTCAGTGTCGTAGGCTGTATTTGCATTCCTAGGCTTGCATAATAGCATTATAACAAAACACTCAACAAAGAAATTCTAGAATTGAGCTATTACTTTAACCAATTGCTTCCTCAAATCCTTTGCTAAAGCGATCAACTACATTTCATCTCATTAAGGTTACCTATCTACGCACAAATGATCAATAACAAAAGGGTTAAATTATAGGATAGCTGCAAATGTAATAGCACTCTATTTTGTATGTGTTTTCCAAATGCAACAATCTCTCTTTCATTTATATTAGGAATGAGGCTAGGAGAGACATGTCCCTTCATGGGACATGTCTATTCAT
>MU227968.1:1775139-1796978 GCA_018584345.1 Thuja plicata | reverse complement strand
TAATATTGAATATTAAATTTTCATATGATTAATAATAATATAACATATATAATATATTATTATTAATCAACATGTATTATATATATTCTAATGATCATACGACTGAAGCTACGAACATTAACAGAAAGGACAAGATACATATTTATCACAGTAAGAAGCATATCATCTATGAAGAAAAGATACTATCTACACGCACGTTCCAAGATATTCAAAGGGCAACAGATTCATTAGTGGAAGATAAAACAATGAAAGGAAACACATGGAGCACAAAGGCAATCATCACACACACACACGCGCGCACACGCACACACACACACACACACACACACACATATCAAAATCTTGATGTATACAAAAGATGTGCTCTAGAATCTTGAGAAAAAATGTGCATCCTCGATGCAAATAAATCAAGTACAATCATATGAATGTCCAAAAATCAGAAATGGGATAAGACAAGAAAGGGGACAATAAGGTCTCACTTCCTCCCTCTCCACCATCAGGGGGTGGAGGTGGAGGAGCATCTACTCTAGGTGGAGGGCCTGCTCCCTCGAATCGTGCTGGATACTATGAAAATGGTAGTACCTACTATGCTACAGGAACTGTAACGCTATATGCTGCTACATAATAAGCTTCCCTACTGGTCTAATGGTTGACCTCTCTCTAAAGAGAAACATGCTTAGCTGTGAACCTCTGAGTCAATGCCTGAACTCTCTCATCATGACCTTCGATCACTCGATCTCACTCCACAATTAGGGACTGTGTTACTGCAAGTTGTGTCTGTACAACTCGGACTCGTCCCCTTAATGTCATGATAGTATCCTAAGGAATATTCTCTATGGGGACTCCCTCCTTAGCATGTGCAACCCTATGCTAATGAACCTGCCTAATCGCCTCATCAAGACTAAGATCCGTGTGTGTGTCTCTCATCTCCTCATTGGCTTGTGTTGTGGGTATCTCGACTCCGACTGAACCAAGGGTACCTCCCTTCCCACATTGTCGATGTTGGGTAACTATTAGTATCCTACTGGAACTAGAATCTAAGGTACCACCTACTCTAGAAGGAGGTGAACATTTCTATGGAACTCTATTCGGGCCTCTCTGTCCACTTGTCACTCTCTAAGGTGCATCTCCCTCCTTGATCCATGGTTCCCTCTCTGTTAGATCCGTGAATCTAGGAAAGGGATGACAAGAAAAATAATCTTTGTACCGGGGTGTGACCCTCGTATATGTAATATCCTCTATATAATCCTATGTAGGCCAGTGTAAAACTATCGACTCTTATATACATAGAGTCGGAGACAATATCTGAGAACATGCTCGACACTCATTGAAAAAATGAGCATAGGATGTTTACTCTTGTGGTATGTTCTTTGGACGTCCATACTATCGTAGTACTCTTCCTACTACAAAGTGCTCAACAACACTAGAGGTCCTCCCAAGCAAAGGATGTGAAACAAAGAAATCTCTCCATTGGTCTCTCCATTCAGCCCAGGCCTCTATCCCTATATATGGCCTCCAGACCACCAGGATGAGATCATCTAACTGACGCCTCAAATACTCAGTCTTCCCCAGGTGGGGCTATGTCAAGAAACCTGCATACCTGTAAACGTAGGGTTGTCCACCCTATTGTGGATCATCTATCATTGGTCTCCTAATGGGAAGGTACTCCTAGGCCCGTATCTATAAAACAAGTACTCCTGTGACCATCTCTTGAGCTCTCCTGTAGGTGATCTCATGCATCTCATGATACATATGTGAGAGTAGGTACTGGCCCCATCCCAATCACTCTAGATGGGTCGCTAATCTCTCTAATACCCTACCCCATCTGTAATGGAACCCCTGCTAGCTCCTGTCTTCCATCAAGAAGCAACCTATGAACCCAGCTATAACACACTCAAGTGCGAAGTTGATACCATAATGGCTCATTAGGTCATCCCAGGATATGACCTTGTCTAGGATGGTGTGATCATGGAACACCCAGATCAGTGCCTATGTCCCAAGCTATGATGATGCATCATATTCTATCCTCTCTCCTGTGAACAGAATCTGAAGGATCCTGTAATATATATCCTCGGTAGTGATAGTCATCTCCCATGTTGGTAAATGGAAAGTATTATCCTTGCTATAGAATCTTTGCACCAAAGCTGTCAACAGTCCATGGTTCACCTAGATGTCAAACATCTGGGTCAACCATCCAAAACCATAATCTCTCAGATGAAATCTCTGATCATCAAACATGTTCCTCACCAAGCGCATGGTAGGAGGATAAGTGAAGCAAAATTGAATATCTGGTAAATCTACCTACAAGACAATAAATAGTGAACAAACATCAGTAATGATGTCAAAATCAGCTACATTTAGCATGCAACAATTAGGGAAACTAGTAAATAGGCTACGAAGTTAGAACAAGACGCAATCGATAAGAAAAATCTCCAAAAAAGTGTCACTAACTCCCAAATGACAAAGTACAGACAAGGAGCACTGACACCAAGATTTATATGAGTCAGGATTGCTAGTGATATGACAAATCACACTAAAATGATAATTCTAATAAGACCAAACAACAAAGTGGGCTTGTATGAATGTGCTCATATGATAGGTGGATGTTCCTCGTACAAAAAAACTAATGCCTTGAAATGACAAAAGAGAGTTTTCCAAATTGTCGTATGAGCCCTCTCACCGGCTCGTACAATGAACCGAGACCTATGACCTAAAAACACATAAAAACATTGAAAATCTATGAAAAAGTTGTAAAATTAAATGCAAAGATCAAAGTTTATCAGTTAATCACTGGAGGCGGGTAGTCCTACGACCATCCGTACCTCCTTGTGCGCTCAAATTGATGATTTTCTATAGGGACCACAATTTTTCACTCATAGAAGCTTCTCGAAACTCAAATGTGGACAGTGAAAATGATTTGAAAATGACCCTCCAAGCCTTATATAGAGATTTTGACCTAATTTTCAAAATGCCTTGATGGACCTGGAAATTGCATCTTTGGCTAATCGGACCACTTTGAATCCATTTTTGGGACCCAAATCGAAATTCGATGACATTTTGATACTAAAAAATGCAAATTAACCTTTTTTTACAAATGCAGTTGATCGCTGACACTTTCTCACAGGATTCTGATTTGAGATCCCTCTTGATCAATTTCCTTACACATTTCCCTTTCAATCCAAAGAAAGTCAACCTTGGTCAAACTTGGTCAACTAGACCTCAAACAGGCTCACATCTCAAAATTCTCAATAGTTTTTGATCTATCAGGCTTCTTCCTCCCCTCCTTTTGATTTCATTCCCAAGGGGGCAGTACCATTTTATATAAACAATTTGATTCACATCAACAATTTCAATCTCTAGGGGTGTCAGGCCCTGACTTAAGTCAAAAATCAATCAAGTGATTCTTATCATAGCACATCAAAATATAAATCTCTAGGGGCATATCAGGTTCATCACACCACATCAATCTAGTATTACTTCTCTCAATTTGATAATTGGCTTCATCAGGACCCATATCAAGTCAATTATCCCAATCAATCAATCGAATGGCAATCAATCTCATCGCACCACATCAGGTTGGTTCATCATTCAAACTCAATCCCAAATCAGGAAATCTACTTGGAGGACAAACATTCAGTTTCATTGCTTCACATCAAGCTGAATACTCAAACTCTTTTATCAGTTTTTGCTCAATCAAGCCTGGAGCTGATATCCTCAAATCTCTTCTATCAGTCTTCGCTCAATCAAGTTTGGAGATGATATCTTCAAATCTCTATCGATATTTGTTCAATCAAGCTTAGAATCAATACTATCAGTCTTCGCTAAATCAAGATCGGAGATGATGTCTTGAATATTCAATCGATCTTCATTCAATCAAGTTCGGAATTGATTACGATCCTGATCCGTGAAATAGTTTGATCTCTTCACATCAAGCTATTTCCTGATCCAATCAAGCTTCGCACATTCTTTGATTCAATGTATTCCCAGATTGGTCACACATTAGTCAAAGAGGGGCAAACATAATCACCTAAAATTGGTCTAGCAAACCTATAGCCCCTATTTCTGATTAATTGGTCTTAATAAATTCTAAAATCTAAGATATTATTGCTAGACTCTGATTATGAGAGCACTTAATCAAACTTGCTTACATAATCCCAATCCTAACTTTTTGAATCAAATAATCAATCATCCAAGCCTAAATCTTAAAATGCATAAAAATTTGGGATAAATAAGTCCCTTTTAAACCAAAAAGTGAACCCATTCACGCATGAGTGTGCACTCAAAAACCAAATAAAACAAATAAAAGGGAAAACACCAATTTTGTCTTATTCTCCACAAAGTTGACGAATCAAAATCACTTTATCATCTCATATGGATTGAGGAAAGTTGCATCTCCACCGTTGATCATCCTCTTTTTCCTCTTAATCTCAACCACTCATTTCTTGGAATCACTTATAAAAGGGATAGCTCCCATGCTCACAACAACAAGAAGATTTGGAGTAGAGTTATAATGTTATTTTCATTCTAGACTTTCATTGTGCACTTATAGTTCTTACTTGCATTGTAGTTTACTTTCATTCTTACATTGTTAAGATTCATTCTCTTAGTTTAATGAAATTCTAGTATCCTTTCATAGCTTAATGGTAGATGCATTTTTCTTCTTATTGATAGCTTAATCTTGATCTTAGTTTCAAATTCCTCATAGTTGCTATGCATTTAACTTTCTAGTTCATGCATTCTTATTTTTAGAGCTTTCAATAGCAAAGTATGAAAATCTATGCATCTTGCTCCCTCTTACATTCACTCTTCCATTTTGGAGTAGTCAAGTCACTAATTTTATATGTCCAATCTCATGGGCAACTCATGAGAATCACACTCACTTCAACTAGGAAGCAAAAAACTGGTTTCAAGGGTTTTTGTGCTATGTTTGATCTCCATTTTGATACTAACCCCTTTGATGTAAAGGTTTATTGAAGGGTTGAAGCAAGAAGATGAGTCCACTTGAGGCGGAACTTTCATACTTAGCCAAATTCGCAAAATCACACTCAACAAAACAGGTTCCCGCTTAGAATGAACGGGATCTCGTTTAGCTTCGGGGTTCTGAGCCTAAAATTTTAGAAACGGGGTCCTGTTTCTAAATGGGATCCTGTTTCAAAAAAAAAATGGGACCCCGTTTCAAAATGGGATCCCATGTTGAAAAAATATTATTTCTTAAAGAAAACCTTCCATCGATTCATTTATACGTTATGAATTTAAAAAAAGGTAAATGGGGTGACCTTAAATAAATGAGATCCCGTTTCTAAAAATTTTGAATTTTAAGCCCGCTTTTACTATTGATTTTGGTTTGGAAAGAGGCTTGGGTAGCCGAACCATAGCCTTGGACCTAATTTGACCTGCAACTTGAAGGTTGTGCTAGTGTCCATACAAAATAAGGACTTTAGACATATATCTGAAGAATTTTTCAGAGGAATTTTTTGTACAAAATAAAAATCCATTATAGATCAGACTGTGCTGATTCCAAATATGTAATTTGTTTTTAAATTTGATTAAAATTTCTATTTTTCATTGAATTTCTACTGAAATAGGTCCACAAACTAAAGATAACAAGCTATTTTGTTATCTTAATAAACTTTTTATTTTAAAGTTTCTCACAAAAAAAATTATATGACATCAAACTAGAGACAATTCTACACACTTTTTAAAAAAAAATTAAAAAATCATATGTTTTGGTCAAATTATGCTTGCCGTACACGAGAGATTTTAAAAACAACAATTATTCCTAATAAAAAATTAATAAAAAAAATTCAACAAAACAATACAAAAAAATATTGTCATCAATCTTAACTGTGTTACATACTTTTGACGGGGTTTTGTGGACCGGGTCCGCCAACAATCATAAGTTGTCACCGAACTCTGGAGAGATCGGCCAACTCCGCCTGTAAAGGTTGTCCAGGGAAGTAAATCCTCCGGGCCTTCAAGCACCTGGGTGTCGGGTCACGACGGTGCGGGGCTCGGTTGGGAGAGGTGACTATTTTCAAGGGGGATAGCTGGTTACTTCAACTCATTTCTCCCGGAGATTCAGAGTAGTAAAAGGTTTCCCGAAGTATTCCACACTTTGCAAATAAAATGGAAAAAGATCCTACAGGGTTAGGAGCATTCATCTAACTATAGTCATGCTAAAAGTCTGGAACATCAACAATACTCTGAAAGACTACACTAAATACCAAAGAAATACGTAACCATCAGTTAGCATTTTATCAGTAGCGGGAATAAAGAGGTCGTTAATCTACTTTAACACATTCAGAGCAAAGGACATGCAGAACATTAAAACATGAAATACCATTAACTCAGAAGCAGAGATGATAACAATAGCATTGCCATGAATCCTTCCTTCTTCATTAATGTCCAATCCAGCAAGCACTGGTGCGTGATACAGTGGTGGCTCCAAGGGAGAGTCTAACTATTAAGAACAGAACACTGGAGCATTGAGCTCTGCAACTTGAGTTCAGAAATCACTTTGGTATTGATATGGACAACAAAATCATCAATTTTTCCGACCCTTGGAAATGGGCCGATTTTCCTATTTATACAACTCTTTAACCCTAACCCTAACTTGCTACACTTGAATAAAATACAATATCTGGGGGCCGGTACTACCTGCGCCACCCTACAAAAGACCTGGAGATGGAATAGGTCTGCCACGTCAGAAGAAGAAGATAAGAATATACATCGGAAGAATCGGTCTCGAGAAGAGAATCAGAGAAAAGAGGGAGGAAAGTAGGTCCACCAGGAACCGAGGCTACATGCCTCATAAATGGGAAATGCGGCACCCTGTCTCCAATGTGCCAGGTGTACCTTTGAGCGGCACCTTGAAAAAACCACCTTGTCAGAAGCCAACTACCCCATGATGTGTCCAACTACCTTCTGACATCATTTATTAACTACCTCTGAAAGTAATCGGTCGGCCTCGGGGACCGGGACACGGATCACTTTAAAGAATACAAAAACTTCAGACCTGGAAGTCCGAGATCCGGGGACTTACGTCCCCGAAAGAATAAAGAATGTTGAATGTTCAAATTTCTCCGGCCCCCGGAGAAGTTCCAAGCTGTTTATTATCACCATAGGCCTGAAGGAGGCGGAAGATGCCATCTTCATCAATCTTCTTCAAACTGGCCCTTCTGAATCTGGCCATCTCTACTTGTTCTCCCAGCCCCAGGACATTGCTTTTGAATTCATCCACCATATTTGCGGCGTCATGGCCCCTGAGCACCACCTTGGTCAACTTAATCATTTTTGCACCATCCATCCCTTCCGGAGATTGATACTGGGAGCCCACCATCTCATCAAAACCTCCCAGAACTGACTCCTCGGGAGTAAAAGTACCTGCGTTGAAGGGATCTATCCCGGAAGCCTTTATTACAAAAGATTTGTATAAATTAAAAGAATATTTTACCTTGTTCACTTTCTCCTGCAAGGACTCTACCAGTTGCTTGGTTACCTCCAATGTGAGGTCTAGCCTGGAGTGCTGAGTTCTTACGAAATCAAATGATTCCTCACCCAGAATTCCGGATTCGGAAACTATATTTTCTCCCAGGGTGAGGAGCTCCTCAAGCTTCGCCTTCCACGCTTGGTAATTCTCAGTATCACTCTCCCATTGTTCAATTAGGGCTTCTGCCTGGTGAATAACCTGTCAGCCTGTGTATAGGTCTGGGAGAGTGGCCACTAGGAAACACCAGATGTTCCCTATCTGCAGATTGGCCCATTCATCAGTTGCCTGGGCTTTCTTCTTCATTACCCGCAGGGAGTCTATGTCGCTCTGCGGTAACTCTTCCGAAGTGGAGGCCTGTGGAGGGACGGCGCTAATGGGTCTGGCCAGCTCTGTAAGTATCCCCATAAGTCTGGCAGTCTTTTCTTTCTCTGCCTTGAGCCTTTGGGCCTCATTTTTGTATCGGGCCTCCACCACCCTTGCTGCCTCTTTTAGCAGGTCCACTTCACCCTGCTTTCCCCTTTTTCCCAAGTGTACCTCAGCGATATTATAGTCTACGGGGTCTGCAGTCGCTTCATCGGCATCTGGAGGAGGTGTTGCCACCACCGCAATTGTTTCTCCGCCCGGCCCAGTTCAGAGGGTATGAACTGTCTAGGCCTTCTTTGTCTTTGGCTGGACCTGAGCTAAGGCCATCATTTTGGCCAAGGAGATGGGGGTTGTTAGAGTAGATGGGGCCTTCCTTTTCTTACTTTCTACTAGCCACGGAGGTGGGAGGGGTGGCCTTTCCGCCAGAGCTTGTTCTTCAGATCCTGTCCCGGTGTCCGGTGGTGGCCGCTCCTTGTCAACGTGTACCCCCTCAATCTCCTTATCGGCCGGCACTTCTTCTGCATTTTCTGCCGGCTCTTCTTCTTCAGTGATATCCTCAATTTCTACATCCTCAACCTGGTCCCGGATATCGAGCGGTGAGTCTGGACCCTGATCGGCTTCCTCAGAGACTTCATGTTGTTCTTCTCCTTTATCTGCCTCTGCCCCAGGCTGGGTTTCTTCCATCATCGGTACCTCTTTGGGCAGTATGGGAGGCGTCTAGCCCAGGTTCAAAGTCTGGGCTGCTGTTATTACGTGCCCGAAGGTTGCTCCCGGAAGTGACCCTTGGAACACGGCGGCTGGGGTTACGGTTGTTCCCGCAATTCCGGGTCTGGGTTTCCCAGCGGATGCCTTTTGTTCACTTGGTACTTGTTGTCCAACTTCTGGACCTTGTGTTCCTGAGGCCCCAGAGATAATCTTCGGTCCTGGCCTCTCTTCTGTCTGCTGCGCTTCTTGTTCTGCAGCTTCTTCTTCCTGATCCCGGAGATCCAAAGCCTCTTGTTCTTTCTCCGGGACTTCCGTCCCCGCCAGTGTGTCACCCCCTTGCAAGTTTCTGAATTCATCGGTTGCAAATAAATCAAACTCTTCTTTTGGAGGGGGACTGGGTGGGTCCTCTGTTTGCTCCGCCTCTCTTGCCGGTTTTGGAGAATCGGAAGAGAGAATCTCCACCTCTTCTGGGCGGGAAGCCCTTGATGCTGGTTCTGGCTTTGGCTGTGTGATATGCTTCTTCTTCCTCCGGGTGATTAGAGGTGGTCCCGCATCGGCAATTATTTCTGCCTCTGCAGGATCAACCTCAGTTTCTATGGCCATTAGTGTTGCCAGCGATGGTGAGGAAGGGGGACGGATTGGTCCAGTCATGAGAAGGGGAGTCACCAGCTTCGTCAATAATTGCTCCCTTCTGTGTTGGGAGGCCGCCATGGATTTCTGAAGCTGGTCCTGTGTGGGAGTCTGCTGCGCGGAGGGTGTCAGGACTTTCTCCTTTCCTTTGGCTACGCCTTGTGCAGAAGTCCCGGCTACTAAAGAGGTCCCGGCCCCCGGGGCTGATCTTAACACCGGCGGTGAAGTTGCTCTTGGTGCCTGTCGGGGACCGAGACGTGCACTCCCGGGGCACACCTGCTTGAAATATATGTGACTTCGCTCGACAACAGCCCGAGTGAAGTCCTCAATTTTGTGATCCTCTTGGGTGCCCCAGTTTATTGCGGGCAGTTCCAACTTATCAATCCCTTTTTCTTTGTACTCGGGATCTGTGGTAGGGGTGGCATCAGAGAAACCCTCCGAGAATCTCCGGAGCCTTAGTGTCTGCATCATTCCAGCCGTCATCCTATCATAATGCCAGCTGCGCACATCCATATCATCCTGGAAATCTACCCAGAAGTCCTCCATGTGTGCTTGGTGGGGCTCCGAAGCCTGAGGCAATGCCACTGCAATTCGGCCTTGCAGATCAAAGTTCTTCCACGTCAGATAAAACTCCTGCAAGTTATAACTTTGAAGTTCTTTGTTGGCCTCCCTTGTGGCGGCCAGACTGCAGGTATAGTTCCCACAAGAGATTGGGAATGAAATAGTAGTGACCTTCTTGAGGCCCAGGAAGGCATGTAGCTCCATCATTTGTCTGCAATACTCCAGCAGCACGATCTTGTCCCCGCAATGTCTGGGTAACAAGTAGGGTTTCCCAGAGAAGCTGGCGACCCTAATGTAGGTATGCTGCTGGAATTGAATGTAGTAGTGTCCATAACTACTCACTAATTTCATCGCCTCCTTAGACAGGCAGTATCCGGCATCCCGGGTGGGTGTCAACAGATGGTAGTAAACGAAGCAATCGTTTACCCGACAGTAACTAGGGAAGCTGGCCTCCCATTGAATCTGTGGGAAATGGTCCCATGGTGCTTTTTGTCCCAGACCAAACCCGAGGACGCCATCTGTGAGCAGGCCATTGGAGATAGGCCTCTCGTGGGCTAGGGCCCAGAAAACATAAGAAGTCATATAGAACTTCTTGTCCTTGTTCAGTTGCCGGAACTGGGAGTCGACATGGTTGGAAATGATGGTAGCCCAGTCGAAGAATTGTCCCTTGGTGGACATGGCGAACAAGAAGTAGTACATCCATGGTGCAAACTCCTAGGCAGAGGGCTGCCCAAACACCCGTGCCAATGCAATCATTCCCATCTGAATGCTCTCCTTGAATTCTGAGCGGGGAATGTCAATCTTCATTCTTTTGTAGTCCCTCTTCGGGACTTTGAGCCATTTGGTGTTGATGTACAACCGGGAGGCCTCCTCCAGCCCGGTGAATTCTTTCAAGGCATCCGACCTTGTAACTACTGCAGCTTGATCAAATTGCGGGATGCCCAGGCTGATCTGGAAAGTGGCTGGGTCCAGGGACACAAGTGGGGTAGGGAACCCTGATGGTTCTACTCGTACTAACATGACGGCCCGGACGGAGGAGTTATAGTGGGCCGCCAGAGTTTGCACCAACTCCGGAGACTGCACAGAGTATGGGAAGCAAGCTGCCCGAAGAACTCCAGAACCTCCTATGTTCGTAGCGAGTAAATCTCCAGCCTGTCGCTGTATATGCATGATTTTCACTAGAGCCTGCATTTCAGCCCAAGTCCCGACGCTGGTTTCGGTCAACCACTTTGTCTTGGACTCAATGTTTGAGCTTGCAATCTCCTCACCCTGCAGGTACTTCATGGTGAGGGGGAGCTTTGCCAGAGCCTTCTCTATCTTAGACTTTGATGCTGCCCTGGTTTCGGTCGTGGATGGAAACTCCGGACTTCCGGGAGGTGATGACGCGGATGCTTCAGACATGGTTGTTAAATGAAGTCCGGACCTGCGAGACAAGGCAACCGTCAGAACATATTTATCAAAATAACACAGTAACTTCGGGGTCTGGAGATCTTACCATCGTGCCGTTTTCTTTTCCTGAAAAGTTAGTTTTTGCACAAGTATTCGAAAAGAAAAACATAGACTGGGTACCTTTACTACATCTCTGGGTCTGGGAAAACTTGTCATGTTTGATGAAGACATGGGATAAATGACGAAAAGGGATCCGAAACCCAGGGAAGTGACCGTTAGAAATGAAGAATGTGGAAGCAAGTCCACGTGGGCACCACGTGTGACAGCATTAAATGGATGGGATGGCACTGGCGGCGGAAGAGGCTGCTCGAACGCGCGAAAATGGTAAGCCACATGGCCGGAAGTAATTGCGCGCATGGGAAATAAATGAGGTTCTGACAGCCTTGATGGAGGAGAGAGAAAACTGCCTTTTTAAAACTAGCCGAGAGCCAAGTTTCAAACAGGTGGTTTTCTGCCTCGAAGCAAGTTTGAGGCGCAAACCAACAGCAGAGGTGACTCGACCAGCTTGTCAAGCCACCTGGAAGGATATACAGAGGAGCCGAATGGTATATACATGGGATGAAGGGATATATACATGAGTTATTTACAAAAATCTACATATATACATGAAGTATATGCGCGGATGACTCCCACAAAAAAAAAACCATACGAAGCTGAAACACGAATATACAGCCATTTACATTGAATACAAGCTATCTACAGACTATTTTACAACATATTTACGAACTACTTACAAACCATTTATATATGTACAAACTATCTACGAAATATTCACAGACTTTTTACAAGTATTTACAAGCTATTTACGTCTGCACAGAAGGTGGACAACCTTCTGACAGAGCCGACCCACCAACGGGTGGCAGAACCAGAGAAACAACCGAGAGACAAACCAGATGAAGAACGGAAACAAACCAAACAAAAATGAAATGAAACGAACAAAAAACAACGACGAGCAAAAACACAGAAAACCAGGAAAGAAACAAAAGCAGAGCAAAGAGGAGGGAAGCGGAGAAACTAACCTGGAAACGCAAGAGGCGGAGGACGGGAAGATTACCAGAAGAACTCTGCAATGGCTTTGAATCGTCAAGCTTGTCAAGATTACCACCACGGAGCACTAGCATACGTCTGAGAACAGTAGGTGTTAAACTCTGATTACTGCAAACCTTTCTGTAACTGTTCTGCTAGTTGCTTTGAAAATTGCTCTATTTCGCTCTAAGTGCTCAAATATTTTAAATGTGGTAAGTGTGATAATGACAAGCAAGTCTATTTATACCCATGGTAAAAAGACAACCCTCCACACTCTGGAACTTTCGGGTTAAGCAAAACATCCAGACTCCGGGCCCGGGGATTCCTTATGATGATATTCCTAGGAACTAGGAACATCATCGCAAACAATCCCGGAGTCTGGAATCGAACTTCCCACCAAAAGGCAACCTCCGAGATCCGGGATCCCGGAGAAGACAACGAACCAAGGACGACACACTCTGAGAAAGGAAACCCTGGAGGAAGAAAGCAAAAAGGCAAAGAAAGACAAGGCAAAGCCGCAACAAAGGCAAAACAGAGGAAAAAAAGGGGGACCCAACATTTTGCACACAAAATGTAGGGACGGGGATGCAGGGCATAACAAATGGCGACTATCTGGGACAAATGTCTTAGCGCATTTGAGAACCACAGAATCTCTGGTTATCACAACTGGAGAAAAATATCCTCCCAAAGCGTTTGACGGGTAGAGGGCAGCATGTCTGAGAGAACCCGACCATACAGGAGACAGTCCGTAGTCTTTCATCAGTGGTGTCGTGTGTGCTTTGAAATAAAATCAAGCTGATGACCTCAGAGGAGGTAGAGAAACGACACTAATCACATCAAACCAGTCATCAATTAATTGCTTTTCTCCCAGAGACCGGAGTTCAACCTCGCTTTTTCTCATTTATTTATTTCTGGGTGGGGAAGGCGGTGCTTCTTTCACCATTGAGTCCAATCTTAGCTGTAATTCAAATGGCGGTACTTCTTTCACCTATCCACTTATATTTAGATATTCAGAGAGGATAAAGCTCCGGACCCGGGAAGAATTTCTTTGGATTATTAGACATGGATCAACCAACCAGTGCAGCTGATCTACCCCTAGTGTGTCCGATTACTTGTCCCTTACTTTATTATTGTTCACTGATTGCCAGACTCCCAGAGATGACGCCGAATGGAGGTTACTCAAAAATGTGTCATATCCTGCAAACAATTCTGGAGACCGGGTTGACCCCATCGTGATAAAGACAGATTCTAAAGTTTGCCATGCCGAAGGCATTGCACCAGAGGCCCGATTTATGCAAAACATTCCCATTCCTGCAAGACGGAGCAAAACATCGGGACCCCAAAAAGGGAACCGAAAGCGAAAACAAAGGCAAAAAAAATGGCAAAAGGGAGACTGCCCCGAAGGGCACTCAACAAGACTATTTACAAGAGGATATCTACATATAGTACAACTTTGGACAAACTTACCCTTACTCGAAGTAATATTTGAGAAACTGTCCATTAACAGGCAACGGGACAGGTTCTCCAGTCAAGGTGTTAAGGCGGTAAGTATTTGCCCCGCAGATTTCTGAGATTAAATATGGTCAGAGCCAGAGCCGCTGGAACTTGGTGTGCTTTCCCTTCTTCTCTCGAGCCTTGTCCCACAACAGGACCAGATCCGAGGTCTGAAAGGCTTTGTATTGGGCTCTCTTGTCAAACCATCGTTTTACTACTACTTGATGACGCGCGAAATGTTCAAGGGCCGCGTCTCGCTGTTCCTCCATCTGCACTAGATTCAAGAGTCGAACCTCCACAATGTTGTCCCTGTTGTTGAATTCCTGCATAAATTGTAAAACTGGGATCTGTAAGTTGAGTGGGAATACAGGATTTTGACCATAAACCAAGTGGAATGGGGATGTTCCCAGAGCGGCTCTAATTCGAATACGATCCACCCAGAGGGCGTATCTCAGCTTTTGGTGCCAATCCCAGGGATTTTGTTCTAACAAATGCTTGATCACCTCAAGTAGATTTTTGTTCGTCGATTCAGCAACACCATTCCCCTAGGGGTAATAGTTGCTGGAGAACTTCAGTGTGATCTTTCGGTTGTAGGTCCATTCGAGCAACTGTGCGGAAGAAAATGCTGGACCATTGTCACATACTAAAGCAAAGGGCATTCCAAACCTTGTGACGATGTTTTCTTCTAAAAACTTGATAACTACGTCCACCGTGTTGTTTTTACAAGAGATAGCCTCAGACCACCGAGTGCAGTAATCAGTAGCAGTCAGGATATATCGGTGATTGGCAGACGAGTTGGGGTTGATCTCCCCGATAAAGTCAAATGCCCACTGGGAAAAGGGCCTAGCCTCATAGACCGGTTGCAGAGGCATGGCTGGGTTACGCTCATGGTGCACTGCAGTTTGGCAGGTATGGCATTTTCTGACATGAGCGTAAACATCTTTGAAGATACAGGGCCAATAGTATCCAGCCCGGAGGATCTGATGGGCGGTGGCGTCAGCCGAGCCATGCCCAGTTCCAAACTGTCCGTGGAATTCATCAATTATCTTTACAGCTTGGTCCCTATCAATGCACCGGAGATACACTCCCTCGTAGTTCCTATGGTAGAGCGCGGAGTTTTTAATCATGAAATGGGCGCTTTTCATCCGCAGGGCACGGCATTTGTGAGGAGGCAATCCCTCCGGGCATCTGTTGTTTAGCAGTAAATACACCAGATCGGTATACCACGGATCCTGGGTAATGGACTCCACTGTGTAAGTGTGACATTCTACGCGGGGAGTCTCTTCTGCTATTGTTTGACTTAGTCCCTGACCTCGGACTATTTTCATGGGCTGCATCTCTAAATCATATTCTTGGAGGATGGCCATCCATTTTCCCCGTCTTTCGTCTAATTCGCTCTGCATCAGCAGAGATTTAACAGCCTGGTCTGGGATAATAGCGTGCACTTTGCTCCGGAGAATATAATGCCGAAACTTTTTCACGGCGCGAACAAGAGAAAAGGCCTATTTTTCTAGTGACGAATACCGGACTTCGGCGTTCTTAAAGGGGGAGCTCATGAAAGCAATTGGTCGTTCTTTCCCTTCAACCTTTTGGGTCAATACGGCCGCAGCAGAATGCGGCGAAGAAAATGAGTAGATGTAAAATGGAAGGGAGTAGTCCGGACTGGCCAGGATAGGTGCCTCCGTTATGGTCTATTTTAATTGGGCGAACGCCCGCTTTGCTTCCGGACTCCACTCAATTTTGGTATCCTTTTTCATCATTTCGTTGAGTGGCTTCACTATTTCTGCGAATCCTGTGATGAATCGTCGTACGAAATTGATTTTTCCAAAAAAGGATCGCATCTCTTTTTTGCTACCAGGCATCTGTAAGTTTAGCAGTGCTTTGACTCTATCGGGGTCGATGGATATGCCCTCCCCAGAGATGATATGTCCTAGCAGTTTTCCCTCGGTGACCCCGAATATGCATTTCTTGGGGTTGAGGGATATCCCGAACCGGCGACACCTCTCGCAGATCTGAGAAAGGTGGGTGGCATGATCACGCCTGTCCCGGGAGAATACAGTTAAATCATCCATATAGATGATTATGCATCGATTCACAAGGCCCTCGAACACGATGTCCATGGCCTTTTGAAATGTGGCCTCGGCGTTGATTAAGCCGAAGGGCATTCTCCTGTACGCAAACGTTCCCCACTTGGTGGTAAATACTATTTTCTCTCTGTCCTCATATTTAACCATGACCTGGTTATACCCAGAATATCCATCTAGGAAAGACATCATCTGAGACCCATTCACTATCTGCAACACCTCATCCAACGAGGGGAGAGGGTGATTATCTTTTTTAGATGCCTTGTTCAAATTTCAGAAATCCACTTAAAGGCGGATCTCACCATTTTTCTTCTTGACTAGGACCAGGTTGGCAACCCATGTAGTGTGTCAGATTGGAAAGATAATCTGAGCTGACAGCAGTTTTTCAACCTCCTAACGAATCAGGGGCTCTATCAGGGGGTTAACCAGTCTTTGCTTTTGCCGAAAGGGCTTAGCATCTGGTTTCAGGGGGATGGTATGAGTCATGATGGAAGTGTCATATGTCTTTAAATCTTCATACCCCCAAGAAATCACATCAATGTATTCTCAGAGAACTGCGAGAATCTTCTCCTTTTCCTCAGGGGAGCAGGAGGTGCCTATGTGGATGATCTTTTCTTCACCGGGCTGGCCGATGTTAACCTTTTCAAATTTTCCTCCTTCAGGGGAGGAGGATACCTTCTCACGGTCCCGTGGGTCCGAATCAAAGATTCGTTCTAGCGCAACCATCCCTTTGGGGATAGTGTTGGTGGGCAAATCCATAATCCCATCATCTTCACCGCCCTGCCCAGTGTCATCATGGTCTCGTTCTTCCACAATCTGATCCTCAAAGACACCAATGTTGGTCATGAAGGCCAGGATATGTTGGTCGTCCTCAAAAACCTGAAAGTGGGTGACATTATCTGGGATGGAGGGGGTGGAGACCATTTCAACTAAAAATTTCCAGAGTCGTGAGCCGGCCATCGGCTCAAGTGTACTGGCAGAAACGGCTAGGGCATCCGGGACATAATTCCGTCACCGGGGAATAAGGTCAATGCCGAAGGCATCAAAATCTTCAATAAGGCTCCAAGCCCGGTTGTGGTAAGCGGCCAGTATTTTGTCATGACATGTATATTGACTCCAGACCTGTTTAACAACCAACTCTGAATCACCCAGAGCCCGGAGGCGGGTGATACCTTTCCTTAGTGCAAATAGGAGTCCGAGGACCAAAGCCTCATACTCCGTAACGTTGTTTGTGCAGTTAAAATACAACCTATAGGAAGCGAGGAAGGATTTCTCTCACGGGTTGATTAGTTCTACCCTAGCCCCACAGCCTTGTTTGGATCAGGACCCGTCGAATTTAAGGGTCCATAAGTCATTGTTTGTAATCGGGGGCTGGGAAAGGGGGTGTTTCTTTGGATTGTTGCTGGGGGACTTGGGAATGTTTTCCCGGACTACTGGCGTGAAAGTGGAATTTATCCCCGGAGGCGCTTCGGTTTGTGGTTCCCAGGGGGATGACACCAAAGGGGTGCATCCCGTAGAGGTACTGGGTTCCGGGGAATCAGTTGTGTGTTTACTCCGGAAGATATCAAGTTGCCAGGTAGTGATAGATAGGCAGGGCTCACACTCGTGCTCTGAATGTTTTTGGTAATGCACCCGGCACCAAGTGTCAGATAGGAGTGTGGCAAGGGTCACTGCGGGACCCTGAGAGTTAACTTCAACTCTCAGCTTTTCTTCGAAGTCCTGTGCCCTTTGTAGCACTATGGGATCCTCTCCGGGGATGAAATCAAACGTTAAAATCTCAAGAGGGCGGTATACCCCCAGAGAAACCTCAGAAAAGAGGACCTCATTGACCTTCCCAACTTCGGTAAGGGCCTATTTCATCTGGGGCTCACTTTCAACCCGGATCTGATTAGATTCTCCTTCCCACGGAAGCCATAAGTGGGTGAAGTCGATCGAGAAGTATCCATTCAAGGACTTAGACCAATTCTGACTAAGCAACATCCCGTAAGTCTCTGGGATGTCCACCACTTGGACGTCAATAATGCTGGCTATCCTGGGGTCCTGGATAAGGTGTATCCGGACATTCTTTAGTTCCCCCACCATTTTTATAGCAGTCTTATCCAATTGGATCACTGCGCCATTAGACGGGGTGGGGTGGAGTCCGAGCTTCTGACAAATAGATAAGGGCATGATATTACCCGAAGCTCCTGAGTCCACCAGGCAGTTGTGTATATTTTTACTGTAAATGTTCAGGCCTAGTAAGAAGGGAGGATCCTCATTATTCCCCCGGAAGACAGCCGTGTTAGCATCTTCAAAGGAAACGGTCTTGGGCGGGCGGCTGACGGCTTCCAGGTTTCCTAAGAGCTTCAGAAGAGACTTCTTCTGCTCAGGGCAATTTAGCAAAACCTCCATCAAGGTCATGGAGGTGGTAGTCTGTTCTAACGCCTTCGAAATATCAAACCTCCCTCCCGGGAACCGGTGACTTTCCTCCTCGAGATCTTTTGCTTGGTTAGAGCTAGGACCTTTTGGAGGGACAGGCCGATCGGTCATATTATTCCAGGGAGGAGGAGGATCTTTAGTAGGGGGACGGGCGTGTAAACTGGTCCTTTACCCGCCTGGCTCTAGGTGTTGTACGGAGGCCGTGGGTTGGTAAAAGCGTTGGCCTCAAAAGGCGGAATGGATTCATCGAAGAATCCTTGCAATTCAGACTCTTCCTCATCTTCTCCAGAAGCACCGAAGAAAATGGTATCACAGGTGAAGGCACTGTGGGTTTGCTCTTGGACAGGGGGCTCCGGAGGAGCAGTATCATGTGATTGCTGCCTGTCCAGCTGGGAGATCATTATGACCTTTTCCAAAGTGGCACAATTCACCTCATTGTGCGAACCTATATCATGCAGCCTACACCAGTTAGTCATGGGCTGGAAATCTACGACTGGCGTAAAGTGGGACGGTCCAGCACCATTTTGGTTGGTGTTTTGGTTCGGAGGCGGGCCTCCGGTGTTAGCGTTGTTATTCCATTGTTGTTGGTTGGGCCTGGGCCCATTGTTGAAGTTTTTTCCCCCAGCATTGTTGTTTCGCTGGCCGAAGAAGATGTTTCCCCTCTGGGAATTTGAGTTCTGAGGCACGTAGGATCCCGCCTTCAGCTGACCCATGTCCATGGTCAGGGTGGACAACATTCGCCGGAGGGACTCGACCTCGGCAGTCAACTGCGTGTTGGCGTCATAGTGTGACGGTTGTGGCGGTTGTTGGTTTCTCGGGAAGGCAGCAGGATTAACCGGAGTAGAGGGCGGCAATCCTCCAGCCGCGGACGACTGGAAGAAAGGCACTCCGGATGGTTGTGTCTGAGTTTGTTGTATTTGCTATGGCTGGTTCCACGGGAAAACTTCCGGACCCGGTGCTATCTGGGTCTGGGAGGGGTAAACATATCGCGCCTGCTGGTCTATCACCGGTGGGGGAGGATTCACTGCCATCGAAGGGGCACCCATTGCCAGATTGGGATTATATCCTCCGGCGAAAGCAGTTCCGCCAGGGATCGTGCTAAAAGGTGTGTTTTGTCCAATCCCGCCCGGGGATTTGTTGAGACCACGAGATAACTCTAAGGCCAGGTTGTAGACTTTTTCCAGAGTATCCCGGTCACCCGGGGCGGTTGTTCTCCAGAGGAGAGTGGCAACGAAAGGGTCCATCGCATTGAGGTATGTTTGTATGGTTACGTCGGGCGATGGGACAAAGGGGCCTGTACACCTCTTCAAGGCACGCTGGAACTTATGGTTGAATGCAGCTAGAGGCTCGTTGGGTTCCTTTCTGATGGAGATGAACTGGCTATGGGACCAGGCTGGGTCCACATGTACGCGAAAGGCGGCCAAAAAGGCATCCTCCATATCCTACCAAGTGTTGATGGAGTTGGCGGGAAGGTTCAGGTACCAGTTCAACTCACTTTGTCCTAGGGACAAGGGAAACATGCGGGTCACAACATCTTCATGTTGGATCCGATGCCGGTTCATGGCATCTTTGTATGCCTACAAATGTTCTTCTGAGGTCCGTGGGCCTAAATGCTCATATCGCGGGCAAATCTTCTTCGGGTGAGAGGGCAAGTCGTTAATTGCGCCCGAAAAAGTGCCCATTGGGGACCCAGCGTTTCCAAAGTAGACAGCCATTGGGGGAACTATCTGTTGGGTAGTTTGAGTACTGGTCCCCGGGAGACTCTGGGGAGTCTGGGTATTTAGAGATATTGTAGACCCCCAGATGACAATGGCTGGTAGGACTTTTGACGTCCTTTTCTTTCGAGCAGGGGGCTCGACTTCGACAAAACTTCCAGGATTGGGGGCAGATCTAAGGATTCTTTCAAATTTAGCTGGGGAAAAGGACCCAATCCCACTAAAGGCTTGTCTCCTAAAACTATAACTCAGGGAACCGTCAGGAGGTGTAAAATTAGAATCTTGGGAGGGGGACGAGCTCATGCCCTCCTTCTAGCGCCAGTTTCTGTTAACGGGGTTTTGTGGACCGGGTCCGCCAACAGTCATAAGTTGTCACCGGACTCTAGAGAGATCGGCCAACTCCGCCTGTAAAGGTTGTCCGGGGAAGTAAATCCTCCGGGCCTTCAAGCACCTGGGTGTCGGGTCATGAAGGTGCGGGGCTCGGTTGGGAGAGGTGACTGTTTTGAAGGGGGATAGCTGGTTACTTCAACTCATTTCTCCCAGAGATTCAGAGTAGTAAAAGGTTTCCCGGAGTATTCCACACTTTGCAAATAAAATGGAAAAAGATCCTGCAGGGTTAGGAGCATTCATCTAACTATAGTCATGCTAAAAGTCTGGAACATCAACAATACTCTGAAAGACTACACTAAATACCGAAGAAATATGTAACCATCAGTTAGCATTTTATCAGTAGCGGGAATAAAGAGGTCGTTAATCTACTTTAACACATTCAGAGCAAAGGACATGCAGAACATTAAAACATGAAATACCATTAACTCATAAGTAGAGATGATAACAATAGCATTGCCATGAATCCTTCCTTCTTCATTAATGTCCAATCCAGCAAGCACTGGTGCGTGATACAGTGGTGGCTCCAAGGGAGCGTCTAACTATTAAGAACAGAACACTGGAGCATTGAGCTCTGCAACTTGAGTTCAGAAATCGCTTTGGTATTGATATGGACAACAAAATCATCAATTTTGCCGACCCTTGGAAATGGGCCGATTTTCCTATTTATACAACTCTTTAACCCTAACCCTAACTTGCTACACTTGAATAAAATACAATATCTGGGGGCCGGTACTACCTGTGCCACCCTACAAGACCTGGAGACGGAATAGGTCTGCCACGTCAGAAGAAGAAGATAAGAATATACATCGAAAGAATCGGTCTCGAGAAGAGAACCAGAGAAAAGAGGGAGGAAAGTAGGTCCACCAGGAACCGAGGCTACATGCCTCATAAATGGGAAATGCGGCGCCCTGTCTCCAATGTGCCAGGTGTACCTTTGAGCGGCGCCTTGAGAAAACCACCTTGTCAAAAGCCAACTGCCCCATGATGTGTCCAACTACCTTCTGACATCATTTATTAACTACCTCTGAAAGTAATCGGTCGGCCTCAGGGACCGGGACACAGATCACTTTAAAGAATACAAAAACTTCAGACCTGGAAGTCCGGGATCTGGGGACTTCGTCCCCGAAAGAATAAAGAATGTTGAATGTTCAAATTTCTCCGGCCCTCAGAGAAGTTCCAAGCTGTTTATTATCACCATAGGCCTGAAGGAGGCGGAAGATGCCATCTTCATCAATCTTCTTCAAACTGGCCCTTCTGAATCTGGCCATCTCTACTTGTTCTCCCAGCTCCGGGACATTGCTTTTGAATTCATCCGCCATCTTTGCGGTGTCATGGCCCCTGAGCACCACCTTGGTCAACTTAATCATTTTGGCACCGTCCATCCCTTTCGGAGATTGATACTGGGAGCCCACCATCTCATCAAAACCTCCCAGAACTGACTCCTCGGGAGTAAAAGTACCTGCGTTGAAGGGATCTATCCCGGAAGCCTTTATTACAAAAGATTTGTATAAATTA
>MU227968.1:1739506-1775089 GCA_018584345.1 Thuja plicata | reverse complement strand
TTAGAGTGCTGAGTTCTTATGAAATCAAATGATTCCTCACCCAGAATTCTGGATTCGAAAACTATATTTTCTCCCAGGGTGAGGAGCTCCTCAAGCTCTGCCTTCCACGCCTGGTAATTCTCAGTATCACTCTCCCATTGTTCAATTAGGGCTTCTGCCTATTGAATAACCTGTCGGCCTGTGTATAGGTCTGGGAGAGTGGCCACTAGGAAACGCCGGATGTTCCCTATCTGCAGATTGGCCCATTCATCAGTTGCCTGGGCTTTCTTCTTCATTACCCGCAGGGAGTCTATGTCGCTCTGCGGTAACTCTTCTGAAGTGGAGGCCTGTGGAGGGACGGCGTTAATGGGTCTAGCCAGCTCTGTAAGTATCCCCATAAGTCTGGCAGTCTTTTCTTTCTCTGCCTTGAGCCTTTGGGCCTCCTTTTCATATCGGGCCTCCACCGCCCTTGCTGCCTCTTTTAGCAGGTCCACTTCACCCTGCTTTCCCCTTTTTCCCAAGTGTACCTCGGCGATATTATAGTCTGCGGGGTCTGCAGTTGCTTCATCGGCATCTGGAGGAGGTGTTGCCACCACCGTAATTGTTTCTCCGCCCGGCCCAGTTCGGAGGGTATGAACTGTCTGGGCCTTCTTTGTCTTTGGCTGGACCTGAGCCAAGGCCATCATTTCGGCCAAGGAGATGGGGGCTGTTGAAGTAGATGGGGCCTTCCTTTTCTTACTTTCTACTAGCCACGGAGGTGGGAGGGGTGGCCTTTCCGCCAGATCTTGTTCTTCGGATCCTCTCCCGGTGTCCGGTTGTGGCCGCTCCTTGTCAACGTGTACCCCCTCAATCTCCTTGTCAGTCAGCACTTCTTCTGCCTTTTCTGCCGGCTCTTCTTCTTCAGTGATATCCTCAATTTCTACATCCTCAACCTGGTCCCAGATATCGAGCGGTGAGTCTGGACCCTGATCGGCTTCCTCGAAGACTTCATGTTGTTCTTCTCCTTTATCTGCCTCTGCCCCAGGCTGGGTTTCTTCCATCATCGGTACCTCTTTAGGCAGTATGGGAGGGGTCTGGCCCAGCTTCAAAGTCTGGGCTGATGTTATTACGTGCCCAAAGGTTGCTCCCGGAAATGGCCCTTGGAACACGGCGGCTGGGGTTACGGTTGTTCCCGCAATTCCGGGTCCGGGTTCCCCAGCGGATGCCTTTTGTTCACTTGGTACTTGTTGGCCAACTTCTGGATGTTGTGTTCCTGAGGCCCCGGAGATAATCTCCGGTCCCGGCCTCTCTTCTGTCTGCTGCGCTTCTTGTTCTGCAGCTTCTTCTTCCTGATCCCAGAGATCCAAAGCCTCTTGTTCTTTCTCTGGGACTTCCGTCCCCGCCGGTGTGTCACCCCCTTGCAAGTTTCCAAATTCATCGGTTGCAAATAAATCGAACTCTTCTTCTGGAGGGGGACTGGCTGGGTCCTCTGTTTTCTCTGCCTCTCTTGCCGGTTCTGGAGAATCGGAAGAGAGAATCTCCACCTCTTCTGGGCGGGAAGCCCTTGGCGCTGGTTCTGGCTTTGGCTGTGCGATATGCTTCTTCTTCCTCCGGGTGATTAGAGGCGGTCCCGCATCAGCAATTGCTGCTGCCTCTGCAGGATCAACCTCGGTTGCTCTAGCCATTAGTGTTGCCAGCGATGGTGAGGAAGGGGGACGGATTGGTCCAGTCATGAGAGGGGGAGTCGCCAGCTTCGTCAATAATTGCTCCCTTCTGTGTTGGGAGGCCGCCATGGATTGCTGAAGCTGCTCCTGTGTGGGAGTCTGCTGCGCGGAGGGTGTCAGGACTTTCTCCTTTCCTTTGGCTGTGCCTTGTGCAGAAGTCCCGGTTGCTGAAGAGGTCCCGGCCCCCGGGGCTGATCTTAACACCGGCGGTGAAGTTGCTCTTGGTGCCTGTCGGGGACCGAGATGTGCACTCCCAGGGCACACCTGCTTGAAATATATGTGACTTCGCTCGACAACAGCCTGAGTGAAGTCCTCAATTTTGTGATCCTCTTGGGTGCCCCAGTTTATTGCGGCCAGTTCCAACTTATCAATCCCTTTTTCTTTGTACTCGGGATCTGTGGTAGGGGTGGCGTCAGAGAAACCCTCCGGGAACCTCCAGAGCCTTAGTGTCTGCATCATTCCAGCCGTCATCCTATCATAATGTCGGCTGCACACATCCATATCATCCTGGCAATCTGCCTAGAAGTCCTCCATGTGTGCAGGTATAGTTCCCACAAGAGATTGGGAACGAAATAATAGTGACCTTCTTGAGGCCCAGGAAGGCATGCAGCTCCATCATTTGTCTGTAATACTCCAGCAGCACGATCTTGTCCCCGCAATGTCTGGGTAACAAGTAGGGTTTCCCGGAGAAGCCGGTGACCCTAATGTAGGTATGCTACTGGAATTGAATGTAGTAGTGTCCATAACTACTCACTAATTTCATCGCCTCCTTAGATAGGCAGTATCTGGCATCCCAGGTGGGTGTCAACAGATGGTAGTAAACGAAGCAATCGTTTACCCGGCAGTAACTGGAGAAGCTGGCCTCCCATTGAATCTGTGGGAAATGGTCCCACGGTGCTTTTTGTCCCAGACCAAACCCGAGGACGCCATCTGTGAGTAGGCCATTGGAAATAGGCCTCTGGTGGGCTAGGGCCCAGAAAACATAAGAAGTCATATAGAACTTCTTGTCCTTGTTCAGTTGCCGGAACTGGGAGTCGACATGGTTGAAAATGATGGTAGCCCAGTCGAAGAATTGTCCCTTGGTGGACATGGCGAATAGGAAGTAGTACATCCATGGTGTAAACTCCTGGGCAGAGGGCTGCCCAAACACCCATGCCAATGCAATCATTCGCATCTGAATGCTCTCCTTGAATTCTGAGTGGGGAATGTCAATCTTCATTCTTTTGTAGTCCCTCTTCGGGACTTTGAGCCAGTTGGTGTTGATGTACAACTGGGAGGCCTCCTCCAGCCTGGTGAATTATTTCAAGGCATCCGACCTTGTAACTACTGCAGCTTGATCAAATTGCGGGATGCCCAGGCCGATCTGGAAAGTGGCTGGGTCCAGGGACACAAGTGGGGTAGGGAACCCCGATGGTTCTGCTGGTGCTAACATGACGGCCCGGACGGAGGAGTTATAGTGGGCCGCCAGAGTTTGCACCAACTCCGGAGACTGCACGAAGTATGGGAAGCAAGCTGCCTGAAGAACTCCAGAACCTCCTATTTTCGTAGCGAGTGAATCTCCAGCCTGTCGCTGTATATGCATGATTTTCACTAGAGCCTGCATTTCAGCCCAAGTCCCAACGCTGGTGTCAGTCAACCACTTTGTCTTGGACTCAATCTTTGAGCTCGCAATCTCCTCACCCTGCAGGTACTTCATGGTGAGGGGGAGCTTTGCCAGAGCCTTCTCTATCTTAGACTTTGATGCTGCCCTGGTTTCGGTCGTGGATGGCAACTCCAGACTTCCGGGAGGTGATGATGCGGATGCTTCAGACATGGTTGTTAAATGAAGTCCGGACCTGCGAGACAAGGCAACCGTCAGAACATATTTATCAAAATAACACAGTAACTCCGGGGTCCGGAGATCTTACCATCGTGCCGTTTGCTTTTCCTGAAAAGTTAGTTTTTGCACAAGTATTCGAAAAGAAAAACATAGACTGGGTACCTTTACTACATCTCCGGGTCCGGGAAAACTTGTCATGATTGATGAAGACATGGGATAAATGACGGAAAGGGATCCGAAACCTGGGGAAGTGACCGTTAGAAATGAAGAATGTGGAAGCAAGTCCACGTGGGTGCCACGTGCGACAGCATTAAATGGATGGGATGGCACTGGCGGCGGAAGAGGCTGCTCGAACGCGCGAAAAGGATAAGCCACATGGCCGAAAGTAATTGCGCGCATGGGAAATAAATGAGGTTCTGACAGCCTTGATGGAGGAGAGAGAAAACTGCCTTTTTGAAACCAGCCGAGAGCCAAGTTTCAAATAGGTGGTTTTCTGCCTCGAAGCAAGTTTGAGGTGCAAACCAATAGCAGAGGTGACTCGACCAGCTCGTCAAGCCACCTGGAAGGATATATAGAGGAGCCGAAGGGTATATACACAGGACGAAGGGATATATACATGAGTTATTTACAAAAATGGTCTGAGCCAGAGCCACTGAAACTTAGTGTGCTTTCCCTTCTTCTCCCAGGCCTTGTCCCACAAGAGGACCAAGTCTGAAATATGAAAGGCCTTATACTAGGCTCTTCAGTCAAACCATTATTTTACTATTTCTTGATGATGTGCAAAGTGTTCAAGGGTTGTGTCTCTCTATTCCTCCATTTGCACCAAGTTCAAGAGCCGAACCTCCACAACATTATCCCGGTTGCTAAATTCCTGCATAAACTGTAAAACCAGGATCTATAAGTTGATGGGAAATACTGGATTCTGGCAATAAACTAGATGCAATGGGGATGTCCCAGGGCTACTTTTATTCTGATGCAATCTTCCCAGAGGGAAAATCTAAGCTTTTGGTTCCAGTCCTGGGGGTTTATTTCTAACAGATGCTTGATCACCTCAAGTATACTTTTGTTGGTAGACTCAGCCACACCATTACCCTGGGGGTAGTAGTTGCTGGAGAACTTTAGGGTGATCTTTCTTTCATAGGTCCATTCAAGTAATTGTACTAAAGAAAATTCTGGACCATTCTCACACACTATAGCAAATGGCATTCCAAATTGGGTGACTATGTTTTCTTCAAAGAATTTAATAACTACGTCTGAAGTGTTGTTTTTGCAATAAATCACTTCAGACCATCAGGTGCAAATAATTGGTAGCAGTCAAAATGTACCAGTGGTTATCAGACAAGTTGGGGTTGATTTCCCTGATAAAGTCAAATGCCCATTGGGCGAAGGGTCTAGCTTCGAATACCGGCTGCAAAGACATGGCCGAGTTTTTCTCACAATGTGCCACTATTTGACAAGTATGACATCTCCTAACATGAGCGTAGACATCCTTAAATATATAGGGCCAATAGTATCCAGCTCGGAGGATCTGATGGGCAATGGCATCAGCTGAGCCATGCCCGATTCCAAACTGCCCATGAAATTCTTCAATCATTTTCATAGCTTGGTCCCTATCAATGCACCGAAGGTATACCCCTTCATAGTTCCTACAAAAAAGCGTTCTATTTTTTATCATGAAGTGTGCACTTTTTATCCGCAGGGCGTGACCTTTGTTTGGGGGTAGCCCCTCTGGGCATCTTCTATTCAACAATAAGTATACAAGGTCAGTATACCATGGATCTTGAGTGATGGACTCCACTATGCAAGTTTGGCATTCAATATCTAGAGTTCCTTCTACCATCGCTCTACAGAGTCCCTGGCCTCAGACTATCTTCATGGGTTGCATTTCCAAATCATATTCTTGCAGGATGGCCATCCATTTCCCTCATCATTCACCCAATTTTCTTTGCAGAAGCAGAGACTTAACAACTTGGTCTGGGATGATAGCGTGCACCTTTCTCTAGAGAATGTAATGTCAAAATTTCTTCATGGTGCGGATGAGAGCAATGACCTGATTTTCCAAAGGTGAATACCCGACTTAGGCATTCTTAAAAGGGGAGCTCATAAAAGCTATTATTCATTCTTCCCCTTTGACCTTCTGGGTCAAAAATGTTGCAGCAAAATGCGATGAAGCAAAGGAGTATATGTGAAAAGGGAGGGAATAGTCCAGACTATCCAAGACTGGTGCCTCCACAATTGTTTATTTAATCTAGGAGAATGCCTATTTTTCTTCAGGACTCCACTCAATCTTTGTATCTTTCTTCATCATCTCATTGAGTTGTTTTACTATCTCAGAGAATCCAGTATTGAATTGCCAGAAAAAATTTATCTTTTCAAAGAAAAATCTCATTTCCTTCTTACTGTCGGGCATCTTTAAATTTAGTAGTGCTTCAACTCTCTCAGGTTCAATAGATATACCCTTCTCAGAGACAATATGCCCAAGTAGCTTCCCTTTAGTGACCCCGAATATACATTTCTTAGGGTTGAGGGATATTCCATACTGGCGACATCTCTCACAAATCTGGGCGAGGTGGGCGGAATGATCACGCATATCCCAAGAAAAGATGGTCAAATCATCCATGTAGATGATTATGCACTGGTTCACTAGGCCTTCAAACGCAATGTCCATAGCCTTTTGAAATGTGGCCCCTGCATTGATCAGTCCAAAGGGCATCCTCTAGTATGCAAACATTCCCCATTGGTGGTGAACGTCATTTTGTCTCTATCTTTGTACTTAACCATGACCTGGTTATACCCATAGTATCCATCTAGGAAGGACATCATTTGAGATCTGGTCATGATTTGGAATACCTCATCCAATGAGGGGAGAGGGTGATTATCCTTCTTAGATGCCTTGTTCAAATTGAAAAAATCCATGCAAAGGTGGATTTTGCTTCTTTTCTTCCTTACAGGGACGAGGTTGGCAACCCACGTAGTGTGCCAGATAGGAAAGATAATCTAGGCTGACAGCAGTTTTTGGACCTCCTGATGGATTAGAGGCTCGATTAGTGGGTTTACCAGTCTTTGTTTTTGCCAAAAGGGCTTAGCATCAAGTTTTAGTGGGATGGTATGGGTCATGATGGATGTGTCATAGGTTTCAAATCCTCATACCCCCACGTAATTACATCATTGTATTCTTGGAGAACCACGAGAATCTTCTCCTTCTCCTCTGGGGAGAAGGAGGTGCAATGTGTACCAATTTTTCTTCATCAGTTTGGCTAATGTTAACCTTCTCAAATTTTCCTCCCTCTGAGGAGGATGATATATTTTATCGACCCTGAGGGTCTGAGTCAAAGATACATTCTAGCGCTACCATCCCCTTAGGGATGGTATTGGTTGGTAAGTTTATGATCCCATCATCTTCTTCACCTTGCCCAGTATCTTTGTGATCTCTTTCTTCCACTATTTGGTCTCAAAAACACCAACATTGGCCATGAAGGCCAGAATATGCTAATCATCCTCAAAGACCTAAAAGTGGGTGACATTGTCTGGAATGGATATGGTGGGGACCATCTCAATGGAGAATTTCCAGAGCTCGAAGCCAACCATTGGCTCAAGGGTGCTGGCAGATACGGCGAGGGAATCCAAAACATAGTTTCTTTTCTAGGGAATGAGTTCAATGCCAAAGGCATCAAAATATTCGATGAGGCTCTTGTGCCCGGTTGCGGTATGTGGCCAACCTTTTATCATGACAAGTTTATTGGCTCCAAACCTGCTTAACGATCAACTCTGAATCACCCAGTGCCTAGAGGTGGGTGATTCTCTTCCTTAGTGAAAATAGGAGTCTGAAGACCAAGGCCTTGTACTCTGTGACATTGTTCATGCAATTGAACTACAACCTGTAAGATGCGAGGAAGGATTTCCCTCGTGGGTTGATCAATTCCACTCTGGCCCCAAAGCCTTGTTTAGATCGGGACCCGTCAAATTTTAGGGTCCACAAGTCATTGTTTGTTGTCTGGGGTTGGGAAGGCGAAGTGGCCTTTGGATTATTTTAGGGAAGGTTGGGAGGAGCTCCCCCCGGCTCTGATGGCATGTGAATCTGGGGGGTACCAGCGAAATGATTGTTGGGTCCAGGCGAATCTGCTTTGTGTTTCTTCTCCTAGAATGTATCGATGTGATAGGTAGCAGTGGAAATACAAGGCTCACATTCTAGTTCTGAATGTTTTTTATAATGCACCCAGCACCAAGTGTCAAACAAGAGTGTAGTGGGAGTTGCTGTGATACCCTGTGAGTTAACCTCACCCCTTAGTTTTTCATCCAGGTCCTGAATCCTCTGAGAAACTATGGGATCTTCCTTGGGGGTGAAATAAAATGTGAGGATCTCGAGGGGTCGGTACACCCCAGGGGAAGTCTCAGAGAAGAGGACTTTATTCACCCTCCTGACTTTAGTGAGGGCCTATTTCATCCTGGGCTCACTTTCTATCTAGATCTGGTCAGAATCCCCCTCCCACGGGAGCCACAAGTGGGAGAAGTCAGTGGAGAAACACCCTTTAAGGGCCTTAGACCAATTCTAAATCAACAACATCCCGTAGGTCTCTGGGATGTCCACCACTTGGATGTCAATTATGCTTGCTATCCTAGGGTCTTGGATGAGCTGAATCTGGATGTTCTTCAACTCACCTACCATTTTCATAACAATTTTATCCAATTGGACTACTGCACCTTTGGATGGAGTGGGATGTATTTCAAGCTTACGACATATGGATAAAGGCATGACGTTTCCCAAAGCACCGGAATCTACCAATAAATTGTGTATGTTCTTCCCTTGTATGTTTAAGCCTAGTAAGAAGGGAGGATCCTCAATGTTTCCCTGGAAGACAGCTACTTTGGCATCATCAAAAGTGATAGTCTTGGGTGGGCGACTGATAGCTTTCGGGTTTCCCAAGAGCTTCAGAAGAGACTTCCTTTGCTCGGGACAGTTAAGAAAAACCTACATCAAGGTCATGGAGGTGGTAGTTTTTTCTAACACCTTTGTGATGTCAAACCTCCCCCCTGGGAATTGTTGGCTTCCCTCGGCTAGATCCTTAGCTTGGTTAGATCTAGGCCCCTTAGGTGGGAAGAAGTGATCAGTTGTGTTGTCTCAGGGATGGGTATCTTTGGGTGGTGTAGGTGTGTAAACTGGTCCTTTACCATCCTGACTCTGAGTGTTATAGGGAGTCTGCGGGTTGGTGAAGGCATTGGCCTTAAAGGCCAGAATAGATTCATCAAAGAACCCCTATGATTCAGGTTCTTCTTCATCTTCTTTTTCTATCCCAAAGAAGATGGTCTCATAGGTGAAGGCACCATGAGTGGGCTCTTGCACAGGCGCTTTCAAGTGAGTAGGATTGACAGTTTGTTGTCTGTTCAACTGGGAGATCATGATGACCTTCTCTAGTGTGGCACAGTTCACCTTAGAATGAGAGTCGGTGTCATGCAATCTACACCAGTTTGTAAGGGGGTAGAATTCTGCAAGTTGGGTAGAATGGCTGGGTCCAGCACCACGCTGAGTGGTGTTTTGGTTCAGAGGGGGACCTCTAGCATTTGTGTTGTTATTCCATTATTGTTGGTTGGGTCAGGGCCCGTTGTTGTAGTTTCTTCCTCCAGCATTGGTATTTTATTGATCGAAGAAGATATTCCCTCTCTGAGAATTGGGGTTGTGGGGCACCAAAGACCCTGCCTTCAGCTGTCCCATGTCCACAGTCAGTGAGGACAACAATCGTTAGAGGGATTCAACCTCAGTGAACAGCTGGGTTTTCATGTCATAATGTGACGGTTGCTATTGTTGGTTCGTAGGGAAAGTGACAGCAGCTACCAGAGTTGAGGGTGGCAGTCCTCTAGCTGCAGATGACTGGAAGAAAGGCACTCTGGAAGGTTGTTTTGGTGGTTGTTGGGTTTTCTATGGCTAGTTCCAGGGAAAAATTTTAGACCCGATATTGTCTAGACTTGCGATGGGTGTACGTACCGGGCCTGCTGGTCTATTGATGGTGGTGGGAGATTCATGGCCATTGCAGGGGCACCCATTGCTTGATTGAGGTTATATCCCCCAGAGTAAGAATTTTCATCGGGTATCATGTTGAAAGGCATGCTCTACCCAATCCCGCCAGGAGCTTTGTTCAAACCACGGGACAACTCAAAGGCTAGGTTGTAAAATTTCACCATATTATCCCAGTCACTGGGGGCGGTAGTTCTCCATAGGAGAGTGGCAATGAAAGGGTCTATCATGTTAAGGTACATCTAGATGGTTACATCCATGGATGGGATGAAGGGACTCATGCACCGCTTCAAGGCACATTAGAACCGATGGTTAAATGTTGTAAGGGGTTCATTTGGTTCCTTTTTGATGGATATGAACTGGCTGTGGGACCGCGCTGGGTCCATGTGTACTTGGAAGGATTCCAGGAAGGCATCTTCCATATCCTCCCAACTATTGATGGAGTTGGTCGGCAAGTTGAGGTACTAGTTCAGCTTGTTATATCCCAAGGACAGGGGAAACATCCAAGTCACAACGTCGTGATGTTGGATATGGTGTTGGTTCATGGCATCTTTGTATGTCTACAGATGCTCTTCTATAGTTCATGAGCCTAAGTGCTCATATAGGGGACAAATCTTCTCTGGGTGCGAAGGAAGATTGTTGGTTGCACCCGAAAACTATCCCATTGGGGACCCAGTGTTACCGAAGTATGCGGCCATCGAGGGTGTTTAATTTTGACTAGACTAAGCATTATTCCTTGGGGTTGTCTGGGAGACTTGGGTATTCTGATATGAAGTAGATCCCCAGATGATGTTGGCTGGTTGGCTTGCAGGGTACACTTCTTTCAAGCAGGTGGCTCGAGTTCAACAAACCTGCCGGGATTGGGGGCTGATCTAAGGACTCTTTTAAATCAGGTAGGTGAAAATGATCCAATCCCACTAAAGGTTTGCTTCCTAAAACTATGGCTTGGGGAACCCTCAGTTGGTGTAAAATCTAAATCCTCTGAAGGGGATGAGCTCATGCCCTCCTTCTAGCACTAGTTACTGTTGACAGGACTTTGTGACCAGTCTGCCAACATAGTGTAAGTTGTCACTAGGTACTAGGGTACCGGCCAACTTTTCCTGTAAAGGTTGTCTAGGGAATAAATTCTCTAGGTGTTCAAGCATGTGAGAGTTGGGTCTCGACGGTGCGGGAGCTAAGTTGGGAGTGTGACTATTTTGTTCGTGGGGATAACTGGTTTTCTTGGCTCATCTTCTCCAGAGATTTCATTAGGTCGGGGTTTCCTGCAAGCATTTGGATTATAAAATAAACTTCAAAAGATATGCCAAGGTTAGAGAGTATTCCTTCTACCTATAGTTATGCAAATACATTTAAAACATCAACCATGCTCTAACATACTACACTAAATACTGAATGCATACATAACCATCAATACATGTATATTCAATAGCGAGGGGAAAAGAAGGTCGTTAATCTACTTAAAATATTAGAGCAAGGGACATCAGAAACATACAACACAAAATAACGTTAACCCAGAGATCAGAATGCTAACAACTTCAATTCCAAAACTCTTCTTTCTTCATTAACAGATTTTTTGGCAGCACTGGTGTGTACAATAATGGCTCCAAGGGAGCATCTATCTACTAAGAACTTCTCAAGAACTAATGAGCATTGAGATCTGCAACTACAAGAAATGAACTATTGAAATGCTATAGCTATGGACTGTAAAATCATTAATTTCTAACCCTTAGAATGAGGTTGGACTTGTTATTTATACATAGATGTTTTCCCTAAACTAACCTAGCTTAACTTTACACTCAATCAATAAAATACAATTTTCGGTGGCCGGTACTACCTGCACCACATTACAACAACCTTGAGAAGAGAAGAGGTTTGACAGGTCAGTAGAAGAAGACAAGAGAAGAGGTATGAAAGAATCGGCCTTGAGAAGAGAGTCAGAGGGAGAATAGAAGAAATCTAATCCCTAGGGATTGAGGCTACATACCTCATCAATGTAAAAGTGGCTCACTGGACCTCCAATGCACCAGGTGTTATGCTGGAGCAGGGCCTTGGGAAGACCACCTATCAAAACCATCCCTTGAGTTGACGTGCCTTGCTAGGGTCATCTACTTTTTGACACCCTTATTAACTACCTAATAATGACCGGTCAGCTCCAGGGAACCTGGACACGGGTCATCAAAAGAATACAAAACTGTGGGATCCTTTACTCCGAGATCCAGGAGCTTATGCCCAAAGAATGAAAGAATGTTCAAAATGTACACTGTTGGCGAAGATCTTCAGAATCCAGAGAACCTTATTGCCCTTTATTGTTCTTAAATGTCTCCAAAAATTAGCAGCTGCCACTCCCATCAATGTCTTTGATGTCGTCCCACCAGTCAGGGATGATTCTTGGCTCCTTCTCAAAATTCATTTACCAGTTTAACAGAATCATGAGCCTGGACCATCATTTTGGATATTCTTGATAGCTTCCCTTCGTTAAAGTCTCTGACAGACTGATACCGGGACTCCATTATCTCATCACACTTATTGAGGACATAGTCCTTTGGGGTGCAAGTTCTGGTGGAAAAGGGATCAACCTCTGAAACCCTTGTAATGAATACTTGTACATATTTAAAGAATACTTAACTGTAATTAATTTCTCTTTTAGGGCCATGACCAGTTGCTTGCTCAACTCAATCTTGAGGCCAAGTTTGGAGTACTAGGCCCGGAGGAAATCGAATGATTCCTCTCCCAAAATCCTTGCTTCTCTGACTGCTTCTTCTCTAGAGTTCATTACCTCCTCTAGTCCTTCTCTCCACCCTTCATACTTTTCTAAGCCCTGTTCCCATAGGATGACAATGTTGTGTGCCTGGCCCAAAATATGGTGGGCCGAGTAAAGATCTAGGAGTGATACCACTAAGAATTGCCTTACAGTGACTATCTCCTCCATGATCCACCTGTCTACAGCCTAGGCCTTCTTCTTCATGGCCCTTAGAGTATCCACATCACCTTGTGCAAGTGGTAGTATGAAGGTAGAAGCTTCTAGGTGGATCTCGGCTAGGGGCTATGTGAGTTCTATCAGAATCTTGAGAAGATTTGCATTGTTTTCTTTTTCCTCCTTCAACTTATGGGTCTGTTTATGATACCAGGCTTCCACTACTTTGGTCACCTCCCTCAGCAGGTCCAACTCACCCTGCTTATCTCTTCTCCCTAGTGTTACCTTTGTGATCACATAATCCTTGGGCCTTAGTATCATTATATCTGCATCTGGGGGAGGTGTTGCAATTGTCGTAACTGTACTTCCTACTGGACCAGTTTGGAGGGTATGGATTGTCTGGGCCTTCTTAGGATTTTATGCCTCTGCATTTCAAGCCATCATTTTGGCTAGGGAGATTGGAACACCTATTTCTACCACCAGGGCCTTCCACTTTTTGGATTCCACCAGCCATTGGGGTAGATAGGGCAGCTTTACTGTCAATGCCTAGGTATCGGGACTCACTTTAGAGTCCGATGGTGCATTCCCGTTTTCTTCAGTGTCATCAGGTTCTTTCTCCTTCTCTTGTTCCTGCTCCTTCTCTACGAAAGCCTCAGTATTTTCCACCCTGTTGGCATCCTCTTCCATGATGTCTGGGATTTATTCTTCACTGGTATCAACATCACCTATATCTTCAGGGATTTCCCTATCCTTCTCAGCATCAATAAAATTAACATTTGTATCCTCAGGGTTTTTCCCCTCATCATGTTGCGGTTGTTCCTCTTTTGCATTGTTTGCTGGGATATCTTCCTCCGTTGGAACATTTTCTGGAGGCGGTGGAGGTGTCTAGCCTAGGTTCAATATTTGGGATTCCATGATCACCTCCCCAAATTTACTCTGGGCCATTTGGTCACCAGGAGTAACCAAATGCATTTAGAGCATGATGAATGGGGGTATGGTTCATCCTGTGGGTCTGGTTTCCCCAGTCATTAGTTGTTCATCTGTTGTTTGCCTTGGTTCTTTTTTAGTCTCATGGACCAGTGTTTTCTCTTGCTCAGGCTCCTTTTGTGTTTCTTCCCATAATTCCTACTCTGTGGCAGCTTCTTGCTCCGGGACTTCCTTCTTAGCGGGGATCTCCTCCTTTTCTTGAGCGGCGATTTCTTCTACTGCGTTGTCTATATCCCCATGCAGGTTCATGAGCTCATCAGTCCTGAAGATATCATCAAATTTTTCATGCGGGGGAGAGGTATCTGAAATATTCTCAAGTTTGGGGGAATCCAAACTGACATCTACCAGGGGAACCTTAGGCATGCCAGGGCCTGGGTCTGCACTTGGGGTGGGGTTCAGCTTCTGCTTCTTCTTTCTCTATAGTGGGGCCCCAGCATCCAGAATATTTATAGACTCTACATTGGCGAACGTCTGTCTGCTCATTAGTGTTTCCAATGACAGGGATCCCGCTGGGTGAGCGGATGCCACTGGAGCTGCAAGGAGGCTGGAGGAAAGTTGCTTACTTATCTTTTGGCTTGTCAGCCTTGATGCCTCCAATTTCTCTTGTATTTTTTCCATTATGGGGAGTGAACCCTTGGGTGGCATCTAGGCGAGGATATCTTCTTTTTCCTTCCCCTTTCTTGTGCTAGGTCCTGTGGCTTTGGAGGTCGAAGCAAACCCTCAGACAATTGGTCCTTTCTTGGTGCTCCTTGGACACACCCGCACAAAATAATTGTGACTATTATCTATAATGGGGCGGCATACCCCCTCAATTGTTAAATCCTTTGGGGTGGCCCAATCCACCAGAGAGAGATCTAATGTATCTAATCCCTTCTCTTTATACAATGGGTCCTCCAAGGGCCCGTCATCTGAAAAACACTTTGGAAAACCCCAAAGGTTGAGGCTTTCATCAAGCCTTTAGACATTCACGAATGTTGGTAGGCCCAGAGATCAAAACTGTCCTAGCAATCTGCCCATAAATCTTCATTATCATTAATGTGCGGTGGGGATGCCCAAGGAGGGGTCGTTGCTATTTTTCCCAGTGAATCAAAATGGTTTCTGGTATGGTGGAATTCCACCAGTCCCAAACTCTTTAGTTCATTGTCTACCTCCTTTTCTTTAGCTAGACTGCAAGAATCGTTCCCGCAAGAGATTGGGAATGGGACATTAGTAACCTTCTTCAATGTGAAGAGGGCGTGCAACTCCAAAATTTGTCTGCAAAACTCTAAAAGAATAATTCTATCCCCGCAATATCGAGGAAGAAGATAGGGTTTCCCAGAGAATTCGGTCACCTTAATATATGTGTGCTACTAAAATTAAATAAAGTAATTCCCATAAGTACTCACAAAGTTCATCGCCTCTTGTGATAACCAGTATCCATAGTTCTGAGTAAATGTCAAAATGTTTTGGTAAATGAACGCATCATTTATTGGGAAAAAATTTGGGAAGCTAAGTTCCCACTGGACCTGGGGATAATGATCCCATGGCATCAACTGGCCCTACTCATTCTTGAGAACGTCCATTGTCTGCAAACCCTAAAAGGTAGGTCTTTGTTTGACCAATTCCCATAACATGTATGATGTCATATAAAACTTTGAGGTCTGGAGGATGCTCTTCATCTGTGTTTCCACGTGGATGGTGATGATGGCCACCCAATTCAATGTCTGACTATGGGTGGTGATGTAGTAGAGAAATTAATACATCCATGCCAAGAAATCTTGGGCATGGGGCTCTCCAAAGAGCTGACATAGAAATATAATGCTTGCTTGGATAGGCTCTTTAAAATCCCCATGGGGAATCTCCAGCTTCATCTTTTTATAGTCCCTTCTCGGGGACTTTAGCCAGTGGGTTTTGAGATGTTTCTGGAAGATAAGGGAAGCTTCTTTGAACTCCTTTAATGATGTGGACTAGGAGAGAATAATCAATCCTTTGAATTGAGACATCCCCAGCCCTGAAGCAAAGGTAGCAGCATCCAGATTGACGATAGTTGCTGGATAGTGTAGTGGCCGGGGATCGGCAAGTAGAACAACCCGAGTGAAGGCATTGTAGAGTGTTTCCAGTTGGAGTATCAGCTCCGGTGTTTGCACCAAGAAAGGAAAACTTGCAGCTTTAATAAACCCAGAGGCAGCCATGTATTTTGCCATATTGTCTTTGGCGGTCCTCTGTTGGTAAATGGCTTGGACCAAGCCCTGCATCTCAACCCATAGTCTGGGCTCTGTGTTTGTTATCTCTTGCAACTTAGTGTCCACCTTGGACCCTACGAGCACACCCTCTTTCAGGTATTTGAAAGTCAGCAGAAGTTTGGCCAGCATCTTTTTGACCTTAGTTTTTGTTACTGCCCGAGTGGAGGTAGTCGGCAACTCTAGGCAATTAGGAGGAGCAATCACTTTAGACATTTTGATCAATCTATCTACAACCTAAAATATCAGAGAACTGTCAATACATGATATGATAAAATAATACGTTAGGGACTCCGGGGAATTCACCACCATTTCACACCTTTCCAAAACGTGTTAGCATGCATCAAAATCCTTGAATGGTGAAGTTAACATGGATCAGATTCTAATAAACATGTGAGGTTCTGGGGCATTGATTTAGGTGGAAAAAATGGGATGAAGACCCAGGGGCTTCTTAGCACTTAGATTCCGGAAGAACTAGCCATTGTCGACATGACCGGCAAAGAGTCGTACTTGGCTAACATGGGTCGTCACATGGCCATGTGACAGGTGGTGTAATGGAATTAAAGGTGACAAGTGGGCTGACATGAGGGAAGTAAATTCCAGATGGGATGGGATTCAAATTCTTTCTCTTGGGAAATTAATCTTTCCATCAAGGTGAAATAACAGAGGAGAGAGAAAATCACCATGGCTCAAACCAGCGAGGTGTTGAGTTCAAACCATGGTGAATATCTCTCAAATGAGCTTGACATAGGTGGAAGGATATATATGGGATATATACATACAATATATAGAGGGTTGAAAGTGCACACAAGGGCTGAAGCACAACTCGTAGGCTGGCCCAAAATGGACATATATACAGACATACATAGAGATTCACACAATGTACAGATTATAAACAATATACAGAGGTATTTACACAGAAGCCCACTAATTTTATAGTCGCACAAAGGGTGGACATCCCTCTAGAAAAACCAACCCACCAACTGGAGGCAACAAAAAGAAAAACCAGAGATAGGAAATGAAAGCAAAACAAAAAGAAAACAAGACAGAACAAGCGAGAACCAGAAAACTAGACAGTAGAAGGAAGAGAGCCGAAAGCCTACCTGGAAACATAGGGAATGCAAGAAGGATGAACATGGGAGGTGCTCTGTAACAAGTCAACCTTCAATTAACCACGAACAAGCACTATAAATCACTGTTAATCAATCACTAAGAATAGGGAGAAAAACATTGTTTAAATCACCTTAATCACCTTAAAATCGCTCTGAGTGCTCTTAATGTTTAATTGTGGTAAATGTGGAAATGACAGGTAACCTCTATTTATACCCCTAGGGTAAAAATGTGTTTCTTTCTCTCCACAAACTTTGGAACAAGAAAACCTCTAGACTCCGGGCCTGGGGATTCCATGCAGCCACACCTTCCAACAAAAGAAGATATGATGGCAAAGAATCCTGGAGTCTGGGATCCAGCTGACTCAAAAGAACAAGCAAACTCTGGGATCGAGCCTTGAAGGTAGAAGAAGACAAAAAAAAAAAGAAAAACAACCCTCACAGAAGAAAACCCCGGAGGGGAAACAAAGAAAACAAAAGAAACCAAGGAAAAAGCAAAAGTGGAAAGGGGGACCCAACATTGTGCCTACAAAATGTAGGGCCAGGTATGCAGGGCATAACAGAACCTTAGAAATAATTTTATAAGATAGATTTAATAGGGTAATAGGCCTCCAATTTTTAACTTGAGTCTTATCACCACCTTTGGGGAGGAGTTTGATAATTCCCTGATTAATATCTACACCAAGGGTTCCTTGATCAAAAACATCTTCATAAAGCTCTAGAAGTTCATGACCAATCCATTCCAGATTATGCTTGTATAATTCATTTGGGATACCATCCCTGGAGACTTATCATTATCTAGGGACTTAAAAGCATTTTCAATTTCCTCCAAACTGATAGGATTCTCCAGTATTTTGGCTTCCTTGTCTGATATTTTCTTAGGAATAAGCTTCAGGCATTCCTCCAAAGTGATTCTATTGTTCTCACTATATTCTAAGGTGAAAATATCTTTATAGAAATTATGGAATGCCTCCTTAATGTCGGTAGGATCATCTAAGATAGCTCCTACAATTTGTATCCCATCAATCAATTCTCTTCTCTGTTTATCTCTAATAATATTCAAAATGTATTTGGTGCCTTTATCTCCCTACTTCATCCAATTCATCTTGGCCCTGACTTTCTGTCCTTTAATCTTATACTGTTGCAGCCTCCTAAGATTCCCTTTAACACACATAAGATGGTCTTTCAACTCAGGATCAAATCCCTTAACTTGCAACTCTTTTTCAATAACGTTTAATTTATTCTATCATTCTTGTTCTTCTTTAACCCTATCCTTAGCTTTCTTCTTTCCAATGATCTGATATACTTTTCTCCATGCATCAACCATATATGACCATCTCTCAATAGGTATCACACTTTCATTATAGAACTTACTTAAACTAGACACCATTCTGATAGAATTATCCCCATCTTCATCCTTTAGTAAGGCTACATTAAGTTTAAAAGAACTCTTTTTTCTTAGCTCTATCATTGTCCACATTAATATCTTCTAGAAATACCCTATTAGAAATGGGGTAGTGATTTGACATAGTTATAGGGGAAACACTAACTGAGGAATGTCCAACTTTGATTCACAGGAGAAGGTAGATCTTTCAACAGAATTCCTATCCAACCGATAGTACACTCTTTGTTGACCCCTCTGATTATTGCACCAACTAAACCAAATATCATTCAAGGAATTCTTTTTGGAGGCTATAGGATCACCCATTCTAAAGTTCCTCTTCAATTTAGACCAGAAAAAAGTTCACTCCCTTTCCAATTATGCAGATTTCCCCCACTTTTATCTTCTCTATTTTCCACCACATTGAAGTCCCCTACAAAAATCCAGTGAGCCTTAGGAATACTGGTGATCAACCATTACCAAAGATATGCTTTGTCTCTATATTCATTAGGGGCATAAATATTAAATGGTTAATTTAAGGTTTCATACTTTTAACCGATCTAACAAAAATAACATTACCTAATTAATAGAATAGGGAAAAAAGATTTATTTCATTGAACTAAAAGGAAAATAAAATAAGTAAGAACATCACAACTCCAATTAAATTTGTATAATTCCTTGATCACCACTCATGGTCCTTGTTTATTCACTAAATTTAGATTGAGGAAATATTCATGAAGGCCAACACAATTTTAAGAAAGTAAAAATTTCAAAAATTAATATGATGCATATTAATAGTAACAATAGGTCCAAACTCCCCTACGCTCCATCTAGGTTAATCCTCATATATATATGAGCACAAATTAGCCTAAATTAATATTCTTAGCTATGAAAGAAATAATTCAAATTAAATAATGTTTAAGGAAAGCAATTGTGAACGAGTGTGCTTAGACTTTAGGTACAATGTTGAAGATATTTATAAGTCGGCACTAAAATTATTCTTTGACTCTAAGTACAATGTTAAAGATATTTCTCATGTAGGTGTCAAAGCCTCTCTACCACATCTCATTTAACAAATTTCCCCCCTCCTTATGCAACAGCTTAAACCAAAATTGGTATTTTTATGGTATATATTTTTCTCCCTATAAGTCATTATAGAGTACCCATAACCCACTTTATGCTGATTTCAATAGCATTTCTCATAGTTTGTATTTGTAAAGATATCCTAAGCATAAAGACCATGTAGAATAATCCTTTTTCAAAATAAGCATGGTGGCTTCTACTTTACAGTCATTCAATAGTGTGGATATGCATTATTTTCTCACTTGGGTCCATTGCATTCTTTATATCTATCAAATCCTCCTCCAAGTCCTATTCATATCTAGATTTTGTTTTAATGTCTAGGAATTTAGACCTACATTATGGAAAATGAGGTTGCAAACAATTTCTCCCACATACTTTTTTACTTGTCTTCACCACTCCTCTTTTAATAATAACACATGGACCCCTTAATTCTCATAAATTAAGAGTGAGTTGTTAGTTGAGGTGGTGACAAAAATCCTTCTGCTTGGGAAAACAATCATCTTAGAAACACATAGCATTGGACTTCTATTTTAGGATTGGACACCCTAAATGGCTGCTAAGTAGATTATTTAGTCTCATTTAATTATCGACCAGGGACGTAAACTTGGAATGGTGTTTGCAAAGTATATGCTTCAAACTTCCTTGATTCTCATGGCTAAACCTATGGAATCAAAATACATTATGCTTCAGGAATCTATACTATCTCAATTGAATTCAATTATGCTAAGAAAATAGTAATCACAAGTAGGGGTTACTCTGCTCACCTATTCTGCAGAAACAATGCACCAGTTCTGTTACTAGTGGCTGCAGGAACAGTAGAGTTCTATTTACTTATTAATGAGAAAATAAATAACTTCTAATCTAATAAAATAATTCACTCACCAAGTGGGCCCCCTTGGATGATTAAATAGAAATTCAATTACGATAAGAGACTGAAACTCAAATTCTACACTTTATTCATTCATGGAGGAAATATACTTGGAAAATAAATAGTGCTACAATGTCAAATTCTATTCTAGAAATTGTATCAATTAACTCCCTGCTTCTCCTATGGAACTACAGAATTCCACTTATTTAAGGAGGAAATACACTACAACCTAAATATAGGATCACTCCATTAATGAGGATCACTAATGGATACATTGTGCCCATAACAGAAATCTCAAACAACAATAGTAGGTCTTCAAGTTCTTCCCAAAATGTAGCATGCAGTGGTTCTAGATCTGTGCACGGTGTCTTCTCAGGAACTGAACTGACTTGTTCCTCTACGAGAGTTCTGCGACATGCCCATCTTTAACCACTTTACTTAATTCCTTGCTTTATGCTGGCGCTTCTAAAGGTAATGACTTTCATTGACCCTTTCAACACCATGCTAGAATTCTTGAATGTGCCATAACTTGACTCTAGCAAAATGGTTAGTATACATAACTTCCGATGCATAAATATATTTTATCATTTAATACTAAGAAAGAAGTGTGAGATTTCATTCAATATTCTTGCACAAAATTCGGCTACAGGAAGGAGACTACCCATAAACATAGCATAGGGAAAAGGACTATCTATTCAACATGTAATCACTTATATCCTGCAACTTCTATCCATCAGTTCCAAGCAAAATAAATTATATTTTTACTATCCATTTTAACTACTTATGTCCTTACTTATAAAATATATAAAAACCATAAGTTTAAAGTCTTCTGCTTTGAAAACAAAATTCTAAAAAAGGAAAGTAAACACATGGAAAAGATGGCCTTTTGAGAGGCTCATCATTCCCCCCAACTGCACTGTTGCTGGTCCCCAGCAATCATAAAATTTCAGATCATGGCTCTAAGCCTCAGGTAGCTGGCGGTCTTCTCCCCTAGTTCATCAACAACATGATTGAAGTATCCATGGCTTTTCTGAAGTCTACCCCACCTCTATATTTCCTTAACCATATCATGATCTTCTGCATTCTCATTTACTGCTAGCAATGGTTGCAGGAAGATTGGGGGTTGAAACCGTAAGGGCATCCAATAATGTAGCTATGTGCGGCCCAACATTATAAACCATGGAACACGGTGAGTAGCAAGGGTTAAATTTTGTGGAGAATGGGGCTCCCTAATTTTTAAGTCATGGGGCATCCTTATCCACTGCTACCTACAAGCTACAATTGCGGCCTCAACATCTTGTGAAGAATGTTGTTCCCAATCTGCATACCCATGTTCTCTAACTGGAATAACCTTGCGATACCCACTAGGGTTCATTGTGATTGAGATCCAATCAAGGAATGTCTGCCTAGAGATTTGAACTTCAGGCCTCATCATAAGGGGTGTGTCAACCTCACTGCTTCAATATGGGAGAGCCTAATGCTCTCTGCTGATCTCATTTTGAATCTAGGACATAACTGCCCTCAACTGCACATCTCCTACATAAAGAAGTGAATACCATTCTCTATTGTCAGGAACAACTAGATTTTGTAGATATAACTCACATAATAGATTCTTAATGGGCATAGGTGCTGACCAGAAGGAATCATAGAATTCATGAGGTGTAGCAATAGAAGGATTTAATCCCTGAACAATCCTTGTCAACTAAAAGTTAACAAATTGTTCCTTAAGCAACAATGCATAAACTGGAGAAGGTGACCTACATGCCATTGCTGCGGGAATCAACTCAGTGATCTACTCAATTCTCCTCTCCAATACTGCAATCTGATTTGTTTTCTACTCAAGCTAACAAGCCTACTCCTCAATTATCCTTTTTAATTTCTCTGTCTCTAGTTCCCATTGTGACATTTCCCAGGTGATATTTCGGTACAAACTTAATCCTGCTACTAATGGTGTAAATAAATCTAAGGGTGGCATGGGTCCTTGCTGAAGGACATTAATCCACTCAAATGCAGCTTGAGGGATCTTTACTTTCTCCACATTAGTGAATGTAGCTCCTTTCCCCTTGTCACAAGTGACAAGGGTTTTTATCGAATCATTCACTTGGGATGATTCAGCTACCTTGGCTAATGTATCCAATCCATCCTTGCTCAACTGCTCAAACACTTCTTCTATAATGTCCTCATTCACTGCAAGAAATTCATCAAGAGGAAGATTCTCTAAACTGTCATCAGAATCTTGACCAGAATTATTGCAAAATCCCTATGTTTCTATAGAATCCTTATCACTTTTCACAAGGATGAATTCAACTTGTGGATCAAATTGAACTTCCTCATCCACAACGTGGGATAGGGTATCACCATCTTCTCTATTTGAAGCCATTACCTCCAAAGAGGAATTTTTTGCAGACTCAGAGGATTCAACATTTATAATTGAATCAAGGGTTTTTCTTGCTTTACTATCACTAGAAGAAAGTCTAGGACTCTTCCTTACAGGGGTTTGAAAAGATCTCATAGGTTCCTTGCATTTCTTTTTGGTGGAGGAAACCTCCCCTGTAATGGCTACAGGAGGTTCTTCTGGTGTTGCCTCCTTGGAAGAAGGCAAGGGTTCCTCAGGCATCTGATTCATATTTTTATTATCAGCTGGCTATTTTTATGGAGTCATTTCCTCTATATCTATGGTTTTATCTTTTCCTTTTACAATATTAGAGCTAGTTTCCTTAGATGGTGAAGTGTCAGGAGCGGCAAAAGCTTCTCTAGTTTTTCTTTCCTTATTATCAGAAATAGGAGTGTTATCATTGCAAGCTCTTTTCCTAGATAGGGTAGGTCTAGAAGAGGATGCTTCAGGAAAAGGTTCTATTTTATGGATTACTTTATGAATCCCTATTGCCATATTAACCCTACTACCTACACCCTGGCCTCTCGAACCAACCACCCTAGGTGCTAAATATTCCATAGCCAAGAATTCCTCCCAACTCCCAATTGATTGTTTAATTAAATCCCTTTCTACAACTAACTTAATTAAACAGTGATGGGAAATGGATTGTGATTTTCCTGACTGAACAAGAGATGCCTGGTTTTTCAAAATATTAAAAAGAAAGCCAGGTAAGTCTACTAGCCTATTTTCATGGCGGAGGGTTCTCAGAATCTTGAAGTGAAGTCCATGCAGGTACTTGTAACGTCCCTCACAGGTGAAGTAAGATATAATAAATGTGGCTGGCTGCAAAAACTCCATGGGTAATGATATTCTTACAGTGCCCTACTTCTTATCAATCTCCAACTATGGGTCACTATGCAGGGTAAATTGTGCCCTAGCCGAGCACAAGTCAATGTCCTTCATCCACTTTTCCCCTTCCTATGGCAACTTTGTAACCTCTGCCACAATATATTCTAAAAATTTAACCCTTGGACCTTTCACTACTGTAAACCCATTGTTCACAAAATTTAGAAATTGAAAAGCAATTTCATCATCGAATCCATTAAGGCTTAAGCAGTAGTCCAGCCATCCCCGTTTCTAAAAAAACTCACAGGTAGCCAGGTCCCCAAGTAACACTTGATGATCTATTGGCTCGTGCCTTTGAAGGTCTCCGCCCATTGAAAATGATAAAGAAAATAGCTTTGTAGGATATGCTCAGTTGTTACAGAAAATTGAAAAATGCTTGGCCTTCCTACGGACGCAAGATGTTTTTGTTTTGCTTTTCGAGAAAAACTAAAGTACAGGATAGCTTTTAATTCTAAGAAATAAAGAATTACTTCAAATTATTTTCATAAATGCATTCACACGTGTTAAGGTTTGCCACCTGAACACGTCACAAAATTGTCATTATTAAGTGATCCTTACTTTAATTTTCTTTTAAATCAACTGTTAAATCATGATGACTTAACCACTGAGTGACAGATAAGCTCCCACATGACGGCGGTCACCATGTAAAGATAGAAAGAAATAAATTTTTTGCCTTTTCACTTGCCAAAATCAATTTGGAAGTATTGAAACAATCAAGAATTAAATAACTAACCCCTCCCCCCAACTAAGTATAAGGCATGGGTCCCACCAGGCCGGTGCGTTCAAGAATAGAAAAAGAAAAGTACACTCAGTTCAAAATAATAAATGAATAAAATAATTTATGTGCAAAAGTATGTGTTACTAACCTGATGTCCTGCAGGATGAGTGTAATGCTAGGTGACACGCACTGATGGAGTGATGTTGCAGTGCGGACACGTGGAAGAGAGAAAGGTGATGAGGATTTTTATTACAAAGAAAGAAAATCATGGAAGTGAAGTGTTTATTATGGAAGCTGGAATAAAATCACAGCTTGGCAGACATTTGGGTGGAAGACCCAGATGCATCTGCTACAGGAAGGACACTATATGAGTTCTGCTAGAACTGCTAAAGGAAGTCCTGACAACTCACAAGCTTGTGTTATATCTTTAAGCGATGCCCGTTGAAAAGGAGTTTGAATCTGACAGGATCAATTGTAGAGAGATGAACGGCACCATTATCAAATACTGAAACTATTTCATAGGGCCCTAACCAATAGGCTTGAAATTTTCCAGGAGTATGTTGATATCTTGAATCATAGAGCAATGCCCAATCGCCAATGGAAAACTTTTTATCTTTTATGAATCTGTCGTGCCACTTCTTTTGCTATTTTTGAATCAGTTTTGTGTTATGAAGTACAGATTTCCCATATTCATCCAATCCATTGAGCTGCAAGAGCCTGTCCTCTTGTGCTTTGTTCAGGTTAATATCCAAGTCCAATGTCGTCCTGAGAGTCTTATGGTGAAACTCGATAGGCATGGATGCAGATTTCCCGTAGACCAACTCAAAAGGAGTGAATCCAATAGTGGTTTTCCAAGTTGTGCGGTAATCCCAGATGGCTTCAAGAAGTCAAGTAGCCCAATATTTTTTATGAATGGCAACTAATTTTGTTAGAATGGCCTCTATCTCCTAGTTTGTGATCTCAGCCTATCCATTGGCTTGAGGATGGTATGGTGAAGATTTAGCATGCCTCACCGTGTACTCTTTTATCAATTCAACAATAAGGTTAGAGGTGAACTGTGCCCCTTGATCTGTTACTATTTCTTGAGGCACTCCAAACCTAGTGAAAATAAATTCATACAGAAACTCTGCTACTTTATGGTCCCTTTCATGCCTCATTGCTTTTGCTTCAACCCATTTTTTGGTGTAATCAGTGCATACTAAGATATAAGACTTACCATGTGAAGATGGCTCAATGGGGCTGACAAAGTTGATGCCCCACTTGTCAAACGGTGTTACCACCACCTGAGGCTGCAGGGGCATTTCATCAGTCTTCGTGGGACATCCCATCCTTTGGCATCGATTATAGTGTCAGGTATGCTTAGCTACATCTTTGAATAATGTAGGCCAATAATAACCGGTTGTTAATACCTTGTATGCTATTCATTTTCCAGCAAAATGGCCACCACACAGCTCATCATGACATGCCCGAAGGATGTCATAGGTCTCATCTTCACGGACACATCTATGGGTGACTTGATCAGGACCTATGTAGAACATAAATCCAGATATCCATGAAAAGTTAAAACTTTTCTCAGCCAACAGCCTTCGTTCACGGGGTGAGAAATGAGGTGGTGCCCATCCTGTAGCAAGGTAGTTTGTGATGTCAGCATACCATGGATTGTATTTTTCAAGAAAGAATAGGTGCTTGTCCGGGAAGCTATCATCAATTGTTGCAGGATCATCAGGAACTTGTAATCTAGAGAGAAAATCAGCAACTACATTTGCTTTTCCTGGTTTGTCAATGATAGTTATATCAATCTCCTACAGGAGGAGTAACCACCTGGCTAATATACCAAAAATGGCCAATTTATTCATCAAGTATTTGATCGCTGAGTGATCAGTATAAACAAATAATTCATAACCGATTATGTAATGTCTAAATTTATTTAATGCATATATTACAGCAAGGAGTTCCTTCTCAGTAACAGTATAATTTAGTTCTACACCTTGCAAATTTTTGTTGATGTAATAAATGGCCTGCTCAACTATTCCTTCTTTTTGACCCAGCACTGCTCCAATTGCATAGTCAGATGCATATGTGTGGATATGAAAGGGCAACTTTCAGTCTGGTCCTCTAAGAATAGGGGTCTTTGTCAACACATCCTTCAACTGCTGGAATGATGACTCACATTTTGTTGTCCATTCAAATTCTACTTCTTTCTTCAATAGATTATATAATGGAGCGGCAAGTTGACTAAAGTTTTTGATAAATCTCCTGTAGTAACCGGCATGACCAAGAAAACTCCAGACATCCTTCTGCTTTACTGGGGTATGGAGTGTGACAATTACTGCAATCTTTGTAGGATCAACCTAGATACTAAAGGATGAGAGGTAGTGCCCTAAGACAACTCCCTCCTCCATCATCATGTAAAACTTCTCACTATTAAGTGAGAGATTGTAGTCCTGACATCTTTGAAGAACTTTTTCCAAATTAGCATAAGCCTCTTCGAATGTAGTTCGATATGCAGTAAAATCATCCATGTATATTTCAACACAGTCAGCAGCAATGTCAGAAAAGATGCTTATCACTGCCCTTTGGAAAGTAGCAGGTGCATTACATAACCCAAATGGTAAGATAGAATAAGCAAATTTTCCCCATGGACAGTTGAACGTTGTCTTATACTGGTCTTCTGGTGATATTTGGATCTGGTTGTAGCCACTGAAACAATCCAAGAATGAAAAATACTTTTTGCCAGCAAGGTTGTCAAGTACTTGGTCAATAAAGGGAAATGGAAAGTGATCCTTCTTGGTTGCTTTATTAAGCTCCCTATAGTCCACACAAACTCACCATTTTCCACCTTTCTTGGGGATAATTACAAGAGGGGAGACCCATTGACTGTCAAAAATGGGATATATGAAGCCAACTTGGAGAAGTTTTTGCAATTCAGACTTTACTACATCTCTTAATGCAGGGTTTATTCTTCTTTGAGGTTGCGTAATAGGTCTGGACTCAGGACTAATATAAATCTTATGAGTACACAATTTTTGGTCAATCCCCTTCATGTCAGTATAGTCCCATGTGAAAGCTTGCTGACTCTTCTGCAAAAGATGCTCAAGGCTAGACATCTGAGATTCAGTGAGATCCTTATTGACATTAAATTCCCTACCTAAGGCAATCTACACTCTTTTAACTTTATCCAACATAAGAACTTCTGCAAAAGAAGGTGATTTTATTTCATGGGGTAACAAAGTATGGAGATAATCAGGTGCTGCAGGAAACTTAGATGAAGACTTCTGGGGCAATATGGTTTGTAGAGAATATTTAGGGTCATGACATGAGGGTTCTTTAGAGCCATACTAGTTTTTAAGGATTGCTACAAGTATGTCATCCTCCTCTTGTGAGACCATGAATGGATTTCTACCAATAACCATAAGCTGCTACACTGAATTGGCTTCAAGGGGGGCATCTTCTAGATCCGGCTAGACAACTTGGTCAAGTTCAGCTTGAGGTTTGGTTGGAGAATACATGGTTAATTTCTTAGTATTAATACCATCAGATATGGTCATTTTTCCTAAGCGGCATGCAATGCAAGCATCTGTTGTGGCTAACCAAGGCCTTCCTAGGATTAATGGCTACCCTCCTAGTGTGGCTTTTGGAGACAGGATGAAGAAATCTGAGGGGTATTCTAAGGAATCTAGTGTGACAACAATATCCTCTACCATACCATCTGGTTTGACAGTTGAATTATCAGCTAACTAGAGAATAGTGGGTGTTTCCCTCAACCCAATGATACTAAGACTTAACAACACATCCATAGTCATAACATTAATAGAGGCTCCTAGATCAACCAAGACATTTTGTATTTGTATACCATTAATGTGAATGGTAACCACTAGACTCCCTAGATTAGAGTATTTAGGCATCAAGGTTTTACTAAGCATGAGATCAGAAAGTTGTCCAAGAACATGGACAGTATCAGGATCTTTCTTTTTCCTCCCAGGGTGCTTGATACAGACTTCTTTGATTGCTTTATTATAGATTGGAATTTCCTTGAGGGCATCTAATAACGGTATTTGGACAGTCATTTGCTTCATTTGGTCAATCAAGTCATTTGCAATAGTATTCTCTTTAGGGGATACTGAAGGTTGGGCCAATCTCTGCGGAAAAGGTTGGATTTTCTCAACTGGAATAGGCGGTGCAATAGGTGGGACAGAAATATTTTGATTGTTAGAAGCTTCCTCAGTATCAGAAACATTAGCTATTATGGGTGCTCTTGGTGCAGGCAATGTGGTCCCTGATTGTAGGTGGATATCATTCACTTGCAGTGAATAGGCTTGCTGCTTGTTATTTGGATTTGGATTTGGTTGAGCAGGCAGTTGTGGTTTCTGGGGACTGTTATTGGCTACAAGAGGTGGAGGCATAATAGCTTGTTGCTGAGGTAGAGGCATAATAGCTTGTTGCTGATTAGGCTGATTGGGTCCCCACTGAGGTTGTTGTTGCCAGTTACCATGTGGTTTCCATTGGTTATTCTATTGCGGCTACTGGAATGAATAATACTGTTGTTGATATGGGTTAAATTATTGTTGATATGGTTTAAACTGCTATTGATATGGGTTAAACTAAGGTTGAAGGTTCTGGTTATACTGTGGCTACTAAAAATTTTGGTTATTCTGTGGCTGCTGGTTGGGCTAGTGATTATTCCAATTCTATCCTTGAGGGATAGAATTGTTGGGGTTTTGATTCTACCACTGATTACTATTATTATTATTATTATTATAACCAAAATTATTTAAGGGGTCTTGAGGCATACCTTGTCTCTGAGCCCATGGTCACCTTTGAGCCATGTAAAGGACCTCTCCGTTCTCCTCATTTATTTCCCTAAACTCGGTGGGCATTGAAGTAGTGTCCACGGATGCAATAGTTTTGCACTTATAGTTTCTTTTCTTCTCCTTGCAGTGGGAGCAGAATTCAGCCAACATAGCGTCTGCATCCTCTTTCTTCCTTTGGGCTTGCATGGTATCCAGTTGAGTGGCCACGTCATTGATAATGTCCTACTTGAAGTTAGACAGGAGGTTGGACAGTTCTATCTTAGACACTCCAGAGCCATTTGTATTTTGAGGCAAGTCCCTTAATCCTCTTCCTTTTTTTTTTGTAGCCCTTGAGTAATTCATACATATGGTCTTAATCTCTACCCAATTTTTCTGGGTGATATCCCCACCAACCATAAGGTCCCAGGCTTCTATGCTTCCTTCATTGACACCTTTGAGGAATAGATGCTTCTGTGATTCCTCATTCAACTGGTGTTTAGCATTGCATTGCAAGTTATACATAAACCTAGAAACATAGTCTTCCAAGGTTTCATCCTCTTTTTGTGACAGCTTGAAGATGCCATCTCCTTTTAAATCATGTCCTCTACAGTATTCTTTGTATTTTGCAAGAAACATGTTGCTCATGGCATTCCAATTTGGTATGGCATTAGCTCCGAGGCTCATAAACCACCTTAGAGTGGCCTCTTTGAGAGTTGATGGAAACAACTTCAACTTATGGGCATCAGTTGTGTAGTTGTAGCTCCTGCAAAGGATATCAAACTCGAAGAGGAAGGTCTCGGGATCTTTAGTGATAAGTCCATAGAATTTTGGTAATGCAGCAGCTAGAATGTTCTTCAGGTTTTAGTTACCCTGTTGAGGAGGAATTGGGAAGGGAAAGGTAGGCTGAGCCATCCTTGGAGAAGCACCTATTTGTTGCTTTGGTGGTGGCTGGTATACAATAAGAGCTAATGGGTTGTCATGATACTCAGGCTCATCAAAAAGGATTTCTAGATGCAGCGATTCTTCGGAGGATGAGGGTGATGAAATTTCTCCTTGGGCGTCTGCAAATGGATTTTCAAATAGGTCTTCTTCTTCAATATCTACTTGGGGTTCTTCAGGCTCAGGGTTAAAAAGATCAAATGGTTTGACCTAGTATTGACGAGGAAGGAATCTTCCACGAGGATCTCTTCTTCTATGCATAAAATACTTTCTTAAAATTAAATCCTAGATTATAAAAAATGGAATCATGAACACCAAAGTGGTTTGAACTAACACCATCCCTGGCACGGTGCAAAAAATGCTTGGCCAAACAATTATCTCAGAAACATATAGAATTGGACTACTATTTTAGGATTGGACACCCTAAATGGCTGCTAAGTAGATTATTTAGTCTCATTTAATTATCGACCAGGGACGTAAACTTGGAATGGTGTTAGCAATGTATATGCTTCAAACTTCCTTGATTCTCATGGCTAAACCTATGGAATTGAAATACAATATGCTTCAGGAATCTATACTATCTCAATTGAATGCAATTATGCTAAGAAAATAGTAATCATGAGTAGGGGTTACTCTGCTCGCCTATGCTACAGGAATAGTGCACCAATTCTATTACTAGTGGCTGCATGAACAACATAGTTCTATTTACTTCTTAATGAGAAAAGAAATAACTGCTAATCTAATAAAATGATTCACTCACCAAGTGGGCCCCCTTGGATGAGTGAATAGAAATGAAATTACGATAAGAGACTTAAACTCAAATTATGCACTCTATTCATTCATGGAGGAAATATACTTGGAAAATAAACAGTGCTACAATGTCAAATTCTATTCCATAAATTGTATCAATTAACTCCCTACTTCTCCTGTGGAACTACAAAATTCCACTTATTTAAGGAGGAACTACACTACAACCTAAATCTAGGATCACTCCATTAATGAGGATCACTAATGGATACATCGTGCCCATAACAGAAATCTCAAACAGCAATAGTAAGTCTTCAAGTTCTTCCCAAAATGTAGCATGCAGTGGTTCTAGATCTGTGTGTGGTGTCTTCTCAGGAACTAAACTGACTTGTTCCTCTGTGAGAGTTCTGCGACACGCCATCTTTAACTACTTTACTTAATTCCTTTCTTTATGCTGGCGCTTTTGAAGGTAATGGTTGTCGTTGACCCTTTCAACACCATGATGGAATTCTTGAATGTGCCATAAATTGACTCCTACAAAATGGTTAGTATACATAACTTTTGACGCATAAATATATTTTATCATTTAATACTAAGAAAGAAGTGTGAGATTTCATTCAATATTCTTGCACAACATTTAGCTACAGGAAGGAGACTACCCATAAACATAGCATAGGGAAAAGGACTATCTATTCAACATGCAATCACTTATATCCTACAACTTCTATCCATCAGTTCCAAGAAAAATACATTATGTTTTTACCATCCATTTTACCTACTTATGTCCTTACATATAAAATATATAAAAACCATAAGTTTAAAGTCTTCTTCTTTGAAAACAAAATGCTGAAAAAGGAAAGTAAACACATGGAAAAGATGGCCTTTTGAGAGGCTCATCACCTTCAAAAATATTGTAGCACATATATAGTCATATATATTTATTTGATTTCTGATTTGAGCTACTTTAGGTAATTCCATCTTTCCTTCTTAGAGAACCCATGTAGATGGTTTTAAATTATTAATCAATTGATAGTTCTATGTTGGTAAAATATAAGGATTTTCTTTGTCATAAAATTCACCATGTAGTGACTTAATTGGTTTACATTTAGGGAAAAACTAGTTTTGAAGAGGCCATGAAAACCTTTGCATAGTCAAACTGTAGTTAGGCTACAATGAAACACAACAAATCAGGTTTTCAATGAGCCTAAAACCCTTTTGCAACAAAATACATCTAGTAAACAACTAGAAAGAAATTTTAAAAATGCAGAGAAAAATAAGCTACAATGGAACAATGACCAAGTTATTACAAACTAGAAATAACTAACAACACATATACAATTGTAATCAAGCTACCAACAAAATAAACAAGGATGACCAATTACCTCATGTTTGGACCCTTCCTAATGCTTCAAGTACCCAAAACTTGGGCGTAGGAAGCATAAGCTTGTTTACAACAACCTCTTTTCCTTCTTTAGATATGTCTCCATAGAATATCATCCTCCAAAGACTCAAATCAAAGAGAAAGTGGAGAGAAATCCTTTTCTAGTTCCTTACATGTGGTGAAATAGTTGTATTTTTACCCATAACATCCATGATTCATAAATTCGGAACTTGGCATCAAATTATTAAAATGCGGACTTCAAATAGGGACAATAAAAGAAAACTCGTCAAGAGTGTCAAATGTCATTGTAAATGTTGGAGCCAATTTCACCTTTGAGGCCTTCTCAAAATCAATAAAGTTACCAATCCTTAGATGCTAATGGTGGGCATTTTTCTGTTAGGAAAATGGTGTCTCAACCTTGCAACAATAAAACCTATCGGTGATAAAAGGTTATCAGTGATACATGAGCACGAGGGTTGCAAGAGGAGTACCTTTTAATTATTAAAAAAATCATATTTAAATTTATCAATGAGAATCTTGACCATTTGTTATTAGGTCATAAATCTAGCAGTGGATATTTGTGTGATTTGTTTGTCCTAGAAGGAAACCCTATTTTATGAGGGCATTGTATTATGGCTATGTAGTGTGATGTATGCTAAGAGCATGATAGTTGTTGGCATCTAGATCTTCGTTGGTAATACTCCTATCAGAAGCTTTCTCTACAAGTATAATGTAACATGTTAATTTTTAATAATATATTGGGCATCTTTTGGATTATAGAGTTTTTCTCTTGAGAGGGCTTTCCCCACATAAATCATTATGTTGAGGTATGCATGTTATTAATGTTTATTTATGTTAAGTTTTTGAAACTGTTGTAAATATCTAAGAAAGTTTTTGGACAACCATCCTTTCAAGTTTAGTGTAGGAATTTATTCTACTACCTTAGCTTCCTTACATTTTCCACCAATTTTTCTCACCCTCTTGTGGCAAGAGCCACAAGAAACCAAAACCATATGTCCAATAGAAAAGAATATCCTACATCAAAATTGGAGACCCAAATAGTAGATCATACAAGTCCATGATCTATCCCCAAGCATATCCTTCAAGGTGTCAATGTCTACAAGGATATGGTCATAAATTCTATAGCCATTTTTGCCAATGTAGAATCTTATGGAAAAAAGACCAAGAACAATGTTAATAGATTCAAAATAAGACACTTCCCAAAATTGATGAGGAATATTATGATGTTTGAACCAAGTAGGAAAAATAGTTAGGTATTTGATAAGAGGATTGAAAGAAGGAAACCAAGGTTTGAGAGAAAAAAGTTTCACACATCCAAACCCCACCTTCTAGCGCTCACAACATCATCCAAAATTTGAAAGGACTCCACCAAAAACCCCTAGGACAAGGATGAAATTAAATCATACCCTCATTGAGGAACTTCCAAAACTTTAAAACCCATTTGTTCAGACATGGAGGGGAAGTTCAAAAATTATTGAGTCTAAAACTAAGATCTTAACATTTAAAATGTTCTTCAATGTAGAACACTTCCTAGCTATAGACAATGATCAAAGAGAAAGAACAACAACACAAGGGTTTACCTCATTTGGAGGTGCAAGAAGATGGACAAGGAAGGCAAGAACCACCATCAAGACCAAGCTACATAACATTAGCAAAATATTTTTCCACACCAATAATGATTTCAAAAGAAAGCATCACATGAGTTACAAGACTCGGAGAAACGGTCACATCAAGAGTGGAATCATTAAGCAAAGGTTGAACCAAAGTATAGGTGACATTAGAACTAATTAGTGGAAGTATGTTTTCACTGGGACAAAAGAAATAAAGGTGACAACACTTGATGGAGTAGGAAAGGACAGAGTGTGTGGGTTCTATTTGAAATATTTTTTCTACTATTTAATATTATTATTATTTTGCATTTAGAATATAGGACGTTTCATATTTTAGCCAATTACAACTCCCTAACTTTATATAAGGATATGAACCTCATTGTAATAGTCACTTCAATAAACATTGGAATAATGTTTGTGTCCTATATTTTTTACAGTGTGGTATTAAAGCCTAGTATCGCATAAAAAATCAAGCCACAAGGTTGTTAGGAGTTGTGGGTTATGGCAAGAAATAGCACAAAAGATTTGGATGACATGAGAGTCCTTCAATTGCATTTCATATTATGGTTTAAGATTTGCAGTGCTCATAACAATTTAAAAATAAACATCATGTGGGTTGGAAGCTACATATTTGCACAAGTTTTGTACCATTTTAGTAAAATCATTGTCATTTTTAATTTCAAAATAGAGAAATGTAGAAGGTTGCAATCATTGAAAAATAAGTAATAACAACACAAAATTACAAGTACTTTTCATGAACATATCTCTAAACATCAAGGACATAAAGAACAACTTTTAAAAGATTTGAATGTCATTATTTTTCTGTCAAATATCATCTTAAACTATGATAATTTTTTATACCATAAGTATCATATTTTTTATAAGATAAAACGAAATGAGAAATGTCATTTCAAATGCCAAATCATATGTTTTGCTAAATGTGTACACAAGGAAAAATGATACTATCTCTTCTAATAAATAGAGATATTTGATCAGCATAGAAGAAAATGATTTACCAAATTCGATATGTTTGTTTTGATAGTATTTTCTTCAACGCAGATTTGAGCATAAACGAGTGCTCAAAGAAAATATAAAAAGAAAAACCAAATGTGACCGATGTAGCCATTGTTTAAAATCCTCCAAATACTTAATGCTGTAAGAAAATTACTTATACTATATTTTAGAAACTTCTTTTTCAAGAATGGATGGGATATATTGTAGATAGAACTCATCATGGATAGTTGCCCAAATAATTTGTTAGCCTACAGATTTTGAAAAGTGTACCTTTACATGGGTCATAAGATTTAACTTGGTGGATGTAATTCAACATTGATTATTGTCTAATAATTTGAAATATTTGTGATTCAAGATTTCAAAAATGTGGTAATCTTAAAATTCAAGAATTCAACTCAAAGACTACACCTCTAAAATATTTATGAGGCAACTTGAGCTCAACCTGTTTTAAACACAATCCATAAAGAAAAGAAAAAATCTCTAAAAGAATATATAGGTTTACTTGTGTTTCAACTTTTAGTCATTGTGTTTGCATGTTTAGTTTTTAAAATGGTATGCATGCCTTAAGAGGTTAAAACATGACACATCTCTTTATAAGTTTCATGATAATAACTCAATAAATTGCTAGAATGTTATTTTCCGCGTTTAGTATCTAGTACATATATCACATTTACGTTTGTTGTTTATATTTAAGAAGATGAACCGCATTGTAATAATCACTCCAAGCTCTAATATAACTGTTCTACATTTTATTTGATAAAAATATACATATATTTATTCACTTGAAATGAACAGTTGCATACTCCCCTAACAACAATAAAATTGCTATTGTGTTGCACTTTGCTGCAAAAAGCTGAAATGGGTTCTTTCATAAGATTTCATATAGGGCCCGTTTGGACCACGGCATATCGGCCGATATTCCAGAATACCGTATTCCGAATACGCTATCCATTGTTTGTGGTCGACAGCAAAGGATGGAATTGGAATTTTGATATTCCAATTTTACCCAAA
>MU227968.1:1724696-1739447 GCA_018584345.1 Thuja plicata | reverse complement strand
TTGAAAAGGTGGAATTGGAATATTAGCTCGCATTCCACTTTCAAATGCTCATTTTATTTGCTGTCGGGTCCATTTTTGCAGTGAATAATAGTTTTGATGTCCGAAATTTCATTTTCGCCAAAGATTTCGGGGGTCTGCGAAGAAGGCTATTTCTTTTCATTGTGCGCTGAGATTGCCAGAAAGAGACTCAGAGTCTGAAAATGCGCGGGAGATCTGAAATCATTCTTTTCAATTACAAAATCACCGCGCAGAGAAAATCCCTCCATTAAAAAAGCAGTGAATGTCACTCCCCTGCGCCGCTCGGAGCATCTGAAGGACAAACCTCTTCCGATTTCCTACACCACACCCCGTGTATATTCTTCTTTTTCACCATTTTAATGTTGGGCAATGCATTCATACATAACTAAATCGAAATGTATGTAGCTTTTCTGACTTTTTTAATTCTCTTAACTGTAGATTCGGAAAAGAAGGATTTCTTTGAGCTGGCTGACGATTCCCTGTTTTGGTGAACCAAACATGTCATGCCATATTCTGGAAATCATTTTGAGAATTTGATCTTCTAGAATTTCATTTTGAGAATTTGATCTTCCAGAATTGACTATATCTGGCATATGGTATTCCGTGGTCCAAACGGGCCCATATAGAATATGAAAAATAGCATGTTGAATTTTCAAGGTTCTTTGTTACGTTCTAGACCCCTGATCTGAGAGCGATGCTAGTTTTGGTTTTACATTTTATTTATTAAAAAAAATAGAAACAAATGATTAGTTATTCAAAACATGGTTAAATTCACAATCTTTTGCATCCAATCGCTCCACCTATTGTTCCTCTGAAAATTTAAAAAGAGTCTATTACACAGATATACCAAATGCAGGGTATGAGGAGTCTAGAAACAATTTCAACTTTGAATTAAATCAGCTACTTGTGATATGCTACAAATTCATTCTAAATTTGGAAGCATATAATAATTTGTACCCAATGTACTTGTTTGGAGCCATGCCTAAGTTCACTCAAAGTATGATTGGAAAGCTTCATTGTTTATCCATATATACTACAACATGGGTACCGTTTGCAACATTGAAAGCACATTTCTAGATCTAATTTCAAGAATGTTGCCTTAAAATTCTTCATTATTTTGGGCGGCTTAAAAAAGAATTCATGAACAAAATTTAGTCTCAAGTATTCAAAGTTCCCTGGTCTTTCAAAAGAGTTTATTTGGAATATTTAAATAATTTGGGTGTTTTTTTAATCAGAGAAATTGGACATGCATCCATGCATCCAATACAATTTCACAATTCACACATTTTAATAAAGAAGAAGAACAATAAAAAAAAGTAGCACAGATTAAATTGACATAAAAAAGAAACTCAGTGTATGGTTTTATTGATCAAGTAATGCATTGGAACAACCAACATTTCTAAATGTCTACTAAATAGACTGACATAGACTGACAGCAAACTATTATATGTTTGACAAAACACACATAAAGATGGATAGGCAGATGACTCTTGACAATGACTCTTGACAACTAACTGGATCTGAGAGAGATCTACAATTAGTTATTATTTCAAACTAAAACACTTTGGCACATATATATAGTTCATTTAAAATATTATGTTTGACTTATTCTAACATTCTCTCTTAAGGAAAACAAAGTTTTGACGGAATCCTAACATATTTCTACATGTTGCAAACTTTATTTTGCCCAATGACTTAGTGAATATATCAACCACATTGTCATTGGTGTTACTATAATGCAGCTCTATCTCTTAAGACTGAATTTTCTCTTTTACAAAATGATGTTGAGTTTCTATATGCTTTGATATTGCATGATGAAAATGATCATTTGCAAATTTGATTGTACTTTGATTGTCACACTTGATTGGAGTTGGTCCTTATTGCTATTGTCCCATATCTTTAAAATATTTCCTTAGCCAAACTGCTTCACAAGTAGCACTACACAATGCTTTGTGCTTAGCTTCAGCGGATGAGAGTGAAATAGTTGGTTGCTTATTTTTGCTCCAAGAAACAACACCTGATCCTTTTTTAAATGCATAACCAATTATTGATTTACAATCATCTAGATCATTTGCACAATCGGAAGTTGAATAAGCTATAAACTCAACATCCAAATGGTTAGTATATTCAATGCCAAAATGTATGGTACCCTATAGGTATCGAATGACTATCTTTGATACTTTCCAATGATGCCCAAGAGGATTAGCCATGAATTGGCTTAGTATTCTCATAGAATATAAAATATTAGGTCTTGTAGTGGTCAAGTAGTTCAAACTTCCCACCATCTATCTATACAAAGTCTCATTGATTTTTGAAGATCACTATCACAAGAGGGCTTAAAATTTTATTCTAATGGAGTACATACTACTTTACAATCTTGCATATTAAAATTTTGGATTTAACTTCTTTGCATACTTACTTTGAGTAATCAAAATCTTACCATGTTGTCTCCACACTTCAATTCCTAGAAAATAATGCATTTTTTCAAGATCATTCATTTCAAATTCCTACGATAAGTCTTCTTTGATTTCATTGGGAAAATCGATAGAACTTCATGTTATGATTAAGTCATCTACATACAAAGAAATCAAATCAACATTATAATGTTCATCATTCTTTATGTACGAATTCGGATCATTTTTACACTTGACATACCCTTTGTTGAAAGAAGGATTTATCAATTTTCTTATTCTAGGATCTTGGGGCTTGTTTGAGATCATATAGTGCCTTTTTTTAACTTGCATACCAAATGTTATTTTCCCTTCTTTACAAAGCCTTCAAATTGAAAAAGATATATTTCTTCCTTTAAATCACCATTTACATATGTTGACTTAACATCTATTTGATAAAGATCTCAAATAAACTTAGTAGCAAGTGCAAACATAAGTCTAATAGTGTTCATTTTTGTTGGATTGTGATGTTCTTGTTGTTGTCATTAATGTTTGTCATTGATGTCAACATATTCAGTTGTTTTGAGGTTCAGTTGATGCTTTGTTGATTCAGAATTGGTGTGCTCTGAATGTTATGCTATATTGATCTATCTTTGCCCATGTTTTTCTGTGGCTTAAGTCTATTCTTACTCAGGCACCTATTCTAAGGGGACCCAATTGGTCATTGCCATTTCATATTCATACTGATGCTTCTGATTATGTTGTGGGAGCCATTTTGAGGCAGAAAGAGGATGTTCTTGAGCATGCAATCTATTTTATCAACAAAAATTTGTAGGGACCTAAGCTAAATTACACAACCACAGAGAAGGAACTCATGGTTGTTATTTATGCCCTCAACAAATTTTGCCACTATATTACCAGATACTAGATCTATGTGCACACTAACCATGCAGCAATTAAGTATTTGACTAACAAACCTTCTATCATAGGGAGGTTAGCCATATGGCTTCTACTACTACAAGAATTTGATATCATAATAGTTTATAAACTAGGGCGAGCTAATGTAGTTGCTGATTTCCTATCATGGTTGCAACATGTTGATGATTCTCAAGTGATTGATGACAGTTTTCTTGATGATGACTTGTTCTCCATCTCAGTGAGTAAACCCTGGTATGCTAACATTGCCAATTACTTAGCCTCTAACAAGGTACCTCCACACTTCTCATCCAAGGAAAAGAGGCTTCTCATAGAGAAAACTTTCAATTTCTCTTGGATTGCCAACAACCTATTTATACTGGACATAATCAGATTATGAAAAGATGTGTGAGGGAGGATGAGACCTATGATAGCCTTCATGCCTTCCATGATGAGCCATGTGGAGGGCACTTTGCAGAAAAAATAACAGCAATGAAAGTATTAACCACTGGTTACTACTGGCCAACCTTACACAAAGATGCAGCAAACTATACTAGAAATTGTGATAGATGTCAAAGGATGGGCCAACCTACGAAGTCTAATGAAATGCCTCTCTTTCCTCAAGTGGTAGTTACTCCATTTGACAAATGGGGATTAGATTTTGTAGGATCAATCAACTCTGCATCGAATGATTAATTCCTACATCCTAGTTTGCACAGATTATGTGACTAAGTGGGTGGAGGTACGAGCAATGTAACATGCAAGGGACAGTAAGGTTGTTGAGTTCCTACATGGGGATATTTTCACAAGATATGGTGTGCCAAGAGAGCTGGTCACCGATCAAGGGGCGCAGTTCACATCAACTCTGATCATAGCATTGATGAATGAGTATTACATTCATCACAAAAATTTCAGCCCATACCACCCCAGGGTAATGGCCAAGAAGAGATCACCAACAGAGAAATTGAGGACATCTTGACCAAAATAGTCCAGATACACAGGAAAGATTGGAGCAGTAGGCTTCAAGAAGTTGTTTAGGCATACCGGAAAACCTGGAAACAATGACGAGATTCACACCTTTTGAATTGGTGTATGGGAAGTCTGTCATGATGCCTGTAGAGTTTTAGCACAAGACATTATGCACAAAACTACAACTAAACATGGATCTTCCTATGGCTCAATGAGAATGACTCTTGCAGCTCAATACTCTAGATGAGATGCGGAAGATGACACTATAGCAAATAGAAATAGTCCAGCTATAGCAGAGGAAATGGCATGATTCTCACATACAGAGAAAAAAATTTCTCCTGGTGAAGGGGCTCTACTGTATAATTCACGATTTCAGGAAACACAAGCTAAGCTAACTTCTCGTTAGCTTGGCCCTTATGAAATAGAAAAAGTTTTTGACAATGGCGCGGTTCAGTTATCCACAATCGACCCTATGCATTTCAAGCTACTTGTCAATGGACACAGACTTTTACTATACCTAAACCAGCCACCAAGGCCAAATTCTGCTTCGTTCTCCCTAATCCTCTTGCGTCATGCAGTTCATAAAAAAAGTTTCCCTTTTCCAAGGAAACTACTCCTTTTCATAATAAATCCATTCCATTCCCCCTCACCTATTGTCTCTTCCACGTCGCGCATCTTTCCACCTCATGATTACTTCAAAAGATCTACCTTTCTCGGCATACATCAGCAAATCTTTTCAAAATTTTGGCATTGAATGGTAAATATCCTCTAGGTACGCATACACATTTATTATTATTCAATAAGCTTACTTATTATTACATGACCACAATTAATTTGTGTTTAATATATAGCAATCATTCCAATGTCATTGTCCTTTTCTCATGCATGTGAGGACATGTGCCACCTTTTTTGTAGGAGGTGGGGATGATATTCTTTCTTTTCTCTGCCATTATTTTTTGAACCATTGTCCTTTCTCATCACACTTCTGCAGTCATTCTTGTGATTTGATGTGATAATCCCTGCATGAGAAGTTGTCCTTGCCAACTTTGTTTTAAATCCTTTTTTTAAAATTTTAATTCAAGAAAACCCCAGCTCTACCAAAACTTTTGAAATCTCTTGACAAGAATTTTGTGAATTTGCCTATCACACAAATTTCTAAGCATTAGCAGAAGGTGAATTCAGAATAGTTTGTATCTATCAGAGCAGGATTTGGGTGTAATATATTTTGAAAATAATCAACATTGGCAGAGTTGCAAATTCATGAAATGGGATCTCCACCTATACGGCATGAACTAGTCGACCACGCGTCCTTGTTACAAGACCCAGCGAGTGGTCAAAGGTTCAACAATATTTGGTTCCTAACATATTTTGTTCGGTTGAATGGTTATGATGAGGAAATATCACTGACATTGCTCAGAACTTCGAATAACGTCGAAGCCCAAATAAAGTGTCTGAGGGTAAGGACTAGAGAGACAAGAATTGATGAGGTTTAAGGGCTTCCCTCTGTTGGTGAAGCATTTCCTCATGGTCATGATGCATGGTCAGCATGGGCTGAGTTCACCATTCGGCCAACATATCCGGCACTTGAGGCAAACAAGCAAGGAGCTAAAAGATTGTTGGGCTACCTGGTTTATATCCATAGCTTGCAATTCATGTCATCAGGTATTTTACTTATGAGGGACTTTTTTCATTCTTACATGTAGTACATTTCAAATCGCTCAGTCATTTACGACATGGTCCTGCTATAAATGTTCCAAATTTTCTTTATTCCATGCTAAATATGAGTTCAGAGGAGGTTAAGAAAGGATGGAAAAATGTTGTCACCCACCAAGGGTTGATTAATCTTTTGTTGGAAAAATATTTAAGAGATGCATCTCCCATTAACTGGGAGGAATTTGTTTTAGCACAAGAAGTGCGATTAAACGGTGCAGCACCTGAATAAAGGGTTCATGAGGAACAAGGAAATGTTTCAGTAGAAACTTCATCTCCAATCTAGGAGCCCTCTACTTCCAACCCTTTTCCTAAAGAAGTAGAAAAATAAAGTAGGGCATCAGGAAGTCTGAACCCTAGTATTGAAATAATGGAGCACGAGATTCCTATAGCCTCACAAGATCCTACAGCAGCTCCAGGAAACCAAAAAAAAGATAAAGGGAAAGGAAAAATAGAAGAAGATGTATTTGAGAAAGAGGTATTAATCACTCTTGATTCCAGTCCTATGGGTTCTAAGAGGATTAAACTCAATGATAATACTTATCCTTCTTCTGTGACTGTTACTTTGAAGAGCACTGCTCATAGTTTTAAGTTTCCTGCATCCACTTCTTCAAAGAAGAAAAGTGTCCTGGAAAGAAATGGCCTGCAGCCACTGCAAGGACTCCTCCGAGAAGAAATGGTTGACTTCTTATGCAAGAGATGGTAACACCTGATACCACTCCCAAGGTGTTGGTGCTCAATTAAGAGATTATATTTCCTATGGAGTTTCCAATCCAATGTTGGGAAACCCAAGTGATTTGGCCAACTAACAAGATTCAACCAAGGCAAGGTTAAACCCTCTACAATTCTAGCTCTGCAGAACCAAGGCTCATAGGTCTATCCCTTAAAATTGTCCTTCAAGTCTTAAGGATTTTTATAGCGGATAGAACACACCTCAAATCCTCTCTCTCAAGTATGGCAAAGGCACTTGAAAGAAATCAAACTGACCACAATATATTATAATCTACGAAATAGAAATACTTTGAGATTGTATGAATGCTTAGTAAATATGTATAAATTGAAATGAAATAGATGGATAGGATGTCACAAAACTTAAACTATAAACTGAATAACCATAATCCAATAATTGAAATAGATTAGTGCCTTATTATATCACAAGCAATAGAGTCAAAATCACCCCAACCCTATGTACGACCTCGGAGACAATTTGGAAGAAACATATCACTTCAAAGGTGTTATAATGAGCATGTATCTCAAGATAAATCTATAGCAATTTCAATTGAATTTAAATTTTCAAATGACAGACCAATTGATTGTGGCCACAATCAATTGAATTTAACCATGCAAGATGAAAAGACCAATTGATAATAAAGTTGTAAATTTAATCCAAAGTATGCAGCATCAAACTATCACTTTGGAGAAAATAAATAGATTTTATCTAAGGGACTAATCAAAAGTGAAGTTGAATCAACTCCCACAGATGAAATAAAAAGTACTTATCTTTATTAATTTTGAAAAAATGGTACATTCAAGTCCATGTTACAGTTGTTGATCCAAACCTATCCAATTTGTAAAATGATAATGATAATGATCCCCCTTCACATGGTCTTGGAGTCCATATTTATATAAATTCCAAGGGAAGCATACAAGCTTTAGACCAATGTGTCTCTTCATAACAAAAACCTAACCATAGGATCAACAACTGAACATTAGTTACAATTAAGAAGTAACTAACATCCTTGTTTGAAATTAAATGGTTGTCGACCATAATAACCATTGTTTACCAAATCACATGTGATTTCTCTCAAATAATTCAATTAATGATACTGCATGTAGTCATTATGGTGCTTTGACCATATGCTTATCTATATGCTCTGTGTAAACTCTGCATGATATTAGATATCATGAATAGCTTCAATATTAGAAATTTTGAGGTTGTCAACCATAATCTGACATCCTCTATCTTTGTGAAAATTCCTCAGAGAACATTTGCATGTAATAATCTTCCTTAATCCTTGAAAATTGCATTATCTTATTATAATACGGATCCATAGTACTCGCCACCTTTGAAACCCTGCATGAGAATGTTGATGATGTATCAAAATAATAAACAAAACCCTAATCAATATAAAATATAATTAACATATTAAAAAATGACATAAAGAAATCCCTGTCGATGTTGTCACCTAAGCCTTTTGTCCTTTTTTCCAATGAGGAAATGTGTATTAGTCCCTCAATTCCATCATGAGTCAAGTTTGTCAAGTTTCTAATAGTGGGATCACACCAGCCATAGATCTCTTCCATGCTTTAACCGCCAATCAACCTGTCTTCGCTTAAACTACTAATGGGCCTAGGACATGTGGTGATAAGTCATGATCTTGCAATGGGTAAGAACCGTGCAACTTCTCTTTAATGGATTGTGCCCACCGTAGATATTGTTTGATGTTTAACCGTTGATCAATCTTCATCTCTTTTTTAACAGTCGATCTCCTTTTTCTATGGTTTAAAATATCACCATTGATTATACCCATGTGCTAAATTATAGGAGCTTTAGTAACTCACATTTTAACTTGTCTTATAAATTAATTGTGTTCTCATCATCTTATTCGACAAATCATGTATTCCCATATGTATCCTTGTTGACCCATTATCTCAAACTTTGGTGGGCCCATGACACATGTCACTCTGTCGTGTTCCCTCAAAGACTAAAGGTCATGCATCTCTTCTTTGAGGGGTAGCGCTATCCTTAGATCCTCGCTGAATGTTAACCGTCGATCATCGCATCTTCACTTTTTAGAACTTGCGGGCCTAGGACACATGTTGACATGTCATGATCCCTTTAAGATTAAATATCGTTCATCTTTGGCTTTGAGGCATCATGCTGACCATGGATGAGATACGATCTTCATCAAAGATTAAATATATATCTTTCCCTCTTCATTGCTCAGATTTTAGTGGGGTCAAGACACACGTATTCATCGTGTGATGCCTTGAAGGGTGAAGAACAGGCATATTCTAATCGCGGGATTGTGATAATCATTGGATGAAGGGTAATCTGCTCGATGACTAATTTTTTATGACCCCACTTAGGAAAGATCTCATTAGACATGTGGCAACTGTTCATGATTTTGCGATGGGTAAAAGGCAGTCAATTTATGATTGCGGGATTACAATGACCGTTGATCTAGTATGAACTTGAACCGTTAATCTACACAAGTAAAAAATAACAAAAGCCCACATAAAACATGGAAAAAGGCTAGGAATATGAACTTAAATATGAATATAAAGGCTGATAAATATTAGAGTTAGATAATAGCATAATTTATGAAATAAAAACCCACAAAATATATAAATCATAATGATAAAGATATAGAGTATACTTCCCTGAGTTGTATAGACATGCAAATTTAATCTGTAAATTTGGGTTCCATCAGTGGCTCTTTCTAGGGATGTGTGTTCATACTTGGACACAACAAGATCTCAACTATCTATGGAGAAGAAGACCAAGTATCCTTACTAACTCTGATGCAAAATAAAATTGGGTGGCCCCAGGCCCCCAAAAAGTGAACACTATTTCCTTCCTCTGTCGAACACATAATTCTGATCATGCAACCTTCTGAATCTCCTAAATATGATATGATATCATTCCTTTTCCTTATCAAACAAAGAAACCTCATAATTATTTAGTCCCAACATCTGATCCCTTCATGTATTAGATATATCATCCTTATAGAGAATACTTATTGGTTCCACTTCATCAATGCATCCTCTGGTATCTTTCTTATGTTTTTCCTTTGAGAAATCATCAGGTGCATTGGGTTCTTTGCTGGATGGAGGATCCCCATGCATTTGATCAACCCCACAAGTAACCATATCAAGCTCTTCTTCTTGGATTCCTTTATGTACACAATTTTCTCTATACTTAAGATGTTTCTCTTCACAAAAATAGTTTGAAGATAACCCATATTCAGGAACTTTTCTCTTATCAAGAGTTTGATCCGATAGAACATTTGGATAATTTTAAGAAATAATCTTCAAAACATTCTCTTCATTATGTTTTTTTTAGTTCATATCATCTTCATATTTTTTATACCACTTCTTCTCATAGGATGGAATAATGCATGTCTCACTTTCTGAATATACTTCCTCATTCATATTTTGAGTTTTATCATCTTCAAAATGATCACTGAGCCCACTATCTTTATCATGATGTTGGTAGACTTGATGGCATAGAAAATATTCTTCAAATAATGGTTTCAAAGGAATAGAGATCACAAGCATATCTTTCTCTACTTCCTCTTTAAACAATGGATTCAGGAACTTAAAAGGCTCGGGCATATCTCCATGAAAGCTTTTATCTGAAACTTCTTTCTATTCATATGTTGTATGTTGTTCTATTTCATCTCTATTATTTGATTCTTGGAAATATTTATCTTCTTTACCTAGTACCTTTTTTATACATGTTGATCAATTAATTTGTTTATTGTGGTGGATTGAGAAAAAAAATTGACCACTCTTCTCAACATGTTTTTGATATTCCACATCTAACAAAGCTGAAATTTCTTCTATACTGAGTAAACATTCATCATCCACTTCATTATATACATCTATTTTGCATGTCCCATTACCTAAAAATTCAATCACACATGAATCAATTATTGGATCATCCTTCACATCATCTTCTATGATGAATTCACCATGACATATATGTTTGATTATTTGAGATATGTAGCTATGGCTAGAGTAATCATCTTCTGCACATATTTTTAAAGAAGAATCTAAACAATGCATTAAATCTATTGTGTGATCTTGGCTTTTTTATGTAGCTATCCTGTATGTATTTTCTTATCCATATGCATTACAAGGAGGCATGTAAGGTTATTTTTCCACAGTGCAATTCTAATTTTCTTCCTTCATGTTATCTTCTTCCCCACTGAGATAATCATCAAGCACAAGGCCTTGTTCAATTTGATCATAAGCCTCTTCTTCTTTTTCTTCATTATCTTCTTTTAATTGTTGAAAGAAAAGCTTCAGATCATGGTCCTCTAGTGAGATTCCTAACTCACAAAATTTTCTTATGGATTCCTTGCATGGGAGTATGATGTTTGATGGTATCTTGTTATAAATGTTTTCCATCCTTACAAACAAATGTGGCATAGACTCCCCCTCAAATCTCTCCAAAGTAAAGAATACATCAAGTAGAGACATGCTAGGATCCTCTTCCATGCTGCAACTTTGGTCTTCATATTGTTCATAACACATGTTGTATTCTTCACTTGCATCATGAAATTTATATAAGAATCATTGCTCAAAATCTTTCCAAGATGAGATACATTGTGTGGGTAGTGATTCATATGCTTTTCTGGAATTGTCTTTTAACATCTTGGAAAATAGCCTCATCACCTGATCCTCTATAGAAACCTCATAATATACTATGAATGTATAAAATGCATCCAAGTGTTGCAATGCCGATTCATATCATTCTCCATGGAACTTTGGTACAAATTGTGAAAGTTTAGGGAATAATTTATTTGGGATGCACTAAAATCTCCTAAGATCCAATGCCCTGATGCCATCTAGAATAAATGGTCTTCTTTGAAATGGCTGAAATATCCTGAAACAAAATTGTCCACCTTTTCAAAAAGGAAAACTACCATCTTTTTCTGATTCTTCTACCTTAGTAGAGTCATTGACTGAAAAGTTTTACTTAATAGATTCGCCACCTCTTTCAAGGAAAATGTTGTTTTGTTGGTCTTTTGGATTCTTCCTTCCAGTACAGTGCACTTTCAAAAAAACTGGTACAATTGTTCTTTGATCTACAAAATCTGAAATTTTGGGTAACTTCACAATACTTATTGTGGGCAAATCTCCCCAGTAGAGTCACCAATATGTTGGTGCTCAAATCAATAGATTGGATTTCCTATGGACTTTCCAATCCAATTCCAGGAAACCCAAGTGATTTTTCCAACTAACAAGATTCAACCAAGGTAAGGTTAAACCCTTTGCAATTCTAGCTCTGCAGAACCAAGGCTGGTAAGCCTATTCCTTAAACTTGTCCTTCAAGTCTTAAGGATTTTTATAGAAGATAGAACACACGTCAAATCCTCTCTCTCAAGTATGGAAAAGGCACTTGAAAGAAATGAAACTAAACACAATATATTATAATCTGCAAAACTGAAATAGATTGTATGAATGCTTAGTAAATATGTATAAATTGAAATGAAACACATGGATAGGATATCACAAAACATAAACTATGAACTGAATAACCATAATCCAATAATTGAAATAGACCAGTGCCTTATTCTATCATAGGCATTAGAGTCAAAATCACCCCAACTATATTTACAACCTCAAAGATAGTTTGCAAGAAACATATCACTTCAAAGGTGTTATAATGAGCATGTATCTCAAGATAAATCTATAGCTATTTCAATTGAATTCAACTTTTCAAATGGCAGACTGATTGATTATGGCCATAATCAATTGAATTTAACCATGCAAGATGAAAAGAGAAATTGATAATAAATTTGTAAATTTAATCCAAATTATGCAGCATCAAACTATTACTTTGAAGAAAATTAATAGATTTTATCCAAGGGACTAATCAAAAGTGAAGTTGAATCAACTCCTACAGATGAAAGAAAAACTTATATTTATTGGTTTAAAAAAAATGGTACATTAAATTCTATGTTACAGTTTTTGATCCAAACCTATCCAATTTGTAAAATGATAATGATAATGATCCCCTTCACATGGTCTTCGATTCCCTATTTATATAAATTCCAAGGGATCCATACAAGCTTCATACCAATGTTTCTCTTCATAACAAAAACCTAACCCTAGGATCAACAACTGAACATTAGTTACAATTAAGAAGTAACTAACATCCTTGTTTGAAATGGTTGTTGACCATAATAATAGTTTTTTAACAAATCACATGTGATTTGTCTCAAGTAATTCAACTAATGATACTACATGTAGTCATTATGGTGCTTTGACCATATGCTTATCTATATGCTTTGTGTAAACTCTGCATGATATTAGATATCTTTAATAGCTTCAATATTAGAAATATCGAGGTTGTTGACCATAATCTAACATTCTCTTGACCATAATCTGACATTCTCTAAAGAAATTGAGGACATCTTGACCAAAATAGTCCAGATACACATGAAATATTGGAGTAGTAGGCTTCAAGAAGTTGTTTGGGCATACCGGACAACCTGGAAACTGTTAGAGTATTATTACTCTAGTTGCTTAAGCTTCTCTTAGGTGCGTTATTAATTAATTCTTAATTAATAATGTGTAACCTAGTATTTATGTTTTAGGGTTTGTTCACCTTTATAGGCTGAACTTTGTAATGTTTTTTTCATAACTTAGAGAATAATATTGGGACTCTTCTTTTGAGCATCTCTGAGTTCTACTTTTTCAGTTTTTGTGCTTCTACTTTGTATCAGGTTATTTGCATGTAGGTGTATTCAGGTTCTGTGGATTTGCATGTTTCTCAAATCCTACATGGTATCAGAGCCACCCTGTCGCTGCCTGATCGAAGGTCTTTCAAGCCACAATTCGAAGACCACAGCCACAGACTTTTTAGGGTTTTTTCTGTCACTTTGAAGGAGGAGCCATTTTCTAGAGTCATTTGAGCCAAAACAGACTCTTCCATTGCATTCAGAAGGCCTGGGAGAGTCAAAAAACATATAAATTTTGACTATTTTGGCCTCTGTGACCACAGGGAAAAAAAAATTTGGCCTCCTAGGGCCGTACGGCTCAAAAATCAAGGCAAATCCTCAAAAAAAATTAAAAAAAACCCATTTTTAAAGCACAGGTGGGCGCTGCCAGTGCGCGCCACCACCGTGCCTCCCCTGCACCACCCGCGCGCAGCTACTGGGCAGCGCGCCACCGGGGCCAGCCGCCACCTCCTCCCCGCTTGGCCGCCGCCCGCACCTGGCCCACCCACCGCCGCCACCCCGCCAAGTCGCCGCCTCCACCAGTGGCGCTGCCCACGGGCCACCGCCATGCCACCATGACCTACGACGGCCAAATGGCCATCAAATTTATGCTCATCTCTGTGTTTTTCCAGAGAGTTGTCTTTTGGAGAGGCACTTGGTTTTTTGGCCGTAACTTGAGCATACGGTGTCCATTTTTGAAAAATGAAATATCGTCAGAAAGGTGTTTCCAAGACGGACGCAATGATGCTAGTCTTGTTTGTTGATTCAGCCATTTGAGTTCCTATTTTTATCATTGAAGTTGAGGCTTTGTTTTCCCTCCACTCTGCATCCGGTGTTCAGGTTTTTCTCTCATTTTTTCTGTGCTTTCAGTAGTTGATTATTTGTGGTGCTCAGGGGATAGGATTATACATTGTGGGGGGTGCATTTTACTTTCTGCAATTTCCTTCAGAAAGACCCTTCTACTTCTGTCTTATTCTTCTTGCAATGTTAGACCCCTCTGTGGCCCGACTGACACCTCATAACTACCACACATGGAAGCCACACATGACCAGACTCCTCCTATCATGAGGTTTATGGTCCTGCATGGATGCGGCTCAACTAGTTCTTTAGAGGCCTTATGAGGAACTTATGCACAGAAATAGGATGGATGAGGCAATAGGCCTCATTGCCATGAACATTTTAGATGGGTTGTTGTTCCACCTGGATGGTCTGACTACACCCAGGGATATGTGGGACAAGTTCTCCACCTTGTTTGGCACCATGGATCAGTTCAAAATTCTCTAGATAGATGCAGA
>MU227968.1:1677744-1711063 GCA_018584345.1 Thuja plicata | reverse complement strand
ATATATTTTGGCAAATGAAGAGTAGAAAGATGATGATATTCCTGAGATCATGGATGGACACAATGTTGTAGACAGAATGGAAGACATCTTTCTAGACTGGCCCTAGATCCTTCGACAATTGGGCGTAGGATCCAAACCCAGGCTAAAAATATGTCTTCCTTTCTGTTGTGGAATTATCCCTTCTTTGGCCTGCACTCATTCCTCTTCTCAAAAATGATTATCTAGAAACTTTGGATACTGTTTCTCATCCATGCATGAAATGTTCTAGTGATCGTATAAAATTACTTTAGGCCTCCAGTATTGATGAGATGTAAAAGTGTAAAATGTTTTTGTGAGACTGGGATCAATTTGTGCAGTGTACATAAATGCAAGGCGGTGATTATTCTCGATGATCAACAGGTAGCTAGGAATAAAGATAACACAGCTCAAGAGACCATCATAGGTTGTCTCTTTCTTTGGTCTATATTATTGACAGAATGTTTTACATTGCATTAGCTCATCAAATCTGGGGATTTGAAATAATTTAATAGAATATTTTCATGACAACATATATTATTTAAGTTGACATTGCACGAATTTATCTACTTCGCACACTTGTATACTATGAAGACGGCAATAAAGAAGCATCTCCTACCATGGCCGAAAAATGAGCATTGGAAATCTAACAAATGGCCGTCAAAATTTGTCCTCAAATGTACTAGTGCTTGTTGCAAGACCTGGCGAGTGTTCAAATGTTCAACAATATTGATTGTCTAACATATTTTCTTTGGTTGAATGGTTATTATGAGGAAATATCACTAATATTTCTCAGAACTTTGAATAACGTCAAAGCCCAAGTAAAGCGTTTGAGGGTAAGCACTAGAAAGGAAAGAATTGATGAGGTTTCAGGGCTTCCCTCTGTTGGTGAAGCATTTCCTCATGGGCATGATGCATGGTCAACACGTTCTGAGTTCACCATTCCAACATATTCGGTGCTTGAGGCAAATAAGCATGGAGCTAAAAGATTCTCCCTACCTGGTTTATATCCATAGCTTGTGGTTTATGTCATCAGGTATTTGACTTATGAGGGACTTTTTAAATTTTTACATGTAGTACACTTCAAATTGCTCAAGCATTTATGGCATGGTCCAGCTATGAATGTTCCAAATTTTCTTTATTCCATGCTAAATATGAGTTCAGAGGAGGTTAACAACGGACAAAAAAATGTTGTCACCCACCAAGGGTTGATTAAACTTTTGGTGGAAAAATCTTCAAGAATTGCATCTCCCATGACCTAGGAGGAATTTTTTTTAGCATGAGAAGTGCAATTAAACGATGCAGCACATGAACAAAGGGTTCATGAGGAACAAGGAAATGTTCCATTAGAAACTTCATATCCAATCTAGGAGCCATCTACTTCCAACCCTTCGCCTAGAGAAGTAGAAAAATAAACTAGGGCATCAGGAAGTTCGAACCCTAGTATTTCAATAATGGATCATGAGATTCCTACAGCCTCACAAGATCCTACAGCAACTCCAGGCAACCAAAAAAAGATAAAGGGAAAGGAAAAATAGAAGATGTATTTGAGAAAGAGGTATTAATCACTCCTAATTCCAGCCCTATGGGTTCTAAGAGGATTAAACTCGATGATAATGCTTCTCCTTCTTCTGTGAATGTTACTTTCAAGAGCACTCCTCATAGTTTTAAGTTTCCTGCATCCACTTCTTCAAAGAAGAAAAGTGTCCCAAAGCAACAGCTTGCAGCCACTACAAAGAATCCTCCGAGAAGAAGTGGTCGACTTTATATGAAAGAGGTGGTAACACCTGATACCACTCCCAAAGTGTTGGTGCTCAATTAACATATTAGATTTCCTATGGACTTTCCAATCCAATTCTGGGAAAGCCAAGTGATTTGGCCAACTAAAAAGATTCAACCAAGGCAAGGTCTAGCTTTGCATAACCAAGGCTCGTAGGCCTATTCCTTAAACTTGTCCTTCAAGTATTAAGGATTTTAATAGAAGATAGAACACACCTCAAATCCTCTCTCTCAAGTATGGCAAAGGTACTTGAAAGAAATCAAAATGAACACAATATATTATAATCTGCAAAATTGAAATACTTTGAGATTGTGTGAATGCTTAGTAAATATGTATAAATTGAAATGAAACAAATGGATAGGATATCACAAAACTTAAACTATAAACTAAATAACCATAATCCAATAATTGAAATAGATCAGTGTCTTATTCTATCACAAGTAATAGAGTCAAAATCACCCCAACCCTATGTACAACCTCAGAGACATTTTGTAAGAAACATATCACTTCAAAGGTGTTATAATGAGCATGTATCTTAAGATAAATCTATAGAAATTTCAATTGAATTCAACTTTTCAAATGACAAACTGATTGATTGTGGCCACAATCAATTGAATTTAACCATGCAAGATGAAAAGACCAATTTATAATAAAGTTGTAAATTTAATCCAAAGTATGCAGCATCAAACTATCACTTTGAAGAAAATCAATAGATTTTATCCAAGGGACTAATTGAAATTGAAGTTGAATAAAATCCCACATATGAAGGAAAAAGCACTTATCTTTATTAATTTTGAAAAAATGGTACATTCAAGTCCATGTTACAGTTGTTGATCCAAACCTATCCAATCTGTAAAATGATAATGATAATGATCCCCCTTCACATGGTCTTGGAATCCCTATTTATATAAATTCCAAGGGATGCATACAAGCTCCATACCAATGTGTCTCTTCATAAAAAAACCTAATCCTAGGATCAACAACTGAACATTAGTTACAATTAAGAAGTAACTAATATCCTTGTTTGAAATGGTTGTTGACCATAATAATCATTGTTTACCAAATCACATGTGATTTGTCTCAAATAATTCAATTAATGATATTGCATGTAGTCATTATGGTGCTTTGACCATATGCTTATCTATATATGCTCTGTATAAACTATACATGATATTAGATATCACAAATAACTTCAATATTAGAAACGTCAAGGTTTTCAACCATAATCTGACATCCTCTATCTTTGTGAAAATTCCTCAAAGAATGTTTGCATGTAATCATCTTCCTTAATCCCTGAAAATCACATTATCTTATTAGAAGATGGATCCATAGTACTCGCCACTTCTGAAACCCTGCATGAGAATGTTTATGATGTATCGAAATAATAGACAAAACCCTAATCAATATAAAATATAATTAACATATTAAAAAATGACATAAAGAAATCCCTATTGACATTGTCACCCAAGCCTTTTGTCCTTTTTGCCAACGAGGACACGTGTCATAATCCCGCAATGTCTACATGAGTCAAAGTCATCAAGTTTCAAATAGGAGGATCACACAAGCCATAGATCTCTTCCATGCTTTAACCATTGATCAACCTATCTTCTCTTAAACCGCTAATGGCCCCAAGACATGTGGTGATAAGTCATGATCCTGCAATGGGTAAGAATCATGCAACTTTGCTTTAATGGATTGCGCCCACCGTAGATCTTGTTTCATGGTTAACCGTTGAACAACCTTCATCTCTTTGTTAACACTTGATCATATTTTTTGATGGGTTAAAAGATCATCATTGATTATACCCATGTGCCAAATTATAGGAGCTTTAGTAACTCACATTTTAACTTGTCTTATAAATGACTTGTGTTCTCATCATCTTACTCGACAAATCATGTATTTCCATATGTATCCTTGTTGACCCATTATCTCAAACTTCAGTAGGCCCATGACACATGGCAATCTATCACATTCCGTTGAAGACTAAAGGTCATGCATCTCTGCTTTGAGGGATAGCACTAGCCGTAGATCCTCGTCAAATGTTAACCATCGATCATCGCATCTTCACTTTTTAGAACTTGCAGGCCTAGAACACATGTTGACATGTCATGATCCCTTTAAGATTAAATATCATTCATCTTTGGCTTTGAGGCATCACACCGACCGTGGTTGAGATATGATCTTCATCAAAGATTATCCATAGATCTTTCCCTCTTCATCACTCAGAGTTTAGTGGGGTCGAGACACGCGTAGTCATCGCGCAATGCCTTGAAGGGTAAAGAACGGGCATATTCTAATTGCAGGATTGCGATAATCCTTGTATGAAGGGTAATATGCTCAATGACTAATTTTCTATGACCCCACTTAGGAAAGACCTCATCAGACATGTGGCAACTATTTGTGATTCTACGATAGGTAAAAGACAGTCAATTTCTGATCACGGGATTACGACAACTGTTGATCTAGTCTAATCTTCAACCGTTAATCTACACAAGGAAAAAAATAAAAAAATCCCACAGAAAACATGGAAAAGGCTAGGAATATGAATTTAAATATGAATATGAAGACTGAAAAATATTAGAGTTAGATAATAGCATAATTTATGAAATAAAAAACCAGGAAATATATAAATCATAATGATAAAGATATAGAGTATACTTCCCTGAGTTGTATAGACATGCAAATTTAATCTACAAATTTGGGTTCCACTAGTGGCTCTTTTTGGGGATGTGTTCATACTTGGACATAGCAAGATCTCAACTATCTATTTAGAAGAAGACCAAGTATCCTTACTAACTCTAATGCAAAACAAAATTGGGTGGCCCCAGGCCCCAAAAAGTGAACACTATTTCCTTCCTCTATCGAACACATAATTCTGATCATGCAACCTTCTAAATCTCCTAAATATGATATCATATCATTCCTTTTGCTTATCAAATAGAGAAATCTCAGAATTATTTAGTCCCAACATCTGATTCCTTCATGTATTAGATATATCATCCTTATAGAGAATACTTATTGGTTCCACTTCATCAATGCAGCCTTTGGTATATGTCTTATGTTTTTCCTTTGAGAAATCATCAGGTGCACTGGGTTCTTTGTTGGATGGAGGATCCCCATGTATTTGACCAACCCCAATAGTAACCAGATCAATCTCTTCTTCTTGGATTCCTTTATGTACACAATTTTCCCTATACTTAAGATGTGTTTTCTCTTCACAAAAGGGGTTTGAAGATAACCCATATTCAGGAACTTTCCTCTTATCAAGAGTTTGATCAGATACAACATTTTGATAATTTTCAAAAATAATATTGAACACATTCTCTTCATTATGTTTTCTTTATTTCACATCATCTTCATATGTTTGACACCACTTCTTCTCATAGGATGTAATAATGCATGTCTCACTTTCTGAATATACTTCCTCATTCATATTTTGAGTTTCATCATCTTCAAAATGATCACTGAGACCACTTTCTTTATCATGATGTTGGTGGACTTGATGGCATAGAAAATATTCTTCAAATAATGGTTTCAAAGGCATATAGAACACAAGCATATCTTTCTCTACTTCCTCTTTAAACAATGGATTCAGGAACTTAAAAGGGTCGGGCATATCTCCATGAAAGATTTTATTTGAAACTTATTTTTGTTCCTATGTTGTGTGTTGTTCTATTTTATCTCCATTATTTGATTCTTGGCAATATTTATCTTCTTGATCTAGTACCTCTTGCATACATGTTGATCCATTAATTTGTTTATTGTGGTGGATTGAGAAAAAAAATTGACCACTCTTCTCAACATGTTTTTGATATTCCACGTCTAACAAAGATGAAATTTCTTCTGTACTGAGTAAGCATTCATCATCCACTTCATTATTTGCATCTATTTTGCATGTCCCATTACCTAAAAATTCAATCACACATGAATCAATTGTTGGCTCATCCTTCACATCATCTTCTCTAATGAATGCATCATGACATATATGTTTGATTATTTGAGATATGTAGCTGTGGCTAGAGTTATCATCTTCTACACATCTTTTTAAAGAATAATCTGAACAATGCATTAAATCTATTATGTGATCTTGGCTTTTTAATGTAGCTATCATGTATGTATTTTCTTCTCCATATGCATTACAAGGAGGCATGTAAGGTTCTTTTTCCACAGTGCAATTTTGATTTTCTTCCTACATGTTATCTTCTTCCCCACTAAGATAATCATCAAGCACAAGGCCTTGTTCAATTTTCTCATAAGCCTCCTCTTCTTTTTCTTCATTATCTTCTTTTAATTGTTGAAAGAAAAGCTTCAAATCAGGGTCATCTAGTGAGATTCCTAACTCATGAAATTTTCTTATGGATTCCCTGCGTGGGAGTATGATGTTCGATGGTATCTTGTTATAAATACTTTCCATCCTTACAAACAAATGTGGTGTAGAATCCCCCTCAAATCTCTCCAAAGTAAAGAATGCATCAAGTAGAGACATGCTAGGGTCCTCTTCCATGCTACAACTTTGTTCTTCATATTGTTCGTAACACATGTTGTATTCTTCACTTGCATCATGAAATTTTTATTAGAATCATTGCTCAAAATCTTTCCAAGATGAGATACATTGTGTGGGTAGTGATTCATATTCTTTTCTGGAATTATCTTTTAACGTCCTTGAAAATAGTCTCATCACCTGATCCTCTATAGAAATCTCATAATCTTCTATGAATGTATAAAATGCATCCAAGTGTTGCAGTTCCCATTCATCCCATTCTCCATGGAACTTTGGTACAAATTGTGAAAGTTTAGGGAATAATTTATTTGGGATGCACTGAAATCTCCTAAGATCCAATGTCGTGATGCCGTCTAGAATAAATGGTCTTCTTTGAAATGGCTGAAACACCCTGAAACAAAATTGTCCACCTTTTCAAAAAGGAAGACTACCATCTTTTTCTGAGTCTTCTCCCTCAGTAGAGTCACTGACTGAAAATTTTTACATAATAGAGTTGCCACCTCTTTCGAGGAAAATGTTGTTTTGCTGGTCTTCTGGATTCTTCCTTCCAGCAAAGTGCACTTTCAAACAAACTAATACAACTATTCTCTACTATGAAAAATCTGAAATTCTGGGTAACTTCACAATACTTATTATGGGTAACTCTCCCCAGTAGAGTCACCAATTTGTTGGTGCTCAAATCAACAGATTGGATTTCCTATGGACTTGCCAATCCAATGCTGGGAAACCCAAGTGATTTTGCCAACTAACAAGATTCAACCAAGGTAAGGTTAAACCCTTTGCAATTCTAGCTCTGCATAACCAAGGCTCATAGGCCTATTCCTTAAACTTGTCCTTCAAGTCTTAAGGATTTTTATAGCAGATAGAAGACACCTCAAATCCTCTCTCTCAAGTATGGCAAAGGCACTTGAAAGAAATCAAACTCAACACAATATATTATAATTTGCAAAATTGAAATAGATTGTATGAATGCTTAGTAAATATGTATAAATTGAAATAAAACACATGGATAGGATATCACAAAACTTAAACTATGAACTAAATAACCATTATCCAATAATTGAAATAGATCAGTGCCTTATTTTATCACAAGCATTATAGTCAAAATTACCCCAACCCTATGTACAACCTCAAAGACATTTTGCAAGAAACATATCACTTCAAAGGTGTTATAATGAGCATGTATCTCAAGATAAATCTACAAAATTTTCAATTGAATTCAACTTTTCAAATGACAGACTGATTGATTGTGGCCACAATCAATTGAATTTAACCATGCAAGATGAAAAGACCAATTGATAATAAAGTTGTAAATTTAATCCAAAGTATGCAGCATCAAACTATCACTTTGAAGAAAATCAATAGATTTTATCCAAGGGAATAATCAAAAGTGAGGTTGAATCAACTCCCACAAATGAAAGAAAAAGCACTTATCTTTATTGGTTTTTAAAAAATGGTACATTCAAGTCTATGTTACAGTTGTTAATCCAGACCTATCCAATCTGTAAAATGATAATGATAATGATCCCCCTTCAAATGGTCTTGGAATCCGTATTTATATAAATTCCAAGGGATGCATACAAGCTTCATACCAATGTGTCTCTTCATAACAAAAATCTAACCCTAGGATCAACAACTGAAGATTAGTTACAATTAAGAAGTAACTAACATCCTTGTTTGAAATGGTTGTTGACCATAATAATAGTTTTTTAACAAATCACATGTGATTTGTCTCAAATAATTAAAATAATGATACTACATGTAGTCATTATGGTGCTTTGACCATATGCTTATCTATATGCTCTGTGTAAACTCTACATGATATTAGATATCACAAATAGCTTCAATATTAGAAATTTCAAGGTTTTCGACCATAATATGACATCCTCTATCTCTATGAAAATTCCTCAAAGAATGTATGCATGTAATCATCTTCCTTAATCCCTAAAAATTGCATTATCTTATTAATAAATGGATCCATAGTCCTCACCACCTTCGAAACCCTACATGAGAACGTTGATGACGTATCAAAATAATTTGGACAAAACCCTCACCAATATAAAATATAATTAACATATTAAATAATGACATAAATAAATCCCTATCAATGTTGCCACCCAAGCCTTTTGTCATTTTTTCCAATGAGGACACGTGGCATAATCCCGCAATGCCACCATGAGTAAAATTCATCAAGTTTCTAATAGCAGGATCACGCCAGCCGTAGATCTCTTCCATGATTTAACTGTCAATCAATTTTTCTTTGCTTAAACTGCTAGTGGGACCGGGACACATGGTGATCAGTCATGATCGCGCAATGGGTAAGAATTATGCAACTTCTATTTGAGGGAATGCACCTATCGTAGATCTCATTTGATGTTTAACCGTTGATCAACCTTCAGCTCTTTGTTAACAATCAATCACCTTTTTTGATGGGTTAAAAGATCAACATTGATTATACCCATGTGCTAAATCATAGGAACTTTAGTAACTCACATTTTAACTTGTCTTATAAATTACTTGCATCCTCATCATCTTACTCGATGAATCATGTATTTCCATCTGTATCCTTGTTGACCCATTGTCTCAAACTTTGACGGGCCCATGACACAGGTCACTCTATCACATCCCCTTCAAGACTAAAGGTCATGCATCTCTTCTTTGAGGGATAGCGCTAGTCATAGATCCTCACTGAATGTTAACTGGTGATCATCTCATCTTTACTTTTTAGAACTTGTGATCTCGGGACATGTGTTGACATGTCGCGATCCCTTGAAGATTAAATATCATTCATCTTTGGCTTTGAGGTATCATGATGACTGTAGATAAGATATGATCTTCATCTAAGATTAATCATATATCTTTCCCTCTTCATCTCTCAGAGTGTAGTGGGGCCAGGACATGCATCGTCATCACACGATGCCTTGAAGGGTAAAGAACAGGCATCTTCTAATTGTGGGATTGCAATAACTATTAGATGAAGGGTAATCTACTCGACGACTATTTTTCTATGACCCCACTCAAGAAAGACCTCATCAGACACATGGAAATTGTTCATGATTCCATGATGGGTAAAAGACAGTCAATTTTTTATCAGGGGATTACAACGACCATTGATCTAGTTCGATCTTCAACTATAAATTTGCACAAGGAAAAAAATAACAAGAAAACATGGACAAGATCTAGGATTCTATTTAAATATGAATATGAAGGCTGAGAAATATTAGACTTAGATAAAATCATAATTTATGAAATAAAAAACCATGAAATATATAAATCATAATGATAAAGGTATAGATTATACTTCCCTGAGTTTTATAGACATGCAAATTCAATCTTCAAATTTGGGCTCCACCACAAGACCATGCAGGTAGATGTTCCATAAAATCCTATATAAGAACCTCTAACTGATGAACCCCAAGTAAAAAATTAATATCCCACTCTAGTATATGGGGAAAAGGATCCTGTAGCTACATTGTTTGAAGAAGTTGTAAATCAACAAAGGGAAGAGGAGGATCAGCCCCTGTTTCAAGAAGAGAGCCAAGGAGAAAACATTTTGGTTGCTGAAACTGAGTAGTCAATAGACCACAGTGCCTAATTGTAGATGATATTATGGAAACCTCCGTCTATGAATGAACCAATTTAGGATATGGTTGGAAACAAAGAAGTAAAGAAACATGAAGGGCAAGACCCATAAATAGGAAAAATAGATTAGGAAAAGGTAACGTTCCATTCTCTATCTCTAGATTTTTATAGGAAAGTATTGTATGAAAATCTATGTGGGAGATAGAAAGGAATGAGTTAAAGAAATAGATAGGTAGAAGCAGGAAGTAGAATATTTGCAATTCAGATTTGATTTAGTGGTAGAGTTGATTCCCTAGATAATGGAATGCAGACCACCCCCAAGGGTATATGCATTATGTCTAGAGGAACAATCTCTTATGTTTAAATTGATGAAAATTATCAGAAACCTCAACCCAAACATAGCCACACCATAACAATTTATTGTCACTTATGAGGGGGCACCTAACTCTATCAGGAATCTTCTCTATGAATTATACTTACACAACCATAATGTTCCTTCTTTTACTGATTGGAATCCATTACTATTTATTTGAGATGTGCATATGTCAACCTTGATGGCATGGGCAAGAAACAAAATCAATTATGGAGAGAAGTTAAGGAAATATAGGGAAAAATAACAGGTATTCAAGCTACCCCTGTGACCTAAAAATGGTAAACCCAAAAAAATGTATTATGATTGGCTAGAAGTATCTTATGGGTTTCATCACCCATAATATAGAGAGAAAATATTAGGTCACAGGAAACAGGTTTATAAAAATATTGAAGAACTTCCCTACCATGAGGAGCAAAGAGCATCAAAGGGCCTTATGCAAAGATGGGACATATTGATAATGGCACTAATAAAGGTTGAACCCCATAGCCTAATCAATTTTAGAGCCACCATGCATCGGATTCACTGGTATATTCACTTAGGCAGATAGTTCAGGTCGTAATTATGGCTTCCTCTTACCTTCCATCCTCCTCTTCTCATGTGGCCATTATACAGTTGCGTAGACAATGAAGTAAATGATCAGTAAGAGACCAGTTAGAGGATCAAGCTCAAGCACACAAATGGCCTCTATTGGCACTAAGACAGCACCAGTAGAGGTGAAAAAACCATAGGGTATTTCAGAATGCTCACCCAAATTTTCAATGTCACAATACCTAAGGACCGACACTAGGTTTCATAGGGGCAAATGATAAGGCATATTTATGCCATCTTTTTAATCCCTAGGATAGTTTTTTCCTTGTCATGTTTCCTAGTTTCATTATACTTTGCTCCAAACTAATCTGTTATCTTTATGATATTAAGTGGCATGCAGCCAGAAATACATCTGATATGTTTTTAAGACTTTGAAATGCATATCTATCCATAAATGCTATATTAAATATGATAATTCTGTGGTTATGCTTTTATAAGTAAATAGTTGTTTGAATAAAAAATTATGTGGTTGATTTTATCTTGGATGTTTGTATTCTAACACCTTGGTGCAGATCGTGATAAGTAAACAAGAACGGCTAGGTAAATGCACCTGTGCACTGGATAATCAAACTCGGTCCTACAACGAGCTGATTGATGAAGGAGTTAATACAAATCATGTTACACTTGTGAGAAGGTGAAGGTGGCAGTAGCTGAACTAGGATCAGGTTCAAAATTTATTTTGTTCTTTTGAAGATCTACTAAATAGTGAGAGGCTAGATCTGTTCTTCTTACCTATTGTGACAGTTCCTTTCCTACTATTTTGGATATCTTTTTCCTTCTTTCTAGGTGTATAATAAATTCTTTGTTTGTTTTATGGTGTGAGTAGTTAGCTGTTAGATGTTTTTCGTTTAAACAAAGCCTCACTCCTATGTAAGAAGGAAGACGTTAGTTTTTCAGAACATATAGTTTCCATTCTATTATTTTCCAGCATTAAAGAATACAATTGTACTTTGTTCTTGAATCAATGATAGTGAAGTGTTGAAAGTTAATATTGTATAATTGATTTTTGGATACTCACACAAGGGGGGCCACTTGGTGAGAAATCCAAATTAGGTAGATTTTGTATGCAAATTAGATGTCTACTGATATAAATGAAATACTACTATTGTAAAGCTAATAAATCTATCTAAATGCAACACAATGAAGTTTACAAATGATCAAATAAAATTAAAACAAGTTTACATTCACTTACCCATAGTAGCTTGTCTCCATTGTCCTCCTAGCCTTGATTTCTTAGATGTGTTGAGATCTCAGATTTCCAATTGAAGCTCCTTGCCCAAGATGTCACCAAAGTGTGGAGATTGAGTGGGTTTGTATGCAAAATGGTGATGACATATAACTGATTGAATGTTTGATAATTTTAAGTTGAAGATAATTCAAAGCATTAAATTAGTTAATGGTTTGTATTTTCATTGATGTCAACTTAATATAATCTGTATGGTCATTTACATAATGCCAAAAACTTCAGAGAATCAATGGAACAAAGGTTATGCTTTCAGAAATGCATAAAAGTCAAGTATTCACCAAGTGATAGACAACACTGACAGAGTGCACACCATCGGTAAAGGCAAAGAACAAAAGTCATAGTGATACCCGATGAGAAGAAGACAGTATTGCTCGATGAAGCAAAATCACAGGATGCCCGACGAGGTGAAAATAGAGTAACTCGACGATTAAAATCCATTGACGCCCGACGGATAGAGATCCCAAAGCTAACTGGTGTGTATTCTTGAAAGTGACCTCTAAATCAGGCACATACTCAACATAGTCCTTACTCAATCGTTCAATTCACAAAGACAAACATGAATTGTTCATCTTGCAAATTTGATTGAAGTGACATGTTGCCTCCCAATCAGTTGGGGATGTCAAATTTACTCTCAGAACAAGACCCAACAACCTGACCATTGCTAACATGGAGGATTTCTAGAGCATGAGAAGTAATGAAATTGCCATTAATCTATGAAATTGAAATGCTCTTAATCTATAAAAAATTGCAATTAATCTATGAAATTGAAATTGCAATTAATCTAGAATTTAAACACTCTTAATCTAGAAAGCTTGAAATGCTATTAGACTAGAAATGAAATTGCATTTAAACTAGAAAGCTTGAAAGATGAAATTGAGATGTCAGATATGTAAATGAATTGCATTAAAAATCAACATATCATTAATCCAAATTGAAATTAATCTAATTATGCAATTAAGCTCAAAAGCATGAAATAATCAATGCAAATTTCACTATAGATTTGATGCTCTCCAAAATCATCCTCCTAAATGAAGAAAAGGGGGTCCAATATATAGAAAAGCCATGGAAAGAGGGTGAAGAGTTTCTTGAAAAGAAACGGTTGCCTCTCCATTTTTAGGGATTGAGATTGAGACAAAAAAGCATGAATTATTTAATTAAAAGGGTGGATTATTGCCACATGAGTGACCTTTCATATAGAATTATGGAATTCTTTTTGAGGATAATCCGTTCAATCAATTAAATAACTATTCAATTTCTTTTGATGTATATTAGCTAAAGAGGGTGGAATTAATTTAATTTAAAAGCACTTAGGACTTTAGAATTAAATTAATTAATTGTAGGGATTTTTAGCTAATAAACCTTGATAATTTAGGAATTAAATATAATATCAAATTTATGCAAATTTGGGTTTTATGCATTTGAGACTCAGTCAATTAAAGTCAATTAGGAGGAGAATTTTCCTAGTACAATAGGACTTCGAAGATGAGAAAATGCACCAAAATTGATTGGATTATAAGGTGCCAATTTTGGGGTGTTACATTTTGCCCCTCTTTGAATTGATGTGCGAGCAACGCATTGATTCAAAGAACAGTCTGAAGTGAAGATGAAGATTTCAAAAGTCTAGGTTAGGTTGCCAAGACACCGATCAGATTAAGAAGCAGAATCATCTGAGAGAAGATTGGAATCAAGGTTAGATTGCCCCAATGTCCACTGATAGCTAATGAAGATCTAGGAATATCTCTAGAATTGGGGTTAGATTGCCCCAATACGAAGGTTATCCCTCCAAGATCTAGGTTAGATTGCCTAGATAACGGTCTAAAGAGTTTTGGAGAGTCATCTTCAGAATGAAGCATAACTTTCAGGAATTAGGGTTAGATTGCCCCAATACCTAATGAGATTTTAAGAATCATCTTTAGAATGAAACTTGATCCTTGATGATCTGAGTTAGATTGCTCAGATACCTAAAAAGATAGATGACAAGATGTGAGACATCAAGATGCCCCTAGAGATTCAAGATCATGGAATATCCAATTTTGACTATAAGGTACAAAAAACTGAATATGCCCCAAGTGATGACATGCCCCTAGCGATGGAGACTTTTGATTCAGATCAGACTGATTCGAGAATAATGCGAAAAGATTTAATGATGCAATAATCCTACCCTCTTGGGAGAAAAATCGAAAGATGACACGTCATAATGATAAGAGCGAGAAATTGTAGAGAAATAAGATTAAAGATCCAGAGATATCAAAGAGAAGGGAGAATCTATTTAGAGTGATTGAGAGGTCCTATTGATTAGGTTTGACCATAGTTGACCAAAATTGACTAGAGTTGACTTTGATGAAAGATTGCAGAACCTGAGAAAATGATAACAAGAGATAATCCTGAAAAGAAATCAACGTCAGAAAATTGACTGCACAAGCGTCTGATCACGTCGGTCCCAAAATTTTAAAATGCAATTTTGAGCTTCTTAGGAGTGTTAGATTTTGATTCTGATCATGAAAATGGATCCAGAATGGTCCATTTAGCCAAGGGTGCAATTTTTGCAAAAAACAAAGCACTTTGAAAAATTAGGTCAAAGGCTATATAAGGCCCGGAGGGGTCATTTTCAAATCATTATTCACTTTTGACTTTAGCGATGGCGAGGGATCCAGCTAACATTTATAGCATTCCCGTGCATCTACACTGATTCAAGCACTCCCGATGACATAACCGATCACCAGAGTATGACGCACCTGTAAGTAATCGCAACATAATCTTGAATTTTTTAAAAAATTTATCAATTTATAGAATTTTAACATGTTTTAGGCCTTTTTAAATTTTTTCGCGTCTGATCTCGTGCGAGGAAATAGTTTCCTCGTGCCAGCCTAAGTCTCCTTTCGCATGAGGAATCTGTTTCCTCGCGCGGGTCAGGGGTTCCTTGCACGGGCCCCTCCCCTGCGCTCGCGCGAAGAGCGCACTTGCGCCGCGTGAGATTTCTGAAATCTCATGCGTGAAGACATCCCATCTTGCGTGAGTAAAAAAGCTCACACGAGAAAAGAGTTTACTCGCATGGGAAACTTGCCAAAATTCAAAAGTTGTCACTTTTTTATGTCGCAGAGTTAGCCAGTTGCAATATCTCAAAATTGTGTGTAGGATAGGTCCATAGCTATATTTGTTGTCTTTGCTTTGAAAAATTATCATTATTGAGGTATTGATCCAATTTCATCACTTTATTTGTAGGTCGACTTCCCTGATATCAATTTCTGATCACATCATCCTATCATGGGTGAGTTACTTCAGAGGTTATCAGATGCTGATGGTGCCCACATTGACGGGCTAGGATTGACTTACCTTCATGATGCACCTGATATTTAGGTAAATCATAGCTTACTGGGTGCCCTGGTTGAGCATTTCTATTCAGAGATGAACACCTTTCATTTACTGCAGGGGGAGATGACGGTCACTCCCGAGGACATATACAGGATCTTGAGAGTTCCTTTCCATGGAGCTAATGCGGAGTATGATACTCAGCCCAGAGTAGGTACAATGGCATTGAGAGCAATTTTCCAGGATGATCTGGTGATGGGCCGGGCCATCTCGTGGGAGGAGTTGATTCGCAACTATAGCAGAGATCACCCACTAGCTATCATATTAGCACTTTCTCTAAGTTGTCACTTGGTTCCTAATCATGGTCAGCATAGATTGGAGTACGGCTGGGGAGGCATGTTACAGAGGATGTTGGCCACACTGGTGTTACCTTCAGATGGGGTGAGTGCATGCTTGCTCAAATATACCATGAGATGCATGAGATTGTGTATCGAGGTGCACGTACCATGGCGATAGGAGTCATCATTCTTTAGATCTGGGCCTGGGAGCACCTTCCCATATGCAGGCTGATATTTCATGACACACGATAGCCTTTTGAGTCGTACATATACAGGTACGCAGGTATGATGACCCAGCCCACATTGGGTAAGATAGAGTAGTGGAGGGCACATAACGATGACATGGCCGTAGTCATATGGCAACCTTGGATAGCCACTGAGGTGTGGGATGATGCTCGTCATGAGTTATCATATATGTTTTGTTCACGTCCTTTGATTGGGTGTACTATTAGCATCATTTAGCACTTCTTGCTCATGCACATATTGTGCCAGTTCAGGAGACCACGGGATATGTCTCAGGAGTACTGTACATACACCTGATTCATCAATGAGACAAAGAAGGGTTGGTAGTGACAACTTGACAAGGGTCATAGTATGATAGATGCCCGAGTACCACCAGTCAGGTGAGATTATATGGCCACAGTGATCAATGCAAGTATGACACTTACATACAGAGATCATATGTTAGCTCATCCATTCCCCAGGTTTACAACTCCTGTTGCTCTGATCCCTCATGTATAGCAGGTGGTACGGCCACCACCACAATAGTAGGTCCCTCCATAGGTACAAAAACCATAGCAACCACCCTTACAGCAATAGGAGAGAGTTGTACGACTGAGGACATCTCAGACTGATATTCCCATTAGACTAATGGGATCAGATGCAGGTGTTGGTCCCAGTGGTAGTCATGACAGAGCCGCTAAGCAGGGAGATGATACTATTATGGCTGATGCTATTCTAACTGATCCACCAGCAGGCAAATAGGTAGCATAGTTGCAGGAGGCTCTCTAGACAGTCAGAGAGAGAGCCCGACAGACACAGAGGGATCGCGATGACTTCCACACATAGGTGATTATTTAGGAGACTCAGGTAGCTGAGAGAGACCAGGAGATCAAGGGGTTATGAGAGTCACTGGCCAGATCATAGATAGAGACTAGATACAAGGCTACTTAGGCATCTTATTACTATGTTGCATACACTATTGCAGTTCCTAAGGTAGCAGATCAGATTCAGCCTTTTTCAGAGTATGCTGGTGCACGAGCCGCTCCACCAGGACCACCTCCACCGAGACCTCCTCCTTAGTAGCAGGGTATACCACCCCCTCCACCTCCACCGGGTGGTTAGATGAGATACCTTGACATACACATTGTACCACCATTTTTATGTATTGTGCTCGAGTAGCACCCTTGTATATTTGACTGATCAATATATATATGAGCTTGATTTTTGGCATCATTGTACATGTTTATATATTGCTTTACATGTGTATGTCTTATGAGATGTTTCTTATATGATTAGATGTATGGATTATAAATTTATGCCATGGATGAATATGCAAATGTTTATGCACATGTTTTATTGATGTATGAATGAATGCAATGCAATGATAGATGTTAGATGGATAAATGCTATGTATGATTTGATTTATGCTTATAATGGATGCATATGTTTATGTATATATAAATGAAAATGAATGTATGGAAATGCACTTTTTGGAAATGAATGTAATACAATGAATGCAATGGTACTAGTCATCTCATGCAAGATATTGCAATATACAACAGGTACTAACCAAAAGAACATGAACGAAGATCGAGAGCGAGGACCAGAGACATGTGCAGTCGAGAGAAAGTCGTGATGAGAGATGAGGACCTTTGAAGAAGGAGAAGACAATAAAGAGAGCACCAAAACTATCACGATGCAAGCCTAAAATGCGAATGTAATCCTACAATGCAAATGCAAACCTAAGCTAAATGCAACCCTAGGACTTGGTTGTTGGACTCATTGTATTTATCATCATCGAGTGCTTTTGGATCACCGGTGTCAATACAATCCTTACTGGTGCCGCTACAACCATAAGAATATGAATATGAATTTCATCAGATAAAATGTAGGAAATGAACATAAGCACTGAGGCACAAAAGCCAAGGTGACCTGAACATTGTTTCCAGTTTGATATAGTAAGAATTCACAAGTAAACAAACAGAGAAAGAATAGTCAAGGAGATAGTTCCAACCTCCCCTTGGCATACAAATAAACAAGATCAAGGGATGTGATGCTTTTCCACCTTAATGCAGAAGCTCTTATCACATACACCCTATTTATTTGATGTTTCCGGATCATCGAAACCACACCAACAAGTAGTAGACAAAGAAAATATCAATGAAATTCATGAGAACAGACAACATACAAAGAAAGAGTCAATCACAGCTCAGCATGTCTCAAGGTTTATGAATGTGTCTATGTTTAGGGTGTTGAAAAAAAATATATCATTGTGCTTGTGAGTGCAATATGTTTGATTGCTATCAAGAGATGTTACGTGTGAGATATCTGATGTGTGTTGAAAAACACAGATGTGTTCAAAGAGAGTGTTGAAAAACACTGTTTGATTAAGGTGTTGAGAAACACCAGTTTGTGTCAGTAGATATTTTTCCTTTGACAAGATTACTGACTCAAGTGTGAACCAAAGAGCGATTGAAGTGGGGAACCATGCCCCCAAGTAACGAACAAATCGAAGCTGAACAAACAGATAGCTAGATGATGGGATAAATCTCAGCAATATAGCGACAGTAGGCAGACTCAGTGAGAACCACTGGTGACTGTCACAAGAGAGATTCTCAAGCATAAAGATCGATGACAAGATCTAGGCTTTAGCAGATAGACATAGTGAGAACCACTGGTGACTGATGCAAAGAAAGTCTCGAGAAGAGACGAAGTGCTACGAAGCATCGACAGACAGATGCAGTGAGATCCACTGGTGACCGATTCAAAAGGAGAAAGACTCCAAAAAGATAAGACAATGCCCCTTAGACCAGGAACATGCCCCTAGGTGTGACCAGTTTCAATCCATGTGAGGTCAAGAAAAATCTTGAAGATGACTGAGAGCAAAAGCATGAGCGCACTAAAGCGGGAAAGCGAACTAAAGTAGGAAAGCAAACTGAAGTAGGAAAGAAGAATAGCAACTGCGAGAAAGCCAAGAGATGCTGCGACATATAGAGCATTGCAGAACAAGAGATGCCTATTTACCAGGTTTTCACCATCTTGGCAGAAATTCTATTTTTGCTACCGTGACGCCTGTTTACCAGGTTTATATCAATGGCACATTTTTCTCTTTTTCTCTTTTTTTGTATTTTCATTTTTTCAAATTTTTTTTTGTTCTTTTTTCTTTTTTTTAATTTTTTTTGTATTTTTTTATTTTTCCATTTTTTTTTGGTATTATCAAGGTGCCTATTTACCAGGTTTTCACTAGGATAATAGATACATCAAAGCGCCTATTTGCCAAGTTTTCACTAAGATCATTTTTTTAGGACATTTTACAATTTTTAGGATTTTCTCAGAATAAAGTATGTACATGAGCATGCAAAAGATATCTCAACTGTAGAATTTCTTTAGGTGAAGAGCGTTGATGGCCTCTTTGAGTTGTTCACCATTTGTAGTAGAAAGCTGATAGGTGCTAGATCCAAACATTGCAGTAATAATATAAGGACCAAGCCAGTTTGGCTCAAATTTGCCTTTCTGAATCCATTGTTGCTGATTCTTAGGATTCTCTCTCAGGACAAGATCACCCATTTGGAAGTCTCTTGGTCTAACCTTCTTGTTATAGCTCTTAGATATCCTCTTTTGATATGCTCTAAGATGATTGAATGCCACCTTTTGATGTTCATCCAGTAATTAAAGCTCTTGTAGCTGAGATATTCTAATATCATCATCTGTAATGAGGCCCTTTAGAGAGACTCGCAAGGTAGGAATCTCAACCTCAATAGGAAGTACTGCATCTACACCATAGACTAAAGTAAAGGGCATGGCCCCTGTTGGCATTCGTGTACTAGTGCGATAGGCCCATAAAGCTGGATTAATCTGGAGATGCCAATCTCGTCCAGATTTGTGTACCGTATGGTGTAGGATCTTGAGAATTGTTTTGTTGGAAGCTTTAGCCTATCCATTACCTTGAGGATAATAAATTGAAGACCAATGTTGAATAATCTTGAACTTAGTGCACAAATTTTTCAGATCTTTGCTCTTGAATTGTCCCCCATTATCAGTGATAATAGAGGAGGGTACACCATATCTACAGATAATGTAGTTTAGTATAAAAATAGCTATAGATTTTCCATTAGCTACACTGAGAGGTATTTCCTCAACCCATTTAGTAAAATAATCCATAGCAGTAATGATGTACTTATGTCCTCTCAAAGAAGATGTATAGATCTCACCCACTAAGTCGAAATCCCACTGTTGAAATGGCCAGAAAGTGATGAAAGGAATAAGCTCCTTGGCTGGAGCATGAATCAGATTACCATGGAGTTGACATTGTTTGCAAGACTTGGAAAACTATGTAGCTTCCTTCTCCATATCAGACCAATAATAACCAGCTCTAATAAGTTTACGAGCCAGTGTCAGACCATTTGAGTGAGAACCACAAATGCCTTCATGTACCTCTTCTAATGTGCATTTGGACTCATCAGATTCTAGACACCTAAGGAGGGTACCATCTAGACCTCGTCTATACAAGTCATTGGCTATGATGACATACCATGAAGCACTACGGATTAGGTGACATCTTTCATTTCTAGTATATGTGTCAGGAATAATTTGGTCATGGAGATAAGAGTAGATATGATGGTAGTGAGATGAATCATGTCCAATGACTGAACAGATCATCCGGGAGTCAGTGGAGTCATAGGCAGGGTAGCATAACATCTCCACTAGGAACTCATGTCTAAAATCATTCTCTAACATTTGTAACATAGAAGCCAGAGTAGCCATAGCATCAGCCACTTTATTATCTACCCTGGGAATTTTCTGAAAGGTAACATGTGCAAAGTATTTCTTAAGGTCGTCAACCATCTTTTTATAGGGTACCAACTTTTCATCTTTGGTCTGATAGATGTTGTTCACTTGATTAATAACCAGTTGTGAGTCTCCAAATACTTTTAGTTCATCAACTCACCATTCAACAACAATCTTTAGTCCATTGATCAAAGCTTCATACTCAGCGGTGTTATTGGTACAAGGAAACATCATTTTGTATGCCTTTGGTAAGGAGTATCGCTGAGGTGTAATAAACAAAATTCTAGCTCCTAACCCCTATTGGGTGAATGAACCATTAAAGAAATGTCTGATGCATGAGAAGCATGATGGACTCGTCTGGGAATTCCATCCTTAATGGTTGATGATCTGTAATAGGTGCCTCGGCTAGCTGATCTATAATCACTTGCCCTTTGATATCTTTTCTCTCAACATATTCAATATCAAACTCACTAAGGAGCATGACCCATTTAGCTAGTCTACCTATGAGGGTAGCTTTACTGAGTAAGTATTTTAATGGGTCAATTTTTGTGATTAGCCTTGTAGTGTGAGCCAACATGTAGTGTCATAACTTCTAGGAAGAAAATACCACTGCTAAGAAATCCTTCTCAATTACAAAATAATTCATTTCGTAAGAGACTAATATTCTGCTGATGTAGTAAATGGCTCTTTCTTTATGATTGTGATCTTCTTGGGCCAAGAGAGCACCCAAAGATGTTTCCATTGTTGAGATATATAAGATCAAAGGCTTCCCCTGAATAGGAGGCATCAATATAGGTAGATTGGCTAGATATTGTTTAATCTATTGAAATCCTTGTTCACATTCTTTGTTCTAGTCATAAGTTACACCTTTATGCAAAGTATTGGTGAATGGTTGTGACTTGTCAGCTAGTTGCGATATGAAATGACAGATAGATTGGAGCCAACCTTGAAGACCTTTGATTTGTCTAATATTACGGGGTGGAGGCATTTCCATTATAGCTTGTACCTTTGCCAGATCCACCTCAATTCCTTTCATAGAGATGATATAGCTAAGTAACTTTCCTAAAGTAACCCCAAATGCACATTTCTTAGTGTTAAGACGCAACCTAAATTTTTCCATACAATCTAGTATAGGACCTAGATTAGTGAGATGTGTCTTTCTATCCATACTTTTAGTGAGTGTGTCATCCACGTAGTCCTCCATTGTCCTATGCATCATGTCATGAAATATGGTAGTAACAGCTCTTTGATAAGTAGCTCCAGCATTTTTTAGACCAAAGGGCATAACATTCCAACATAATGTACCCCATGCACAAGTAAAAGCAATTTTATCTTAGTCCTCTGGCATAATTTTGATTTGATTATAGCCAAAGAAACCATCCATTAGCGAATACATCTTATATCTTGTTGTCATATCCATGATCATGTCAATGTTGGGAAGTGGAAAATCATCTTTGGGACATGCCAAATTTAAATCTCTAAACTCTGTGCAGACCCTGATAGATTTATCATGTTTAGTCACTAGAATGATGTTAGAGATCCACTCTGCATAATCAATCGCTCAGATGAACCCATCTTTTAGAATTTTTTCCAATTCTGCCTTGATCAATAAAGCCACATGTGGATGCATCTTTCTAATTTTTTGTTTGACAGGTTTCACACCTGAAGCTATTGATAAGTGATGCATAATGAGATCAAGATCCACACCTGGCATGTCCAAATATGTCTATGCAAAATTTATCTTTTTCTCCTAAAAGAATTCTATGAATTCCTTAATTTCTTCTGTAGATAATGACTTGGCCACATGAATGATATGTGGATGTTCTTCCATTCCCAGATTTACCAACTGAGTTGGCTCAATTAACAGTGATGAGCGTTCCTGGAAGTGACTTAGAAGCACATCAAGTATCTCATCCTTAGGTGCCTCAAAGAGGTTTTCACCTTCGGATATGTCTTTTATTTTTAATTTTTTTGGCTCTGATACTGCCACAATGTAGTTTTCACCATCAGAGCACCTATTTTTTCTTTTAATTTTCTGACTAAGATACTTGATGTCAGCCTCGGTCATGTTGACACTTTCTTCACTAGTGGAGGACATCACGGGTTCAACAGCGTGAAGGTAGTAGGCTAGAGTTTAATCATTCTAGAATGTAAGGACTTCACTGGATGAAGAAGGGGAATTCTAGTCTATTAATTCAAGATGTTGGAGGGAAAGAGATGTGATAGGTTCAAGTGCGTTCACAGTATAGTCATCAAAAGCGTTAACTAGCAAGATGAGAGCTAAATTGATCTCATCCAAAGGTGTGTTTGAATCCTTTTGATCCCTAATGACTGAAGTAGAAGACATGTTAACATATATATACTTAGACTCATTAGACCTTTCACTAGACCCCTCACTTTCGTCAAGAAGTCTTTCATAAGATCCTTCTGACAAACTATAAAAACTCATATTCATGAGAGTCTGTATCCGAACTCTGACTTGGATGCTTGCACCATGAAGGTTTTTGAGTTCTTACAATACTAGCATGTTCTTGTGCCAACTATTCTTGGAACTCTGGTGGTATATATCATTCTCCTTGGAAGTTAGGATCTTGTAACACTTTCCATTGCTCAAAGGTTAGTGCATCAAATGGAGTGGTTTTATCAGAATCAATGTCAGTTTCAACTGTACCGGCGCATGGTACAAAATTATCTAGCTCAATAAAGAATGCTTCCAGATCTGGAGGGATGGGATAAGGAAAGAAATCCTCATCTGATCTATCTTCTATAGTGTCTACTGTAGCTTTGCCTTCAGGTTCTGGTGAAGGCTCTAATTTTGGCACAAATTTATTAATCACCAGATGGAATGGGATCTTTTTGAAACCTAAACCAGTGGTGTCTTTTTTCTTTTAACCTATAGCTTTAATAGGTTCCACTAACCCATTACCATTCACCCCTATTGGGCCACTTCCTTTGTACCCAAAACATTTCATAATCTTAAGACCTTCATTGTTGGGATTTAATTCACAAGCTGGGGCAGTTTGTTTAGCTATGTTCTTTCCTTTACAAATCCAAGCCTTAATAGCTCTTTCCTCGTCTTCATCTTCCAATGGTGTAGAAGACTGTACAAAGGCACCATCATAAACTATCTCAGGAGTAGGAGAAGATCTGTTGTGCTCAGAAGGTCTCCCATAAGAATGAGGAGACAGAGGTAGAGTTGCTAACAATAGCACAGGTTCTATTTGATATCCTCCCATGCCTATGTCTATGATTTTTAGTGTCTATTCCATATCTTTGAGCTTGGCATCATAGAGTTCTGTGTATTCTCTATTAGTTGGAACAAGACTGTTAGCTGATTGAGTGAGAGCATTACAAGAAGAGCCCATACTAGTGGGAACTATCACCTCTGTGCCTTGAAAAGAAAACTTAATACACTGATGGTATATAGAAGGGACCTCTTGCATCTCATGGATCCACGGTCTTCCTAGCAAGATATTATATGCAAGAGGAAGGTATAGCACCTGGCAGGTGACATCTCTTTCAACTGGTCCAACCTGAATGGGTAGCACAACTAGACCTTTAGATTTTCTCTCTTCTTCATCATAGGCTTTTACGGTAATTATTTTGTGAGAATCTATGTGATCTTCTCCATAACCTAGCTGAGCAAGAAAGTGAGCAAAGAAAATATTAAGACTAGCACCATTATCAATGAGCATGCGGTGGACTATTTGTTTTCCAATCATGACTTCTATGTGTAGGGGAGCATTGTATGGGTGACTAATTGAGTGATCATCTTCTTCAGAGAAGGATAAATAATGTGGTGAATTCAAGTGACCCACCATGGATTGAAACTAATCCAGATTGATATCTTTGGGGACATTAGCTTCTGTGAGAGCTTTGTTCAGAATTTGCCTATGAGCAGGCGAGATCTTCAATAGCTCAAAGATAGTTATCTGAGAATTGGTTCTTTGAAGCTGGTCAAGAATGCTATAACTAGTAGTAGGAGGCATAGGGACCACCTTTGTGGTCTTGTTGGTAGAGCCAAAAAAAATCTTATCCATAGTTTGTTTTGGCACAAATGTAGCAGCAGAAGGGTTAGGACCCTTGATAGTGATTTTAGCCTGAGATCTAGTAACAACATTCGCACAATCTTGAGATGTTTCAGATTTAGATAATCAAGACCCAGGGCCTCTCAAGACAAATGGGGCTTTGGGTTTAGAAGCATTCCCACTCCCCTTGCTAGTAAACATATTGCAATATTCCACTTCCACAAGTTCAATCATATTGATAACATTATCATAAGTGGTATGTGCATAGTTAACTTTGGGATTATTGTTCTGAGCATTGGAGGACTCGCCTTTCTCGTGATGAAGAAAGGGATATTTGAATGTCTGATGATCCAAATTCTTGTTATGATTCTCCACAACGATAACCTTGTTATCAATCAAATCTTGGACTTTATGATGCAATTGAAGACAAGTAGCAATCTTATGACCTTTATTTTGGTGGGAGTCACAGTATGCATTCTCATTCCACCAATGAGGTCATGGTTTCGGATCGTATAGACATTTCTCCAAAGGAGAAAGAATTCGATTTTGCACTAAGGTTTTGAAAACCACATCAAGCGGTTCTCCCAAAGAGGTAAATTCATGCTTGGGTTGCAGTGCCCAAGGTTTGTTGCCAAAAAATGTAGAAGGTTGTTGAGTATTGGTTGCAGCCTTTTCAATAGCTTTGGTCGCTTGTATACCAGAGGTGAGATTGAAGACCGGTTTCAAAGAAGTTAGAGTCACATTATTGACCACCCCATCATTCACAACATCCCTATTTTTGTTGAAAAATTTCCCTTTATCTTTGTTGGATGATGAGGAACCTTGCTTTTTATCTTTATACAAAGTCAATTCACCCTTTTTAACCATAAATGCTTCTATTCTCACAGCTTGTTTTATCATGCTATCAAAATTAAGGGGACCTTGAAGTTGTACTTGATACTCAAAATTGGGGGTGAGATTATCCAAGAAGATATCGAATTTCTTAGATTCAGGTATTTTGCGAGGGTATTTAGTGAAAATTTGTCTCCATCTTTGGAGAAACATCAAGAATGGTTCCCCTTGCCTTTGCTTGAGGTTGCAAAGGTCCCTTATGTTGACAGGATGTTGAATATTGTGAGAATAATGTTGTATAAAGAGATTGGAAATTTTGTCAAAAGTCTTGATACCAGTGGGTAGTCGCAAGAACCACTCCATGGCAGGTCCACCAAAACTTCATGGAAAAAGATGCATCAAATATGTTTGATCATGTATAAACTCCATTGATAGGGCATCAAATTCTCTTAAATGATCCTGAGGATCAGTGGTACCCAGATACTTGTCATATTTAGGGATCTCTACACCTTTGGGAAAAGGTGGCATAACAATACTCCTATCAAACAGAAAAGGACATATGCTTTCCATTGTGAACTATTACGTAGGTTTGCCCTTATCCTTCATAAATTGACTAATTTTCCCTTGCATGTCTTGAATTATTTTATGCAATTTGGAGGTCTCACTTTCCTCTTCCTTAGCTATAAGTGTTTCCACTTGGAAGTTTGCGGGTAACTTAACTCCTTGTTTTGCTAAATCTAGAAAGTATTTTTCTTTGTCTTCCACAAGGAGTATTTCCATCATTTTTATGAGAGATTTATTAGACTTTGCAGCATCTATGTCATTTTGAGTTATTGGGTCATTGTCATTACCAAGAATTTCATAAATGCTCTGAGTCTGATCTTGACCCTGGTGATGCTCTTCTTCTTGATGACCTTGTACATTTTGGGATTGGTCATGACCTTGCGTGTAATCAAAAGGAGATGTCATGTTGTTAACATGAGATTGTACCGTGTGCACTCCTTCAGTATGAGTGTGAGTATCATGTTGAGAACCTGTATTCAATGTATCTCTCAGTGAATCAAAAGGATTGAAATGTTCGAAAGGATCACTAAGGAAGTGAGGATTGTTAATAGGATCAACCCAAATGGGTGACTTCCTATAGCCTTGTTCATTTGAGAGAAATGGATTATGCTGATCTTGAAACAACAGATTTGAACACACCTAAAGCACTAGTTTTGGATTCAGACTTAGATCTATACTGAATGGGGAAGAGGAATGTGAGGATCCCTCTTGATTATCAATCTAAACAATGGGTTCAGAATAACCTTTTCCTTGATCACGAGGTTTACTTCTACCTATTCAGAAACCACGTATGGGAAAAATCGTGCCGCTCCTAGTTGTAACATGCATAGAGGAAGCTAAAACAAGAGGAAACTTAAGATCTGACTCAGAACTCTATCTCTAGAGATATCAAAGAAAAAAAGAGGTAATAGGCTAGAACAGCCAAGGTGTGAGATGCACCCGGCACGAGTCGTCGAGAGTATGGCTAGAATAGCTAAGATATGACTATCATGTTGCAAGGTACAAAAAACACAAAAAGACAGGATGGAGAAAAAGAGACAAGACAAGTTTGAGTAAGAATCAGTCAGTTTGCAACTCAAAACAACCAGTTTCATACTGCAGACAATAAGGAAATAAGCAATCAGAACCCAGAAAAAGGCAGGTCAGGTAGAAAATTCACCAGTTAGTGGGAAAAAGGTCATTGCTTTGGACACCAGGCTATAGATCCATGCGAGGAAGTGCTGCACTGTGTGAGGAAGTGCTCAAATTTGTGCAAGGAAATGCCATCTTGCACGAGAAAATGCTAGGTTTATAAAATTTCGCGCGATAAAAGATCAAATTTTGATAGATGGACTCAATTTTTGAGATAAAAACCAGATTTTGAGACATAGTTGGAACTGTTCTCTGAAAAAATTTCTAGGTTCAGGGTAGTTTTATGATGATGCAAATCAGCAATCTCCATTTCAATATGACAAGCATTCATTTACAAACATGAAGTTTCAATCAAGCAGTAGTGACACAAATAGTAGTCGTAAACAGTTCCACCAAGGACAAAGCAACTTGGTAGAATTATGGGAGTCTTTGTTTGATGATGATTTGGACAGTTTAGGACTCAAAAACAAACACTCAGTTATCCCTACACACAAAATTGGTTGAGAAGACAAAATTTTTACCCCGCTGTCTTATGCGTATGCGTGCACCTCACACAGCAGTGTCACCCTCAAAAGAGCACCCATGTTTTTGGTGTTTCCAAGGACTAAGTATATATGTTTAAAGGTTACCCTTAAAGCAGGGGCTAGAATCATATACCACTTCAAGCATCTAGGTGCATACCTATGTCAATAATCTAGGGGAGAGATTCTTCCCTCTCCCTACACACATATTATGTCTTCTTTCAGAGGTGAACCGGGTAGGCATCTAACTAAGAGAGTGTTTAGTGGGATTTTATTCACAATAACCTTTAGTGCCTCTGATATAGAGCTTGGGCCTCATAGCCACACCAACACTTGTAAGTCATACACCCTTGCAAGCAAGGCTAGGAGCAGCGCCGCTCAGTACAACAAACAAGGCTTTCTCACGATGATAGTCAAAATCATGAGAAAGAAGTTATCATGGCTTTGGAGTCTTTGGACTCAAAATAGAGAAGAATTTATTAGAGTGGGGTGGAATCACTGGCGATAGGTGTGTACTCACTTGGGTCATTCCTAGAGGTTCAACTTCCGGTAGGCCCTCTAAAGGTGACACAATTTGGTTCAGATTCAAGGGTTTGATTTTCTGATTCTCTCAAAGAGAGAAGAGCATACTTCTCTACCTTTTCACCTCACCCAAACACATCAAGCATATTCATCACCAAGATATTTTCACTCCACCAAATCCACAAGCCTTTGAGTTTCTGATTCTCTCAAAGAGAGAAGAGCATAATCCCCTAACAAGTAGAAGTGCTAAAGATTCACTATCTTGCTTTGCTTCCCCAAGTATCCGTCATGCTAGCAACATATGGGTCTCAGTTTCATCCATGGGCATCACTTCCATGTAATGAAGAGTATATTCCCCTACTTTTCTATTGGGATCCTTAAAAAATTTTAACAAAGCCCTATTTAAACTATGTGAATGAAAAACAGTAAACAAACATGACATTTTTGAATATGCCTTTGACAATTGTCCTACAAGCAAACTATTAGAAAGTTTTTTAATCTTTGACAAGAAAACCTGCAAACCACTGTTATGCTACAGTAGAAATCATAAATAGAAAATCACAGCAGAGAGCAAATGTCAGAAAAGAAAAGAAAAAAATTACAAATTATGGAATTTAAATGTCTGTCTGCTAAATTTTGCACAAGAAAGTACTTTGAGGCGCATGAGCTTTCTATTTCTTCACGTGAGAGAGTGTTACAAAGAGAAAAAATTCACACGGCTTGACCTGAAATCTCACATGAGACTCCATACCAGTGTTGTATGGACGTATGGTAGAGTTCCCAGATCACTGTCAAAAAGTTCAAAAATGAGGCCAAAAATCTTTTTTTCTACCCCACGGTGGGCGCCAAAATGTGTGTGCTTGAAAGTGACCTCTAAATCAGGCACATACTCAACATATTCCTTACTCAATCATTCAATTCACAAAGACAAACATGAATTGTTCATCTTGCAAATTCGATTGAAGTGACTTGTTGCCTCCTAATCAGTTGGGGATGTCAAATTTACTCTCAGAACGAGACCCAACAACCTGACCATTGCTAACATGGAGGATTTCTAAAGCATGAGAAGTAATGAAATTGTCATTAATCTATGAAATTGAAATGCTCTTAATCTATGAAATTAAATTGCAATTAATCTATGAAATTGAAATTGCAATTAATCTAGAATTGAAATGCTCTTAATCTAGAAAGCTTGAAATGCTATTAGACTAGAAATGAAATTGCATTTAAACTAGAAATCTTGAAAGATGAAATAGAGATGTTAGATATGTAAATGAATTGCATTAAAAATCAACATATCATTAATCCAAATTGAAATTAATCTAATTATGCAATTAAGCTCAAAAGCATGAAATAATCAATGCAAATTTCACTATAGATTTTATGCTCTCCAAAATCATCCTCTTAAATGAAGAAAAAGGGGTCCAATATATAGAAAAGCCATGGAAAGAGGGTGAAGAGTTTCTTGAAAAGAAACAGTTGCCTCTTCATTTTCAAGGATTGAGATTGAGACAAAAAAGCATGAATTATTTAATTACAAGGATGGATTATTGCCACATGAGTGACCTTTCATATAGAATTATGGAATTCTTTTTTAGGATAATCCATTCAATCAATTAAATAACTATTCAATTCATTTTGATGTATATTAGCTAAAGAGGGTGGAATTAATTTAATTTAAAAGAACTTAGGACTTTAGAATTAAATTAATTAATCATGGGGATTTTTAGCTAATAAACCTTGATAATTTAGGAATTAAATATAATATCAGATTTATGCAAATTTGGGTTTTCTGCATTTGAGACTCAGTCAATTAAAGTCAATTAGGAGGAGAATTTTCCTAGTACAATAGGACTTTGAAGATGAGAAAATGCACCAAAATTGATTGGATTATAAGGTGCCAATTTTGGGGTGTTACAACTGGAGTTACACTGATGAAACTGGCAATTATCACTGACAACTAACAACAGAGTTGACCGACAGAATAGAGAGTTAATAAAATGACAAAATATCTAGCTGATAGAGCTTAAGGATAGACTTAACTGGTTGTTTTGTTCGACCAGAGTTAAGTAACTGACTTAAAGAAGATTTGTACAGTTGGCAAGAAGATAACTACGAGATAAAATAGGATTTATGCTTTAAATCAGATTGGGTGGATTGTTTTTCACGCCAAGAATCAAGAATCAAGAAATGGTGAATATCATGTCTATATAAGAGACAAGCTTAATTCATTTTCAAAATCACATTCATGGGATTAAGGGGAGTGAATCGAAAGAGGATGCTGAAGAGAAACTGATGAAGGATAAATTCACACAGTCCTGATCAATCAAGCTGAAGGAGAGCTAAGGAATTCTACAAACACTGACAAATAGTGAAGCACAACATCATAGAGTAGAAAGTGTGGAGCACAAAGAATTGAATTGATACATTGATTAGAGAGGTATTGTACTTAAATAGATCTAAAAATCTGCAATTCAAGTACCATTAGAAACATGTCATTTTGTTTCAATTTTACCATTGAAGCATCAAGTCTCTTAACAGAGCATGACTTAATAGTCTTCTATAATTGAGGTATACCCTAACAGATTGCCAAAAATATTGTCATGAAGATAGCATTGAGTGCCTGATACCAACACACAGTCTAAGAAGGAGGCTGATGCAGTTAGGTAGCACTAGATATGCCAGATACCTATTGTGCCCATAAAGGTTGATCAATATTGGTAGCATATACATGCCAGATATCAAGTGACATTCTATTATTAAAATCCTCTAACAAGGTCACACCTAACAGTGTGTTTGTAACCTTTAACAAGGTTGGATCCTAATAGGGCTCACTTTAAAAGAGTGAAAATTTGGGGTACCGGTCCTAGTGGTTTTTTCTTTTAACAAGGTTTCCATGTTAAAATCCATGTGTTATGTGTGTATGGTTTATTACTTTACTATTTTACATTTCACATATGCATTTCTAGATTGATTGGTATACTCTGCATATTTAATGAGAATTGGTAAATAAGTTTTACTGCTTATCGATTATCAAAGAGAATAAAGACAGACAAAGAAAACCAACAGACAATTAATTACTATAAAGTGTCTCATGGCATACATCTTGTAGGGACTTAATAATCTGAGATTTATTTGATTGGTGGTTAGTGATTAAAGGATAAAATTTTGAGGCCACTGATTCACCCCACCCCCCTCTCAGTTATTACTAACAATTGGTATCAGAGCTTGTGTGCTTAGAAGGAAGGTTTCAAGACCTAAGTCAAAGATCACAAGATGAATAGAAGAGATGTGCCCAAGTTGAACAAAGACAACTTTGCTTCATGGAAAATCAGGCTAAGACTCCACTTATCAGCTATTGGTAATGATGTTACTCAATACTAAGATACTGAATATGTGTTTCCCATAGGACCATTGACAGTAGATCAATTGAGAGTGAAGCATTAGCACAACTACATGGTCATAGAGATTTCTTCCTCTCTCTCTGGTGCTAAATTTGAAGATGTCAAAGATTGCAAAACTGCAAAGAAAATGTGGGACAAACTAAAGCTTATACATGGTGGTGATGCAAATGTTCTGAGAGCCAAAGTAGAAAGCCTTAGAGGAAAATTTGATGATCTCAAAATGAAATAAGGAGAAAACATCACACAGTACAACACAAGAATAAAAGAAGTATTCAGTGCTTTACGAGGTGTTGGAGATACACTTGAAGAGAAGACAGTCGTAAGTAAAATCTTAAGAACCTTATTGCCTATATATGCTATTAGAGTTTCATCTATTCAAAAAATGAGAGCAGTTACAAACAATATAGTTACTCTTGATAGTTTAATTGGTAGAAGGATTTCATTTGAAATGAATAACTTTTATAATAGTGTCTTACCAAGCTTAGAGTTTGCATTTAAGTCTTCTATGACAATAAGAAAATCTAGTCAGAGACACACATCTAGAAGAGATAGTGAAAGTGAAAGTGAAGAAGAAGATCTAGATTAAATAAAATCACTCATGGCAAGAAGAATGCAAAGAGACAGAGGTAAATACAAAGGCAAGTTACCACTTGTATGCTTTAATTGTAAAGAGATTAGACACTTTGCTGCAAGATGTCCTAATAGAAGAAAAGATGACAGAAGTGAAGATAGATCTTTTGAGAAGAAATCTAACAGAGGTGATAATAAAGATTACAGAGGTTACCAAAAATCAGAAAGAAAGGATACCCGAGACTACAAGGATAAATGCAAGAAGGCTAGCTATGTAGCTACTTGCAAAGATGAAGATACTGACACTGAAACTAATGAAGACATCGAGATGGTATTTGTAGTTGTGAAAGATGACTCAGATGAATATGAAAGGTATGTTGAAACTGCACTCATATCTAAGGTAAGAAAGAATGACATCTAGATCATAGATAGTAGCTGCACTCACCACATGACCAGTGACAAAGAAAAGTTTAACACTTTTGAGTATTATAATGGTGGTACAGTAAGAATGGGTAATGATACACCTTGTCTGATTGAAGGTAAAGGAACTATAATTTTGAATAACCTAATTAAATGTGAAAATTTTATTATTGGGTAAAAGGTTTGAATTATAATCTATTGAGTGTTTCTTGGCTGAATAATTCAAGTCACGGAGTAGCATTTGAGAATAAGAAGGAAAAGATCTTCAATGAATCAGGAAAACTGATTGGTACCGGTGAACAGACTAAAGGTAACTTATTCTATCTGAATGATACTAACACCACTTGGTTAATGAATAGAAATGAAGACATATGGTTGTGGCACAAAAGATTGTGTCATGTGAATTTTGACAACATGATGAAAATAAGACGAGGAAGAAGTGTAAGAGGCTTACCGACGATGACAAAGCCAAACAACATCATGTGCAAAAATTGTCAAAAAGGTAAAATGACAAAGTCTAGTTTCAAAAGTAAAACCCATACATTTGATGATATTATAGAATTAGTCCATACTGATTTATGTGGAC
>MU227968.1:1644716-1676345 GCA_018584345.1 Thuja plicata | reverse complement strand
CTAAATGGAATACTTGAAGAAGAGGTATACATTGAGCAACCAGAAGGATTTGTAGATCCAAACAAGAGGAACATGGTATGTAGACTTCACAAAGCCTTGTATGGATTAAAACAAGCTCCTAGAGCCTAGTATGGATGACTTAATTCCTATCTAATAAGTATTGGATTCATAAGGACTAGTGAAAACAGTAATCTTTATTTGAAAAAAGATACTGATGCTAACACTTTGATTGCTTAAATATTTTTTGATGACATCATATTTGGAGGCAATGATACACTATGTAAGTCATTTTTTGATGAGATGAGCAAATAATTTGAGATGCCTATGTTTGGAGAAATCAATTTCTTTCTTGGTCTACAGAGCATTCAATAAAGTGAAGGTATTTTCATTACTCAGTCCAAATACATCAAAGAGGTCCTAAAAATATTCAAGATGGAAGATTCCAAAATAGTTGGAACACTGATGGCTACTGGAAGTAAGTTGACAAAGGATGACAAGATAACAGAGGTAAATCAGACTTTGTACAGATCAATGATTGGAAAACTCATGTATGTTGTACACACTAGACCAGATATTGCACATGCAGTAGGAATTGTTGCTAGATTTTTTTCTAACCCCAAGGAATCACATATGACTACTGTGAAAAGATTCTAAGATATCTAAAGAATACTGAGGAATTTGGCTTATGGTATAGAAGAGAAAGGAAATTTCAACTTAAGGTGTTTACCGACGCTAATTGGGCTGGAAATCTTGATGACCGGAAGAGCACAACTGGAGGAGCATCCTTTATGGGTGACTGACTTGTCACATGGATTAGCAAGAAGTAAGGATGCATCTCACAGTCTACTGTAGAAGAAGAATATGTTGCTTCTGCAGCAAACTGCTCAAATATTTCATGGATCAAACAGTTGCTAGAATGTATGCATATGAAGATCTCAAAACCAGTGATTATCTATTGTGATAACACCAGTGTAATAAATATTTCCAAGAATCTAGTCTTGCATTCCAAGACTAAACACATTGCAATCAAGTATCATTACTTAAGAGAACAATTTCAAGAAAAAGAGGTGATACTTGAGTATGTGCAATCTAAAGAATAATTGGCCCATATCTTCACCAAGCCACTGCCCAAGGATACATTTGAGTACCTGAGAAAGAGACTAGGGGTCAAACCCTTATCTACCAGTCAGTAAAAGACTGAAAGCTGCATCAACCTATACAATATCAGAATATCATTCATGTTGATGCAAGCAACAAGATGAACTTCAAAGTTGTGTCTATATACAGAAAGGTATATATAAGAACCAAGCACCAGATCATATTGATGTATTGCTGATGGATAAGGGAAATTCAAGGAATATATTATGGATCGAGAGAAAAGATCACTTGATATTAATGTCAGATATCTGTGAGATATTTGTTTGGCATTATTGTCAAAGGGAGAGAAAGTTTCCATATTATCACAGTCTTCAAAAAATGAAGAAAGATTATCCATTATCAGATTACTCTAACAAGGAGAGATCATATCCATAGGGAGAGTTGCTGATAAAAGATAGAGACATCAAAGAACAAGAATAGTCAAAAGAGAGCTATTGACACAAAGGAAGGATGCTACACATCAGAAGAAGAAACACAAAAAGCTGCAAGAATCAAATCTAAGCTAACACAGAGCTTACCGGCGATCAGATATTTTTATCAGTTATCAAAACAAATTGTTTGGTAATCTCATGAATCTCAACTTTTATATTTCATATTGTATTATAAATAGTATAGTGTGATAATATAGTATGTTGCCATCAATGTCAAAGTGAGAGATTGATGACATATAACTGATTGAATGTTTGATAATGTTAAGTTGAAGATAAGGCAAAGCATTAAATCAGTTAATGGTTTGTATTTTCATTGATATCAACTTAATATAATCTATACGGTCATTTACATAATGCCAAAAACTTCAGAGAATCAATGGAACAAAGGTTATGCTTTTAGCAATGCATAAAAGTCAAGTATTCACCAAGTGACAGACAACACCAATGGAGTGCACACCATCGGTAAAGGCAAAGAACAAAATTCATAGTGATACCCGACAAGCAGAAGACAGTGTTTCCCGATGAAGAAAAATCACAGGATGCTCGACGAGATGAAAATAGAGTAACCCAATGAGAAAAATCCAATTATGCCTGATGGAGGGAGATCCTAAAGCAAACTGGAGTTACACCGATGGAATTGGCAGTTATCACCGACCACTAACTATAGAGTTGATCGACAGAACAGGGAGTTAAGAAAATGACAAAATATCTAGCTAGCAGAGCTTAAGGATAGACTTAACTAGTTGTTTTGTTTGACCAGAGTTAAGTAACTGATTTAAATAATATTTGTACAGTTGGTAAGAAGATAACTATGAGATAAAATAGGAGTTATACTTTAAATCAGATTGGGTGGATTATTTTTCACGCCAAGAATCAAGAATCAAGAAATGGTGAATATCATGTCTATATAAGAGACAAGCTTAATTCATTTTCAAAATCACATTCACGGGATTAAGGGGAGTGAATTGAAAGAGGATACTAAAGAGAAACCAATGAAGGATAACTTCATACAGTCTTGATCAATCAAGCTGAAGGAGAGCTAAGGAATTCTGTAGACACTGACGAACAGTGAAGCACAACATCACAGATGAGAAAGTGTTGAGCACAAAGAATTGAATTGATACATTGATCAGAGAGGTATTGTACTTAAATAGATCTAAAAATCTACAATTCAAGTTGTATTAGAAACAGGTCATTTTGTTTCAGTTTAACCATTGAAGCATCAAGTCTCTTAACAGAGTAGGACTTAACAGTCTTCTATAATTGAGGTATATCCTAACAAATTGTGAAAAATATTATCATGAAGATAGCATTGAGTGCCCGATACCAACACACAATCTAAGAAGGAGGCTGATGCAGTTAGGTAGCACCAGATATGCCAGATACCTATTGTGCCCATAGAGGTTGATCAATATTGGTAGCATATACTTGCTAGATATCAAGTGACATTCTATTATTAAAATACTCTAACAAGGTCACACCTAACAGTGTGTTTGTAACCTTTAACAGTGTTGGCTCCTAACAGCGCTCACTTTAGAAGAGTGAAAATTTGGGGTACCGGTCCCAGTGGTTTTTTCCCTTAATAGGGTTTCCACATTAAAATCCATATGTTTTGTGTGTATGGTTTATTACTTTACTATTTTACATTTCACATGTGCATTTCTGGATTGATTGGTATGCTCTGCATATTTACTGAAAATTGGTAAATAAGTTTAACTGCTTATCAGTTATCAAAGAGAATAAGGATAGACAAGGAAAACCGACAGACAGTTAATTACTATAAAGTATCTTGTGGCATACATCTTGCAGGTACTTAATAATCTGATATTTATTTGATTGGTGGTTAGTGATTAAAGGATAAATTTTTGAGGCCACTGATTCACCCCCCCTCTCAGTTATTACTAACAAATGGCCTAAAGCTTGATTATGCAACTAATGGATGATGGAATGGTATGAAAATGACTTCAATTGCTTGACTAAAAGCTTGGATGCTTGATTTCTTGATCTCCAGAATGAATACTTGAAAGTTACTGTGGCCTATTACCTATTCTCTCTATTAGCTATTTTCCTTTTAGCTCACAAAGGGATAATGAGGCTCCTTTTATAGGATTTTGAAGGACCCAAGCCCAGATGGCATAATCCTAGGGTGGAGATTGAAAGGTGGAAGATCCTAGGGCTGCTATTGACTTGGTTTAAGGGGTTGAGAGAAACGGGATGTAGTTGGAATGTGAGAGGAAGAATAGGGAGGATGTTCCTCCTACATTAACATAGAGGAGAAGAAGGTGGAAGGGAAAGACATGTGTCAAGTGTCTCACCAAGACCATTGAGAGGAAGGAGGAAGTAATTTTTCCTCATGAGGACTCTTGGTACAAGTGTCCCATGAGTCACTTTAGACTCTTTGAGGTCACTTGAGAAGATCCTTAGGAATAGGAATTTCTTATTGACTTAGTGTAGGAGAAGACATGTGGTCATGACCAAGTCTTGTGAGGCCACATGGCCCTTAGGAATAGGACATGTGTGGGTGACAATAATGATCTATTAATAATTAATTATTTTAGCCAAGGTGATGTGTCAAGTGACTAGGTCTATGAGGTGGACTAGGAGGTTTATTCATATTTAGTGATTCTATAATTAACAAATTAATTGGCACCCTCTCCAAAATAAGCCATGTCATTGAGTTCTATTGGAAATCCTAATTTATGATCCCCTCATGGTAGATGATCTCTGATTATAAGATAGTTGATAATTACATCATCATTATGGAAAAAATCAAGTTCTGGATTATTGGGAGAATCCCAACCTATAAGCTCAAGGTGGATAAGGGGTATTGAATAATTTGGGTCAATTTAAAAGGTTGAGATGGTATTGATGGAAAAGTTATTAAATTTTATGTTGTATTGGCAAGGTCTATTTCCATACTCTCGTTTGAATCATCTATCATAAGATAATTCTCACTTTCCTCACAATTGCCAAGAGCAGTATCATGCGAATCTAATCCTAATGGTTCCATCCTTGAACTCTCCCGCTCATGATAATCATTACCATAGGTATGGACAACATCAACTCCCATCTCTTCAGTATAGTCAGATAATGAATCTCATTCATAAGAATTAGAATCATCATCATCATTATCCCTAAATTTGTTAATGATTTTTGTCGCTATCTTTTGCTTTTCTGGATCTACATACATGCCATGTTTTCAAAACTCTAATGCAGGAGCCTTGGAATGTTTATAGAAAGGTGTAATATTTTCTTTACCTTTATATTCCTTTGATGCTTCTCCTTTGTATCATAATCCTATGGTGTCCCTTTGGTAATTTGGATTTTTCAGAATTGGTTTTATAACACCCTCTCTCTGTAACCCTATAGGTCCACTACCTTGATATCCCATCTTTTGCAACAAAGTGTATCCCTTACCATATACATCGGGTGATATATACTCATGTCTTTCATCTTCTTGATCTTTATGGTGTTTAAGAAAATGATTATCATTACACTCAGCTACCTCTTTTGATATAGTGCCCCCACTTATAAATGTGCCATAAACAAGCATAGAAGGAGCTTCTGATTGTTGTTTGGTAATCAAAGATTTTCCATATGACTTAGGAGATAAGGGTAACTCTAGGATAAATAAAGTTTTAACCAAATTGTATTCTCCAATACTTTTCTCTGTTATTTCTATTTTGACTCCATGGGATTTAGAGGTTGATGCTTCATTACTTAGATCAATGGATTTTGTTATAGAAGCTCCAACACAATTATAGGGTACCATGGATTTAGGTGTTTTCTTCACAGTGTTGCAATACTGAAAAGGATTCAGATCTCCTTTGATAGTTATTTCTTGACCATTATGTGGAAACTTCAAACACTGATGATAAGTCGACAATATAGCTTGCACAGAATGAATCCAAGGTCTCCCCAAAAAAAATTTATATGCTAGATCCATATCAAGGACTTGATAAAGTGGTCTTTGACCATAGGACCGACTCTGATAGGAAGAAAAATAGATCCCTTGGATGACCTTTATCCTTCATCATAAGCTTTAATTATGATTTTCTTCTTTGGATCTATAGCATTTTAAGAAAATCCCAATGCAAGGACTAGTTTTCAAGTGCATATATTCAAGCCAACTCCTCCATCTATTAGTACTCTTTTAATTTTATTATTTTACCCAAGGCCTTCTATATGGAGTGGAACATTATGTGGTTGATTAATGGCTATATCATCATGCTCAGTAAAGGATAGGTAATGTGGAGTTGTCAAATGTCCCACCATATCTTGGAATTGGGCTTGATCTAGATTTGTAGGAACATTGGTTTCTAGGAGAGATTTCTCAAGAATATCCTTATGAGAAGGTGATAGACGCAAAACCTCTAGTATAGATATTTGGGCTAGTGTTTTCTTTAATTGATCCAAAAGATTGTATTGATTGGAAACATTTGGTGTGGACTTTGGAACATAGACAAACTTGTTCTGAGAGGTGCTAGGTTTGGACGAGACATCTTGAAGAGTAACCTTGGATTGGCCTCGGGTAGTGACATTAGCTGGTTGACTCTTTTCTTTGATAGAAATCACATTGACATAGTATTGGGAAGGATGGAATTTAGAAATGTGATTTATATAGTTATAGGATGTGGTATTGTAGTAGGCTTGTTTATCACCCTTAGCATTGGAAGAACTTCCTTTCTCATGTTCAGGAAGTGGATCTTTAAAAGCCGTATGTGACTCGTTTGAGCTATGTCCATCAACACTAATTTCTCCACTTTCAATCAAATATTGTATCGCATGTTTGAATCTTTGAAAATCATTGGTTTTCTGACCTTTCCCTCTATGAAATTCATAATAATCGTTGTCATTCCACCAAGAAGGCTTCACCCTAGGTTCAAAATCTCTAGTTTTAAGAAGTGCAATGAGTTTCTTTGTGATCAAATTCCTTAATGCAGATTCAAGAGATTCACCCAAAGGAGTAAAAGTTCTTCTATGTGGCATAAATGGTAATCTTGATGATTTTTTGTTGGTATTCTGATTTGCACTTTAATTGCTATGAGTAGGTTGAGTATCATTGGTTTTTCTTGTGAGATTCAAAATAGGTTGTGTTGGTTTAACATGTTGATTGTCCACAATCCCATCATTGACAATGTTCTTGTTTTTATTCCAAAAATTGGACTTGTCATTATTTTTGTTGTTGGAATTTGAATTTGAATTTGAAGATCCAACATTGTCCTTGGAGTAAATCTTAATCTCACCTTTTCTAACCATAGCTTCCTCAATTTTGACTCCATTTTCAATGAGCTTGTTAAAGTTTGGAGGACATTGCAATTGCAACCTATAGCTCATTTCTTGTGTAAGGTTATGCACAAAGATATCCATATTTTCTTGTTTAGGAATTGTTCATGGATACTTGGAAAATAATTGACGCCATCTTTGCAAAAAAGTAAGGAAGGGTTCTCCATTCTTTTGTTGTGCATTGCAAAGATCAAGCATAGTGACTTCATGTGTGATATTATATGAATAATGAGTCACAAACTTGTCAGTAAGCTCATTGAAAGACTTGATACCTGGGGGTAGTTTGGAGAACCATTCCATGGCTTGTCCTCCTAAACTTCATGGAAATAGTCACATAAGATATGTGTCATTGTGGGTGACTTTAATACAAGCAGCACAAAACTCACGAATGCGGTCTTGTGGATCTGAATTCCCTTTGTATTTATAAAGTTTTGGTACCTCAAAGTGAGGAGGGAATGTAATCATGAGCAACTGCTTATCAAAAGGATAGGGACATATATCATCCAAGGAATATTTATTGGTTGATGATCCAGATTGTATGTCACAAATTTGTTGTTGAAGCATTTGGATTTGTTGTAGGATGGGATCCAAAGGTGGTGGAGGTCGTTGGGTGTTTTGGAAAGCACTATTTTGCTTGTCTTCCTTTACTCCATGAGCATGTGTCTCTTGACAACCACCAGGGATTTCTTGGTCATTTGTGATAGGTGGTTCTTTAAGAGTAGAGACATAAAAATCATTGGGTATCTTTGCTCCTTGATGAGCAAACATAAGGTAATACATCTCTTTATCCCTGTTCAAAAGTCTTTCCATGACATTGTAGAATCTAGCATCTTGCATAGAATCTCTTAACTCTTGATCTATGGGTTCATGATCTGATGTAAAAATTGAAGTTTTCTTAGACCAAGGGTTTTCCTCATTGTTATTTCCTTCTTCCATCTTGTCTACAGATTCAGGATTAATGGTTTGTTTGAGTTTTTGAGATCGATTTTGAACCATAAAAGGTGAGAGATGAAATAGATGAAAATGTGATGATAGAAAAGATGTGAGAAAGGGATTCAAAAGTGTTGAAGTAGATATGGTAACTTGATAATCTAAGTCAATAGGAGGTATGGATCTCACTATGATATGACAAAGGAAAACCATGAGATAGTGACCTAAGTAATTTTTTGATGAAGGATGAAAAATCCTGATATGATAAAAACTCACAAAAGCCAAAATCTGATAATCAGGGTAATGTTTCAACACTTAAATATAGATTTTGAAGATTGAGGAATGATTTGGTGAATTTTGGATGAAAGAAAGATGATGAAAAATGATGAAGATGGTCAAACTAAAGATCAAAGGTCTGATAAAATTGAATGTGTTTCCAAAATCATGCTGAGAACAAAAATGGGTAGCTAAAAAAGTGATTTTGGAATCTTGAGGATCCATAAAAAGGCTCGTTGTTATGTATGCGCAGGAACAAATGTGCAGGCAGATTTGACAAATGCGTAGCAGAAAGTGATATATGCGCAGGTTCTGATTTTTATTTTTTTTATGGTTTTGTGGATTTTTTTGGAAATTTTGTAGTTTTCAGATATTTTGGCAAAATGAAAATGCATAAACACACACACAAGACAGAAATGATCTAATCTAATTTAATCTAGTATGTATGCACAAACACGCTTACAATTCCTAAGGTTGGCAAGGACAGTATTTTTGAATCTCCACTTGGATAATAAAATCCAGCCATGCAAATTCAAAGCAGATAGCCTAGGAACTTGGAGGCACGGGCTCCTCCTTATAGCCCACTCACTTCTCTGGCACACCAACTTCTAAATTCAATGGGTCATTACTTCCCAAAGAACTGATATCTCTATTATGAACCATGAGTAATGTGGGGTGTCTTCACGGGTTGGGATACCCCTTGAACCAGCAAATAGAAGGTTTTTGGCCACTAAACAAAATATTTTAGTAAGGACATTCATTTAGGTGGTTGTGATCAAGTCACTTTCCCAATTAAGGGGGCTCTCCCAATCCTTTCAAAGTAAGATTTTTACCTTAACAATGTAGGGACTTTAACACACCATGTAGGTACTAGATGAGATTTTGGTTGCCACAATGAATTCACACCTATCCACTATGAGATTAGTCACAATGGCATATTTTTTATACGGGTTTGGAGGGGCTTGGATTTAGCCTGTTACCGGTTGGGTCGTTCCTTTGGGTGAGTACCTCTTTTCCCACCAAAGACTACCCTCTAAAGATTATAACAGTTTCTCTTACACCTAAGGTCCACGAATGGGGAGGAGAGAGGATACATTGTTATAATCTGGGATTGCAATTGAGCTATAAAAGCAAGACACAACAGACAGTTTTCTAAACTAAAGAAAACAAATGAATTTGAAAAACATGTCATATTTTAAGCCCAAATGAAGGTTATAGTTTATTTTGCAAACCCCTAGGAACCTGCAAGTAAACTATTAATAATTTAAGATCGGGATCTTTAGATTTATGACTTGCAAAATAGCCTAAAAGCTACAAGAATAAACAAAAACCCATTAAGATGGTTAGCTAAAGGTAGAATGATGAGAAAATAGAATTCTACTGAAAATGATGGATGTGTACAAATAGTAGATGAATGCGCAAGAACATAGAACCAATGCACAAAATATGTAAATGTGCAGCAACAGTGGATGAAAGCGCAGTTTTATGGAATGAATGCACAAATTTAGTAGAAACGTAGTAGGAATGGATTTATGTGCAGGTATCATGGATGAATGCTCAAAAACATCTTGTAGAATTCTTCACATAGAAAACTAAAAATAGAATATCAATTTCATGGGGAGGGCCCCATGGTGGGTGCCAAAAATGTATGCAAATTAGAGGTCTACTGATATAAATAAAATACTACTATTGTAAATCTAATAAATCTATGTATATGCAACAAAATAAAGATTACAAATGATCAAATGAAATTAAAACAAGTTTACCTTCACTTAGCCATCGTAGCTTGTCTCCATTGTCCTCCTAGCCTTCATTTCTTGGATGTGTTGAGCTCTCAAATTTCTAATTGAAGCTCCTTGCCCAATATGTCACCAAAGTGTGGAGATTGAGTGGAGTTTTATGCAAAATGGCCTAAATCTTGATTATGCAACTAATGGATGATGGAAATGGTTTGAAAATGACTTCAATTGCTTGATTAAATGCTTGGATGCTTGATTTCTTGATCTCTAGAATGCTTGAATACTTGAAAGTTACTATTGCCTATTACCTATTCTCTCAACTATCTATTTTCTTATTAGCCCACAAAGGGAGAATGAGGCTCCTTTTATAGGATTTTGAAGGACCCAAGCCTAGGTGGCACAATCCTAGGGTGGAGATGAAAGGTGGAAAATCCTAGGGCTGCTATTGACTTGGTTTAAGGGGTTGAGAGAAAAGGGGGATGTAGTTGGAATGTGAGAGGAAGAATAGGGAGGATGTTCCTCCTACATTGACATAGAGGAGAAGAAGGTGGAAGGGAAAGAAACATGTCAAGTGTCTCACAAAGACCATTGAGAGGAAGGAGGGAGGACTTTTTCCTCGTGAGGACTCTTGGTACAAGTGTCCCATGAGTCACTTTAGACTCTTTAAGGTGGCTTGAGAAGCTCCTTAGGAATAGGAATTGTTTCTTGAATTAGTGTAGGAGAAGACATGTGGTCATGAGACCAATTCTTATAAGGCCACATATCCCTTAGGAATAGGACATGCGTGGGTGAGGATAATGATTTATTAATAATTAATAATTTTAGCCAAGGTGATGTGTCATGTGACTAGGTCTATGAGGTGGACTAGGAGGTTTAGTCATATTTAGTGATTGTGTAATTAACAAATTAATTAAATCACTTTAATGAGACTCATTTAGAAGACCTAGGATAAGAAGAATAGACTATAGTGAATGTATCAAATAAATTGAATAATTTACTTAATAAATAGAAGAAATATATATTAATTAAATAATAAATATTTAATTAATTCATCAAGTCAATATTAATTAAATAATAAATATTTAATTAATTAATTAGTGAAGCCATTTTTTAGTGTATACGTTTTGGCCCTCTTTGAAATAATGTGCTAGTCACATTGTTTCAAAGAAAAATCCATCTTTTTTAGTGTATATAGATTCATTTCTATAGTTTTTGTTCCTTCATCTTGTTGTTTCAATTCTAAGTGTTAAACTATTCTAGTAGCCACAGCCATAGGTTAGTTGTTTCTTCCTGCAACCAAACTGGCAGAATAGTTGAAACATTATGGTTTGGAGTTTCAAGCTTTCTGTTAGAGCTTTTTCTTAAAGAACTTTAATATAGATTTTATGCTTGACTCTTAGATTCCCAACTTTTGATTCAAACAAGTAAAAGTCTAATTAACAAGGATTTGATCCCTCATCTCTTTGAGCTCCATAGACTTAGGCGGGTGTACCTATCTTTATTTACTACTTCTCAATAAATCATGCAATGGATTAAATTCTCACAATGATCTACTCCTACATTTTACTATAGCTCTTGATAACAAATCCTACAAATTCTAACAACCAATCTTATGCAGAGCTTCACAAGCCAAACTATGAAATTGACAAGAGAAAATACCAATGAAATAATGATTCTCATCCTTCTTCTATTCATGTTCCAAACTCATGCAGGTTGACCTAATGATTCACTCTTCAAGGAATCAACAAAGTTACTTGTATTCTTTAATACAAATGATAAACATCTATGTTCTTAAATGGAAACATAAAAGAGTATGTGTGGTGTACCACCGTCAATAGTAATCACATAAAAACATGATTTGTATGTTGTTAATACTTATTAAATGGATGAAGGCACTTACGCACAGAAACCCCAATAATTTGTTCCTTTGACTTCATTGGAAAATATCCCACAAACAACAATCAAAGAAAATATCATGTCCCATCCCGGCTATCCTAATCAATGACATATTTGGATTTTTAAACTCATGTCAAAGATATCCCAGAATAGCATAAGAAATATGATAACAATGAAATACATATATGAATGCATAATCGTATAACAAATCATTCTAACATGCCTGCCATGAATATACATTTCTTTTCCAAAAGATAGTGTTAGGTTTATTGATCAGTTTGGTCGATGTGATGTTGTTGCAAATGTATAGATAAATGGTCACAATTCAAAAGATAGGTCACAGATGATGAATCATGATTAGAATAGCATTGCGTAAGAATAGTTGATTGCATTTTCTTCTCTAGTGAAAATACTCCATTCTATCCTCTAAGAGTCGTGACTATCATAGATCCACTTCCCAAACTAGGTCAAGGACATGCCCCCAACTAGGTGATGGACTAACTTATTATGGGTGAAGAAAGACACACTGGAATAGGATGAATACCAAGACAGTAGACCAAGCTATGATGGGGTTTTATTAGGGATTTATACAATGGATAGGATAATTATGTACTGACCACTTTATTATGATATTTACAAGGCGAATGGTGACTTGAATAGCCACTTTATTATGAGATATACAAATGGGATAATGTGCTAGAAGAATCCTAGTAGAGAGAGGAGATACCTTATCAAAAATGGTGCCTATTTCCAGGTTTTCACCACATGCTTTTATTGCACTTTTCTTGTGATTGTTTTTTTTAAAAAAAAAATTGACTTATTTTTTTATTTTTTTTAATTTTTTCAACATATCCCTTGCACTGGGATCTCAAGCATAAAAATTTTTAGGTGCATGTTGTTAAGAGGCTCATCCAAGAGATCTCCCTCAGACGTAGACAATCGATAAGCTTTGTAGCCATAAACTTTTGTAATCACAAAAGGACCTAACCAGTTAGGTTCAAACTTACCCTTCTTCTCACGATGCTGCTGATTTTTGGGATTCTCACAAAGGACTAGATCAACCACCTAAAAGTCTCTTGGTTTAAATTTACTATTATACTGATGATACATAATTTGTTGATAGAATTTCAAATGTTCAAAGTCTCTTTGACGGCATTCATCTAGCAATTCTAATTCAATTAGCCGTGCAACTCTATATTCTTCATATGGAATCAAGTTTTTCAAGGACACACAAAGAGAAGGTAACTTAACCTCGAGGGGAAGAAAAGCTTCAAACCCATAGACAAGAGAATATGGTGTGGCTCCAGTGGGAGTATGGATGGAAGTGCAATAATCCCATAGGGTAGGATTCAATTGGACATACCAGTCACGGCCAACGTCATTGACAGTCTTTTGAAGGATTTTGACAATGGTTTTATTAGATGCCTCAGCTTGACCATTACCTTGGGGATAATAAATGGTGGAATAATGGTGGGTGATGTGGAATTTATCACATAGTTCATCCATATCTTGATTTTGGAATTGCTTCCCATGATCAGTAATAAGATGCATAGGGATACTGTATCTACAAATGATATAATTTAGGATAAAAATGGAAACCTGTTTACCTGTGGCATTGATCAATGGAATGACTTCAATCCAATTAGTCAAATACTCCATTGTGGTTATAATGAATTTATGGTCATTAGAAGATGGAGGGTTAATTGCGCCCATGAGGTCAAGTCCCCACTGACTGAACGGTAATGTTTTTGTAAAAGGATGAAGTTGTTGTGCTGGTGCATGAATAAGATTCCCATGTATTTGACATTTCTTGCATTTCCGAGAAAAATGAAAGGAATCTGTCTCCATAGTAGGCTAGTAGTAACCCATACACATGAGCTTCTTAGCCAAGGAAAGACCACTAAAATGTGTTCCACAAATACCCTCATGTACGTCTTGTAAGGCAGTTTGAGCTTCATCATGTTCAAGACATCGTAAGAGAGTAACGTCAAGACCTCACCTACACAGGGTGTTAGATATTAGGAGATAGCGGGAGGTTTGGTGTAAAAAGGTTCATTTTTGGTTTCAGGATAAGTCAGGTGGAATGATATTTTCTTTTAGGTAGAAATATATTTTTCCATAGGTGGGGTAATCTACTCTGATAATATGACATATGATACTTGTATCAGGATCATCATATGTAGGATAAGCCAAAGATTCCACTAAGAACTCAAAATGGGCTTTGGTATCTTCCACATCAAATAGAGAAGAAATTTTTGCCATAGTGTCTGCAACCTTATTTTCATGTCTTGGAATTTTCTCAAAGGTAATGAGTGAAAAATATTTCTTAAAGTCATCTACCATATGCTTATATGGTAACGACTTGTCATCTTTGGTCTGGTATTCATTATTAACTTGATTGATATTCAACTGGGAGTCTCCATAGACATTCAATTCAGTGAATTTCCATTGCAGAGTCATCTTTAATCTAATCATCAAAGCTTCATACTCAGCTACATTATTTGTACAAGGAAAGATTAACTTTTAAGACTTTGGTATTGTATATCCTTGTGGTGTAACAAATAACACTCTAGCTCCCGAACCATGCTAAGTATATGATCCATCAAAGTACAACTTCCATGTTTGTATAGATAATGTCAAGATATGTGAATCTAGAAATTATGTATGTATATGTTGATCATCTGTTAGTGGTTCCTCATCCAATTGATCTGCAATTACTTGTACCTTGATGGCCTTCTGATCCACATACTCAATATCAAATTCATTAAGCAACATAACCCACTTAGCCAATTTTCATGTTAATGTTGTCTTGCTCAAAAGGTATTTCAAAGGATCAATCTTTGCAATAAGCTTGATGGAATGTGACAACATGTAATGTCACCACTTCTATGAAGAAATGACCACTGCTAGACATGCTTGTTCAATTGGTGAATAATTGAGCTCATATCCCACAAGGGTGCGACTAATGTAATATATAGCCTTCTCTTTTCCTTCTTGATATTGTAGGGCCAAAAGAGCACCGAGAGAGACTTTTGTAGATGAAATATAGAGCAAGAGTGGTTTTCCCAGAATTGGTGACATAAGAGTAGGATGATTTGCTAAATATTGCTTGATCTTAGTGAAGGGTTCCTCACACTTATCATCCCACTTGAATAAGATGTCTTTATGTAACAGGTGTTGAAAAGGATGAATTTTGTTTGCTAATTGAGAAATAAACCTTCTAATTGATTGGAGGCATCCTTGCAAAGATCTTAATTGACTTATATTCATAGGTGAAGCCATCTCCATGATCACCTTAACTTTTTATGGATCAACTTATATTCCCTTAGCTAAGACAATATACCCTAGCAATTTTCCCGATGTAACCCCAAATGCACATTTCTTTGGATTGAGTCTAATCTGGTACTTTTCCATTCGGGTGAATATTCTATCCAACACTCTTAAATGACCATCTCTATTCTTGGATTTTTATAGGATATCATCAACATAATCCTCCATTATGGTATGCATCATGTCATGAAAGATTGTGGTCATAGCCCTCTGATAAGTTGCACCAGCATTTTTGAGCCCAAAAGGCATCACATTCCATTAGTATGTGCCCCAAGGACATGTAAAAGTAGCATTTTCCTAGTCTTCTGGCGTAATCTTGATCTTGTTATAGCTGGAAATACCGTCGATTAAGGATAACATCTCATGCCCAGCCATCAAATCAACTACAATATCAATGTTAGGCAACGGAAAGTCATATATAGGACAAGCCTTATTGAGATCTCAAAAATCTATAAAAATCATGATAGACTAGTCTGGCTTGGATACTGGTACAATATTGGAAATCCACTCAACATAATCAATGGCTCGAATGAATCCAACATCCAATAATTTCTTCAATTCTGCTTTGACCATAACTGCAATATGAGGATGCATTTTTCTGAGTTTTTGCTTTACTAGCTTGATTCCAGGTGCAATAGACAAATGATGCATAATGAGATGGGTATCTAGCTCAAGCATATCAGCATAAGACCAGGCAAATTTGACCTGTCTCCCTTTGAAAAACTATGAAAAGGCTTCTTTTTCTAACTCTGTTAAGGATGCTGCTATTTTCAAAATACATGGGGACTCCTCCGTACCAATGTTGAGAGGAAACGTTGGTTCAATAAGTATTGTAGATTTCTCTTGATACATATAATTGGGGAGAGTGTCAATCCTTCCATCTTCAGTCACCTCAAAGAGGTTTTCACCCTTAGATACATCTTTTCCTTTTACTTTTTTAGGATCTAACACTGCCACTGAGTGGTTTTCACCGTTAGATCTATTGATTATTTTTACATTTTTATGATTGAAAGGATTGGCACCCTCTCCAAAATAAGCCATGTCTAGTTCTATTGTAAATCCTAATTTATGATCCCTTGGTGGTAGATGATCTATGATTCCAAGATAGTTGATAATTGTGTCATAATTATGGAAAACATCAAGTTCTGGATTATTGGGAGAATCCCAAGCTATAAGCTCAGGGTGGATAAGGGGTATTGGATCATTTGGGTCAATTTTAAAGGTTGAGATGGTATTGATGGAAAATTTATTAAATTTTATGATTGTATCAGAAATGTCTATTTCCATACTCTCGTCTGAATCATCTATCACAAGATAATTCTAACTTTCCTCACAATCGCCAATAGGAGTATCATGCAAATCTAATCCTAATGGTTCCATCCTTGAACTCTCTCACTCATGATAATCATTACCATAGCTGTGCAAAACATCAACTCCCATATCTTTGGTATAGTAAGATAATGAATCTCATTCATAAGCATGACAATCATCATCATCATTATCCCTAAGTTTGTTAATGATTTCTGTAGCTATCTTTTTCTTTTCCAGATCTACATACATGCCATGTTTTTGGAACTCTAATGTAGGAGCCTTAGAATGCTTGTAGAAAGGTGTAATCTTTTCTTTACCTTTAGATTCCTTTGGTCCTTCTCCTTTGTATCCTAATCTTGTGGTGTCCCTTTGGTAATTTGGATTTTTCAAAATTAGTTTTATAACACCCTCTTTCTGCAACCCTATAGGTCCACTACCTTGATATCCCATCTTTTGCAACAAAGTGTATCCCTTACCATATACATCGGGTGATATATACTCATGTATTTCATCTTCTTGATATTTTTGGTGTTTAAGAAAATGATTAGCATTACGCTCAGCTGCCTCTTTTGATATAGTGCCCCCACTTATAAATGTGCCATAAACAAGTGTAGAAGGAGCTTCTGATTGTTGTTTGGTAATCAAAGATTTTCCATATGACTTAGGAGATAAGGGTAACATTAGGATACATAAAGTTTGACCCAAAGTGTATTCTCCCATACTTTTCACTTTCATTTCTATTTTGATTCTATGGGATTTAGAGGTCGATGCTTCACTACTTGGATCAATGGATGTTGTTATAGAAGATCCAACATGATTATAGGGTACCAAGGATTTAGGTGTTGTCTTCACAATGTTGCAATACTGAAAAGGATTCGGATCTCCTTTGATAGTTATTTCTTGACCATTATGTGGAAACTTCAAACACTAATGATAATTTGATGACACAACTTGTATAGAATGAATCCAAGGTCTCCCCAAAAGAATGTTATATGCTAGAACCATATCAAGGACTTGACAAAGTACATCTTTGACCACAGGAACGACTCTGATAAGAAGAACAAAAGATCCCTTGGATGACCTTTCTTCTTCATCATAAGATTTAATTGTGATTTTCTTCTTTGGATCTATAGCATTTTTAGAAAATCCCAATGCAAGGACTAGTTTTCAAGTGCATATATTCAAGCTAGCTCCTCCATCTATTAGTACTCTTTTGATTTTATGATTTTGCACAAGGCCTTCTATATGGAGTGGAGCATTATGTGGTTGATTAATGGCTATATCATCATGCTCAATGAAGGATAGGTAATGTGGAGTTGTCAAATGTCCCACCATAGCTTGGAATTGGGCTTGATCTAGATTTGTAGGAACATTGGTTTGTAGGAGAGCTTTCTCAAGAATATCCTTATGAGAAGGTGACAGACGCAAAAGCTCTAGTATAGATATTGGGGCTGGTGTTTTCTTTAATTGATCCAAAAGATTATATTGATTGGAAATATTTGGTGTGGACTTTGGAACATAGGCAGACTTGTTCTAAGAGGTGCTAGGTTTGGACGAGACACCTTGAAGAGTAACCTTGGATTGGCCTCGGGTAGTGACATTAGCTGGTTGACTCTTTTCTTTGATAGAAATCACATTGACATAGTATTGGGAAGGATGGAATTTAGAAGTGTGATTTATATAGTTATAGGATGTGGTATTGTAGTAGGCTTGTTTATCACCCTTAGCATTGGAAGAACTTCCTTTCTCATGTTTGGGAAGTGTATCTTTAAAAGTCGTATGTGACTCATTTGAGGTATGTCCATCAATACTAATTTTTCCACTTTCAATCAAATCTTATATCGCATGTTTGAGTCTTTGACAATCATTGGTTTTGTGACCTTTCCCTTTATGAAATTCACAATAATTTTTATCATTCCACTGAGAAGGCTTCACCCTAGGTTCAAAATCTCTAGTTTCAAGAAGTGCAATGAGTTTCTTTGTGATCAACTTCCTTAATGCAAATTCAAGAGATTCACCCAAAGGAGTAAAAGTTCTTCTACATGGAATAAAGGGTAATCCTGATGAGTTGTTGTTGGTATTCTGATTTGCACTTTGATTTCTATGAGTAGGTTGAGTATCATTGGCTTTGCTTGTGAGATTCAAAATAGATTGTGTTGGTTTAACATGTTGATTGTCCACAATCCCATCATTGACAATGTTCTTGTTTTTGTTCCAATATTTGGACTTTTCATCATTGTTGTTGTTGGAATTTGAATTTGAAGATCCAACATTGTCCTTGGAGTAAAGCTTAATCTCAAATTTTCTAACCATAGCTTCCTCAATTTTGACTCCATTTTCAATGAGCTTGTTAAATTTTTTAGGACATTGCAATTGCAACCTATAGCTCATTTCTTATGTAAGGTTATGCACAAAGATATCCATCTTTTCTTGTTTAGGAATTGTTCATGGATACTTGGAAAACAATTGATGCCATCTTTTCAAAAAAGTAAGGAAGGGTTCTCCATTCTTTTGTTGTGCATTGCAAAGATCAAGCATAGTGACTTCATGTGTGATATTATATGAATAATGAGTCACAAACTTGTCAATAAGCTCATTGAAAGACTTGATACTTGGGGGTAGTTTGGAGAACCATTCCATGGCTTGTCCTCCTAAACTTCATGGAAATAGTCACATAAGATATGTGTCATTGTGGGTGACTTCAATACAAGCAGCACAAAACTCACGAATGTGGTCTTGTGGATCTGAATTCCCTTTGTATTTATAAAATTTTGGTACCTTAAAGTGACGAGGGAATGGAATCATGGGAAATTTCTTATCAAAAGGATAGGGATATATATCATCCAAGGAAAAAAAAATTGGTCGATGATCCAGATTGTATGTCATGAATTTTTTGTTGAAGCATTTGGATTTGTTGTAGGATGGGATCCAAAGGTGGTGGAGTTCGTTGGGTGTTTTGGAAAGCACTATTTTGCTTGTCTTCCTTTGCTCCATGAGCATGTGTCTCTTGAGAACCACTAGGGATTTCTTAGTCATTTATGATAGGTGGTTCTTTAAGAGTAGAGACATTGAAATCATTGGGTAGTTTTGCTCCTTGTTGAGAAATCATAAGGAAATACATCTCTTTATCCCTTTCCAAAAGTCTTTCCATGACATTGTAGAATCTAGCATCTTGCATAGCATCTCTTAACTCTTGATCTATGGGTTCGTGATCTGATGTAAAAATTGAAGTTTTCTTAGACCAAGGGTTTTCCTCATTGTTATTGCCTCCTTCCATCTTGTCTATAGATTCTAGATTAGTGGTTTGTTTGAGTTTCTGAGATTGAGTTTGAACCATAAAAGGTAAGAGATGAAATAGATGAAAATGTGATGATAGGAAAGATGTGAGAAAGGGATTCAAAAGTGTTGAAGTAGATAGGGTAACTTGATCATATAAGTCAATAGGAGGTATGGATCTCACAATGATATGACAAAGGAAAACCATGAGATAGTGACCTAGGTAAGTTTTTGATGAAGGATGATAAATCCTGATATGATAAAAATTCACAAAAGCTAAAATCTGATAATCAGGGTAATGTTTCAACACTTAAATGTAGATTTTGAAGATTGAGGAATGATTTGGTGAATTTTGGATGAAAGAAAGATGATTAAAATTGATGAAGATGGTCAAACTAAAGATTAAAGGTCTGATAAAATCAAATGTGTTTCCAGAATCATGCTGAGAACAAAAATGGGTAGCTGAAAAAGTGATTTTGGAATCTTGAGGGTCCATACAAAGGCTCATTTTTATGTATGCACAGGAACAAATGTGCACAAAGATTTGACAAATGCGTAGCAGAAAGTGATATATGCGCAGGTTCTAAATTTTTTGGAAATTTTGTAGTTTTCAAATTATTTTGGCAAAATGAAAATGCATAAAAACACACATGCAAGACAGAAATGATCTAATCTAATTTGATCTAGTCTATATGCACAAACACGCTTACAATTCTTAAGTTTGGCAAGGACAATATATGTTGAATCCCCACTTGCATAATAAAAACTAGCCACACAAATTCAAAGTGAGTAGCCTAGGAACTTGGAGGCATGGGCTCCTCCTTACAGTGCACTCACTTCTCTGGCACACCAAGTTCCAAATTCAATGGGTCATTACTTCCCAAATAAATTATATCTCTACTATGAACCATGAGTAATGTGGGGTGTCTTCACGGGTTGGGCTACCCCTTGAACCAGCAAATATAAGGTTTTTGGCCACTAAAAAAAATATTTTAGTAAGGACATCCGTTCAGGTGGTTGGGATCAAGTCATTTTCCCAATTAAGGGGGCTCTCCCAATCCTTTCAAAGTAAGATTTTCACCTTAACAATATAGGGACTTTAACGCACCACATGGGTACTAGAGGCAATTTTGGTTGCCACAATGAATTCACACCTATCCACTGTGAGATTAATCACAATGGCATTTTTTGTATACCGGTTTGGAGGGGCTTGGATTTATCCTATTACTGGTTGGGTCGTTCCTTGGGATGAGTACCTCTTTTCTCACCATAGACTGCCCTCTAAAGATTATAACAGTTTCTCTTACACCCAAGGTCCACAAATGGTGAGGGGAGAGGATACATTATTATAATCTGGGATTACAATTGAGCTATAAAAGCAAGACACAATAGACAATTTCCTAAACTAAAGAAAACACACAAATTTGAAAAACATGTCATATTTTAAGCCCAAATGAAGCTTATAGTTTATTTTTCAAACCCCTAGGAACCTACAATTAAACTGTTAATAATTTAAGATTGGGGTCTTCAGATTTACGACTTGTGAAATAGCCTAAAATCTACAAGAACAAACAAAAACTTGTTAAGATGGTTAGCTAAAGGTAGAATGATGAGAAAAGAGAATTCTACTAAAAATGATGGATGCGCAGAAATAGCAGATGAATGTGCAGGAACATAGAACCAATGCGCAGAATATGTAAATGTGCATCAACAGTGGATGAAAGTGTAGTTTTATTTAATAAATGCATAGATTTAACAGAAACGTAGCAGGAATGGATGTATGTGTAGGTATCATGGATGAATGCGCAGAAAATTCTTGTAGAATTCTTCACACAGAAAACTAAAAAAAAAATGCCTTTTTCGTGGGAAGGGCCCCATGGTGGGCGCCAAAAATGTATGCAAATTAGATGTCTACTGATATAAATAAAATACTACTATTGTAAAGCTAATAAATCTATCTAAATGCAACACAATGAAGATTACAAATGATCAAATGAAATTAAAACAAGTTTACCTTCACTTACCCATCGTAGCTGGTCTCCATTGTCCTCCTAGCCTTGATTTCTTGCATGTGTTGAGCTCTCAGATTTCCAATTGAAGCTCCTTGCCCAAGATGTCACCAAAGTGTGGAGATTGAGTGGATTTGTATGAAAAATGACCTAAATCTTGATTATGCATCTAATAGATGATGGAAATGGTTTGAAAATGACTTCAATTACTTGATTAAATGCTTGGATGCTTGATTTCTTGATCTCTAGAATGCTTGAATACTTGAAAGTTACTATTTCCTATTATCTATTCTCTCTATTAGATATTTTCCTATTAGCTCACAAAGGGATAATGAGGCTCCTTTTATAGGATTTTGAAGGATCCAAGCCTAGGTGGCACAATCCTAGGGTGGAGATTGAAAGGTGGAAGATCCTAGGGCTGATATTGACTTGGTTGAAGGGGTTGAGAGAAAGGGGGATGTAGTTGGAATGTGAGAGGAAGAATAGGGAGGATGTTCCTCCTACATTGACATAGAGGAGAAGAAGGTGGAAGTGAAAGACACATGTCAAGTGTCTCACAAAGACCATTGAGAGGAAGGAGGAAGGACTTTTTCCTCATGAGGACTCTTGGTACAAGTGTCCCATGAGTCACTTTAGACTCTTTGAGGTGGCTTGAGAAGCTCCTTAGGAATAGTAATCACTTCTTGACTTACTGTAGGAAAAGACATGCAGTCATGAGACCAAGTCTTATAAGGCCACATAGCCCTTAGGAATAGGACATGTGTGGGTGAGGATAATGATTTATTAATAATTAATAATAATTGATTATTTTAGCCAAGGTGATGTGTCAAGTGACTAGGTCTATGAGCTGGACTAGGAGGTTTAGTCATATTTAGTGATTGTGTAATTAACAAATTAATTAAATCACTTTAATGAGACTCATTTAGAAGACCTAGGATAAGAAGAATTGACTATAGTGAATGTATCAAATAAATTGAATAATTTACTTAATAAATAGAAGAAATATATATTAATTAAATAATAAATATTTAATTAATTCATCAAGTCAATATTAATTAAATAATAAATATTTAATTAATTAATTAGTGAAGCCATTTTTTAGTGTATACATTTTGCCCCTCTTTGAAATAATGTGTTGGTCACATTGTTTCAAAGAAAAATCCAGCTTTTTAAGTGTATATAGATTCATTTCTCTAGTTTTTGTTCCTTCTTCTTGTTGTTTCAATTCAAAGTGTTAAACTGTTCCTGCAACCACTGTCCCAGTTTAGATGTTGCTTCCTGTAGCCAAACTGGCATAACAGTTGAAACATTATGGTTTGGAGTTTCAAGCTTTCTGTTAGAGCTTTTTCTTAAAGAACTTTAATATAGAATTTATGCTTGACTCTTAGATTCCCAACTTTTGATTCAAACAAGTAGAAGTCTAATTAATAAGGATTTGATCCTTCTTCTCTTTGAGCTCCATAGACTTAGGCGGATGTACCTATCTTGATTTACTACTTCTCAATAAATCATGCAATGGATTAAATTCTCACAATGATCTACTCCTACCTTTTACAGCATCTCTTAATAACAAATCCTACAAATTCTAACAACCAATCTTATGCAGAGCTTTACAAGCCAAACTACGAACTTGACAAGAGCAAATACCACTGAAATAATGATTCTCGTCCTTCTTCTATTCATTTTTGAAACTCATGCAGGCTGGCCTAATGATTCACTCTTTAAGGAATCAATAAAATTACTTGTATTCTTTAATACAAATGATAAACATCTATGTTCTTAAATGAAAACATAAAAGTATTTTTTAGATTTTAAACTTTGATGGTGATAATTGCTATTCAAATTCAGAACAGTGCTTAATCCAGGGAAAAGAGTCAAATGAAATATATAATCACATAAACCTTTTAATGAAAACACACTTAGAACTTAGATGAAATGTCTTTCAAGTCATCTTCTCATTCTCATATCCATGTATCAAATTCTTATGCAAATATTTAACCCTCTAAAACGACCCTTAAGAATTACCCTTCCCTTGGAAGAAACTTAAGAAAAATCCCACATCTACCTTGTAAATAGTATATTGAACTTGCCTTAAAAACTCAATACACAAGAGCTCAAATAAAATAACATGAAGACATCATAGATATGAAATACGAACTTCCACTATATTTTATTAAAATATCTCTGCCCAATACACCTGGAATGACAAAAGATTTAAAACTAGACAAAATTCAGAAAACTGTCTTGCAGTTGTGAGTTCACCACCCTTAACATTACATTAAAACTAGATACTTATATTATATAGTATCCATCTTGGAATCTTGAAAGAAATAGGATGCAACAAGCTTTGAATGGCTAGGGAAAGAAAAAATCACTAAAGACAAAAACAGTTAGAAAATTCAGTGGGTGGATGAGGAAAACTTGAGTAGTTTATTTGCAATCATTCTGGATCTTTTTCAGTTGGCACCTTTATCCATAGATGTTCAAGGTAACTTGTGAAAGTTGTTATGAGACATAATGACTGTGAATACATGCTAACTTACACCATTCTTGATGATAATTACCCTCCTTGTGTTTATTTATCAAGTGCTTTATCCATTCACTCCTCATCTATTACATCCAGGTTTATTGTTGTTGGCTTCTTCTTCTCAGGCCTCGTGTTGTTGTCTCAAAAGATCAAATTGGTTTACTTATGGCTCTGATACAATATCTAAATCCACCTCCATGAAACCCTCTTAGAATAAGATTTAGAGATTTGAAAAACGGTTGCAACGGCTACACCTAGCGCAAAATTCTCCATCAATAGCCCATATTTAAACCTTTTTGCACTTTAAAACATAACTGTTAATGAAAATTAAGTTACCCGGGCTTCAAAGATCTGATCTAGACATGTGGCATATAGGTGAGATGCCTTGAAGACTAGATTTTGTGCAACATTCCCATAAGTCTTTACGCCCACCGCCAGATCCTTATCAACTCATCTGTCTTTTACCTTTCTTCACTTCTAGCTGAGTCCCATCTAATATCCACATGTCACCTAGGTGCAATTCCTTGAACACTATCTGAAGATCATCTTCACTTTAAGGCTTTGCATGAGCCGTCCGATGAAAATCAATTAGACTGTGCATTAATCTTATCCTTGGCTTCATAAGTGGAGGTTCCACTAACTACGCTGGACACGTGGTGCAAAGGTGCAATGCCTTGATGGTTAATCTATTATCATCTCTACTTTTAGGCTTTGCATTGACCACATGATCAAATCAAACTTGATCACATATTAACTTTACCTAAGTGCCCATCTGGTCCCAATAACTACCACATGTCACTACAGTGTGATGCCTCAAATAGTAAAAAACTTCATCTTCACAATCAAGGGATAGCGCTGGTCGTAGATCTTCTACAGACTTGCTATCTTTAACACCCTTTGAAGACTCAGGGCCATGACATCACCAATTTCCATATGTCACTTAGGCACAATGCCTCAATAGTTAACTACCTTCATCTTTTTGTTTGAGGTAATGTGTTATTCGTTGGATGAAATGCAACCTAACTTTTCTTTAACTCATCTAAAGCCTCAACAACTTTACACGTGGTGACCAGGCGCAATGCCTTGATTAATAAAAATTTGCATCTTCATGATGAAGAGAATGCGCCTATTATTGATCTGATCAAAATTGAACTACCTTTAACTCATTTCCTTTACATAGACCCATTTCCACCATCCACCATGTGTCACCACTGCGCATTGCCTCAAAGATTATTAGACCATCATCTTCTCCATAAGGCTTTATGCTCACTATCAGATCTTCTCAAACTTAACTGCGCATTAATTTACCCTCAGATTTGTAACTACAGGTCCCACAAACTTGGAAGGATAGGTGGCCTATAGGCGCAATGCCTTAAACATTAAAGAACTTCATCTCTGGCTTGAGGAAATACGCCAACCACATGATCAGATTTAATTTTCCTGCCTTTTACTTTACTCCTCAATGTTGAGCCAAACTTACTTGGGACATGTGTCACTTGGGTGCAATGCCTTAATGGTTAATATGACTGCATCTTTTCTCTGATGCTTCATGCCAGCCACAAGATCTTTGAAAACTTGACCACTCATTAAATGATTTCAAACATGCCCCAAGATCTGACAAACTCCACATTATTCACTTGCACTAAATCCATATTCTCTTCTTTCATGAGCTTTACTAATCCCAATCCTCTCACTAGCTTTGTGATATGGATTTCTAAATTGAATTTCTGCACCTTGTTTATCCATTTGCATCTTTTCCCAGTCACCTTTGACTAGGTAAGATTATCTTTCACAGCTACATGAGGTACACATGCTATTACTTTTGAATAAATTAGATAAGGCCTAAATGACTTAACAGCCTTGACTAATGCATATGCCTGCTTCTCCATCACCTCAAATTCAATTATGTAGCTTGGAGTGACTTTCTATAAAAAGTAATAGGATGTTCATGTCCTTCCTCATCTTTTTGCAGTAAAACACAGCTATTGTATGAAATGAATCAAAAGAGAAGAGTAAGAGGGGTTTACTGTAATCAGGAGACCTCAAGATAGGGTCTTCCTGGATTTATTTCTTGATCTTATCAAAAGAAGACTGTGCCTCATGATCCCACTAGAACTTGGCATCATTCTTTAAAAAAATTATTATTGGTTTGACAATTTATGCAAAATTGATAATGAATCTTCTGACAAAATTTATCTTTCCTAAGAAAGATTGCACTCCTTTGAGATTTCTTGGCACAAGGACTTTTTGGATTGCTTCTATCCTCTCAGGATCAATCCTTACTCCTTCCTTTGATATAATGTGCCCTAGTAACTTTCCCTCTATTACTGCAAACTAGCACTTCTTAGGATTTAAAGACACACCACACTCAATAGCTTTCATGAACACCTTTTCAAGATGATCACAATGTTCTTTTGCTTTCTTATAATATGTTTTCAAGTCATCCTGATAAATAACCATAAATAGATCAATAAAATATGTGAAAGAAACATCCATAGCTTGTTGGAATGTTTCTCCTGCATTTATTAGACCAAAAGGCATCTTGATGTACACATAAGTTCCCCAAGGAGTAGTAAATGCAGTCTTAAACTTCTTTGACTCCTTCACCAGTACTTGATTATATCCTAAGAAGACATCCATCATGGATAATAAGTCACAACCAGTGACTTTATGCAACATTGCCTCCATATTTGGTAAGGAATAATTATCTTTCAGAGATACTAGGTTCAGATTTCTAAAATTGACACACAGCCTTATGTCACCATTTTTCTTCCTGACTGGGACTGAATTGGATACCCAAGTTGAATTTCCTATAGGCTGGATAATCCCTTCTTCTCTCACCCTCATCAATTCTTGTTGCATTTTAGGGGCCAATAATGGAATAATAGGCCTATGTTTTTGCCTGAATGGTTTAATTGTTGGCTTGAATGGGATCTCATGTTGAAATAGGTCTTCTCTATAAGCCTTCAAATCCTCATAGGACCATGCAAACACATTTTTGTTTTTTCTTAATAACTTTATCATATTTTTCCTTACATGGGGATCTAAGTTCCTTCTAATGTACACATTGTGAGGTGTTTCTTCCGATCCAAGGTTCACCTCTTCAAGGTCCTCAAGCTTGGCATTGCTCTTTGTAGACATAAAATTGTCTTGGTCATTGACTAATGCCTCTAGTTCTACTAACCCCTTGGGTATCTTATTTGAATTCAGTAGGAACACTTCATTGCCAAAGACCATGTCCTTGCCATCAACTATTTCAACCAATGCATTGCAATCTACATGTTGACCCTCAAAATGTTCTAGACACTGTACAAACCTAAGGATATCTTGGTCATCCTCAAAAACTTGCCAATTATATACATTATTTGGCACTACAAGTATGTTCTTGACCTCCACAATTGATACCCCAGTCAAAGTAGTATCATCACCTTTTAAAGCAACATTAGCCAAAAAATCAGCCATAATATTCTTTGATCTCTCAACCCAATTAATGTTGAAAGCATCAAACATTTCTATTTGATCCCATACCATATGTTTGTACAATTTTAACCTATCATTCTTCATAGCATATTTGGATCTGACCTGGGCTACTACCAATTCAGAGTCTCCAAAAAATTTTAAACATTTGATACAATGCTTTGATGCAATGTTTAACCCTAAACATAGGGCTTCATACTCAGCAGTGTTGTTTGTACAGAGAAAAGAAAATAAGATGGAATACTTGAAAGTGGTACCTGATGGAGAAATGAAAAGGACACCAGCTCCTAGTCCTTCCTTTGAACAAGCTCCATCAAAATACATTTTCCATAGGCCATTCTATTGTGTGCACAATTCATCCACCATTGGATCAGTGTTTCTACACTCTGGCAGGATTTTGTCCACTCTAAAGTTCTCCATGTCCACCTCAACACAACAATTAAGCATTTTATTTGGCACCTTTTCAATAATGACCAGTGCTCATGGCTCCCTATACAATTTCAATTCACTCTCATTTATAGGGATTTTTGCATAAGATAGATCCAATTATACATGCCCCCTACTACTGCATCCCATTGTCTTGACAACAACAACCATAATTGGGTTGAGTATCCACAACAACCACATCCATCTTGTATGTGGCCTTAGGAAATACATCTATCTTCACCTCAAATCCCTTAAAATTTCCTACCATAGGGACCTCTCTATTTTCCATGGCATAAAATCTCTCATAACAATTTTCCACACTCATTCCTAATTCCTTCATAACTTCATATGGCATGACATTGGCAGCAGCACCAAAATCAATCATGCAATTTTTTACAAGTTGTATAGTCAGAAAATGGAAGCACTTCCATGGTAGATTGGTTTATCCTTTTGAGTAGGTGGTTTGGGGTCATATCAAGCACCTTGAATGGGTTCTTGACTTTGACATGGCTTTCCCCCTGTTCTTCCTCTCCTTCCACTTCTTTCTAACCTGATTTTTGCATCCTAGACTGCAGATCTGAGATCTTTGACCTCAGGGTCAGGGTCAACCTTTTGGGTCTATGTGGACCCTAACCTAGGTCAAGGCTGACCTCAACCCTAACCTAGGTCAATGTTGACCTTGACCCTAACCTAGGTCAAGGTCAACCTCGACCTTGACCCAGGGTTCAAATCTCAGGGTCTCATAGTTTTCGAATGTCGGTCTTTGCAAAAAGTTATTTCCCACTTTCGGGTCGGCTGTTTCAGGTTTTGAAATGGTGATTCCTAAATTATATTTAATATAGGTCCTCTTCTATGGGCATGGGTATAATTGGGATTTAATTCTCCTATGTTGGCCTCCTTAGAAGATTGTGCCCTAATTTCATATAAAAGGAAGCCTTTCTCTCTCATTTTCTCTAAGTCTTCTAAGTGCAAAAATCTCTAACCAAGATTTTTTCAAAGAAGCAAAAGGTTCAAGCATCCATTGTTCTACATGTTTCAAACCTTTCAAGGTGTTCAAGTCTTCCTCTCAAGCATTCAATTTCTCCATTGAAGATCAAGGATTCAAGCTTTCAAGCCTTTGAAGGGATTTGGTTCAAGCATTCAAGATTCATCATTCAAACCCTAGCTCTAGCCATCATGGTGGTGTGATCTTCCTTCAAGATCGTTTTTCATCCTCAAGACTCTTTCATCATCTCTTCAAGGTGGATTCCAAGAATACAATTATGGAGCTTTATGGTTTCTAAAGTCCAAGCTTTCATATTTACAAATTTTCTTATATTTGAATTACAATTGCATATCTATCAAATATCATAGCTTCAATCTTAGATTCAATTCTACTACTTGCTAGAATTATATACTTTGATTTCAAGGTTAATTCCTAAATTGGGGTTTGAATAAGGCAAACCCCTCCCCCATAACAAACAAACTTCTTTTTCTTGCAGATACAGGTTCAGGACTGTGGATTTGGACTCAGATCTGGATACCTTTTTGGCTTTCTGTCGGGTTCTGCGAATAGATTCTCTGTCAGACCTGTACAGGTCAAGGTCAACATTATTGGGTCAGGGTCAATATTTGTGGGTCAAGGTCGACCCTTTTCATAAGACAGAATTAGATCAGAAAAAGATTTTTGGGTTTTGTTTGTCTCTGCATTCTGGTTCTGGATCATACTTTAGTTTTTCCAGAAATAGTCTACAGACCTCAGAAAACAACATTCTTTGATCTACAATATTTCGAGGTTAGTGCATTTCTCCTATTCATTTCAATTAAAATCCTTAATCATTCTAAATATATCACACATTTACATTCACACACCCACATTTTAAGAGGGAAACTTAGGATCTCCTTCTTTATTCTTATTTCCAATAGGTTGATTCATTTATGCATTCATCCTTTTTGGGTTGATCAATTTGGATCCTTCCTTTGTGCATTTGATAATAAAAGGGAATGTCTTATTTATCCCTCCACTCTAAACATTAAATGTAAGGTGATAAGTGATTTGAGTATCAAAACACTCTTTTTCTAAAACATCATTTTCTCCTTTACATTTTGGTGAACCCGCGATAGACAACTCTTTTTTTTTGGTGTTAGATTTGCATTTCATATTAGATATTGCATGCATATAGAAGTATTTTTTCTTTTATGCTCTTGCATTTATATTCCAAAATTCATAAAAATCACAAAATTGCTTTAAAAATACAAAAATATTTACATTTTTCATTGTGTTCAACATGTATGATTTTTGTTTTGAATACTTTGATGAGGCTTTTTTTGCTAAAGAGGATAGATCCCCTAATGAGGTACATAGAAGTGAGGATGAAAATTGTTTGAATAAGATCACCATGGATCCTATTCCTATTTTATCCTCCTCTACAATCTCTTCAATTGACCTTTACCATAGAAATAAGTTAAGGATAGATGTTAATTCTTCTCATAATATATGTCTTTTCTATGAGCCTACTTTAGAATATAATTCTTCCCCCTTTAGGGATCAAGCTTTAGGTGCTCCTACAATGTGCTTTATTGATAGGGATGATAATCCTCCTATTTGGGATGAAACTTTGGATTTGGATGTTGATTACTCTCTTCCTCATGAAGCCATTATGGGTGATTCTATGTTTTGGGATGAACCCTTGGATAAAGACATTGATTTATCTCCTCCTGGTGAAGATGATTTGATTCAAGAGGTTGATTTATTAATGGATGACATATTCATACATGATGATGAATCTTTTTCTAAAACACACTCCCCTTATATGGACATTTTAGAGAAAGAAGAGAACATTATTGATGCATTACCTCTAATTGGGATTCCTTCTAGTGATGAGGAATCAGAGGAAAATTATATGAATTCCCTTAATGCTCTCCCTCTTAGTGATGATCCTATGAAAAATCAAGCTCCTACCCCATCTTCTCCTAGGATGTATCCCTTTATTTTTCCTTCTTGTGAATCTATCAAACATACTAATGATGACATAGTGACTACTAAAGTTCCATTGACTTCTTTTCATATAGCTTCCTGTTATGGTCCTAGTTATCATTTACTACTTAAACAAGGATTCCATAGTCAAGGATGTGCTAAGCATAAACAGGGAGTTCAAATGCCCTTACAGAATTGGGGGCATGAGCATTCTTATGGATTGGGATTTAATCCTCAACAACACATCAATGTTACCAACATATCAAATAACATTTTAAAACATGATGACCTATGAAGGAATTTGACCAAGAGGTTGTTTTTCCTAAGCTCCTTTGTGTTAAGATGGTTACTAGACCTAAACACAAAAAGAAACGTAGTCTATACTTGAAGATTCTTCCTTTTGTTTCTATCATATATTTCATGATCACTCTAATGAATTTCATGCTTTACATTATAATATTAGGCAGCTCATTGATAGTAAAGTTATTTATTTAACACATGGCAATGAGTTATATTTCAATCCTATTTTCTCTAAATAACATTTATGTTCCTATTATGGAACTCCATATTATGTAAACAATGTTAGCCTAATACTTGGGGG
>MU227968.1:1620363-1639062 GCA_018584345.1 Thuja plicata | reverse complement strand
TACGTGGCTTTGATAACATTGATAAGAACACTTTGGGCATCATTACCTTACCTATCAAAGTAGGTCCAGTCATCTTGAATACTCCTTTTCATGTTATGCCTAGACCTCTTAATTATAACTTACTTTTTGGTAGACCTTGGTTGCATGAGATGCATGTTGTTCCTTCCACCCTTCACCGTAAAGTCAAGTTTATTCACAACAACATGGTGTATACACTTCATGCGAATGATGCGCCAAATCCTTGTTTGAATATTCAAACCCACCATACTCCTATTCCTAATAGTAATCCTTCTTCCTCTAATTCTCTTCTTGGAGATGATTGGGGAACCTTGGATTTTAACCCTACCTTTATTGGAGAGTATAAAGTTTTTAATCTTGATTTTATGAAGCAACAAAGAGAGTTTAAAAAATGAGTTTTTGCTTCTACTTCTAATACCCTTCATAATAAATTTGTAGCTTCTTCTACCCACTATGAATCTATCAAACCTAATAACAATGACATAGTGACTACTGAAATTCCATTGACTTCTTCTGATATGGCTTCTCATTATGGTCATGGTTATCATTTACTAGTTAAACAAGGATTCCATGGTCAAAGATGTGGTAAGCATAAATAGGGAATTCAAATGCCCTTATAGAATTGGGGGCATGAGCATTCTTATGGATTGGGATTTAATCCTTAACAACAAATCAATGTTACCAACATCTCAAATAACACTTCAAAACATGATGACACTATGAAGGAATTTCACCAAGAAGATCTTTTGCCTAAACTCCTTCGTGCTAAGATGATTACTAAACCTAAATGCAAAAAGAAATGTAGTCCACACTTGAAGACTCTTATTTTTTGTTTATATCATAGATTTCATGATCACTCTACTAATGAATGTCAAGCTTTACATTATAATATTAGGCAGCTCATTGATAGTAAAGTTATTTATTTAACATGTGGCAATCAATTGTATTTCAATCCTATTTTCTCTAAATAACATTTATGTTCCTATTATGGAACTCTACATTATGTAAACAATGTTAGCCTAATCCTTGGGGCTCATTGTCTTGCATAGTGTTGTGAGTGATATAATAGGTTCCCTTTCATCCTTGTTCCTATGCTTGGGGGGAAAGGATGCCATCTCCTTATTTTCTTTCTTTCCGGGATTCACCTTTCCCTTGGTTAAGAAGTATCTATCTATTATGTGATATCCAATCATACATGAACATTTTGGTTTGCATTGAGGATCTATGTCCTTGATCATAACCTATTTCATTGTTTGACATGGGGTTTCCATGGTTGATAAATCTCTCACCTTGGAAACTGAATAGCGTGTTATCCCTCACAAGGGTTACTTTTTCACTTCTTGCATGATATCACTTTGCATTCATCCCTTCCATGACCTCATAGGAGTTGTGAGCTTCTTGGATTGGACTAGGTGTTGTCTATGGATATTGTCTTGATGTTGAAGAAGGCTTTATCCTTGTTCTTTTCTTTCCTTAACATGTCAAAATAGTATGTACTTTTCCATCTTAAGGAGGGGGGTATACATATGACCTCCCTAGTTCTATATTATGCATTTTTATTCTAACCTTTTTCTTTGCAGTATGCTAAATCCTCTAAAGGTAACGCACATAAGTTGCTAAATCCTAAAGAGATACGCATTCAATTACAATTTAATATGCTAAATCCTTAGAAGGTAACACACATAAATTGCTAAATCCTAAAGAGATACGCATTTTACAAATGTATTCCATGGTGATATAAGGATATGGATCCATGGGTATTTCATAAAAGCCATCAGAAGACACACTACATACATGCACAAAGCTATCAGAATGTGCACAACTTTATGGGGTGACTATCAAGTGTTTTCTCGATGGGCCATCCTATCCTTTTTGTGGTTCACAGTGAGATACACACATCGCACTAGCTGAGCTAACCACTCCTCTCTCTCTCTTTCTCTGGTGAATATATTTGTCTTCAAAGAAAATGATTACAAATTGAACCTAAACACCCAAACAAGAAGACTCGATCTGCACTAACAGTTGGGTCACTTTGCAAAAATGCTTTACTAACCTCTACCATGTGTGTAATGAAACATAAATTTTAATGATTTATAACACCGCTAAGAGTCATGCCAAGGGATGCCACATGTTCTTCATTATAGGTGACACTTGGACCTCTTTCTCAGACAACACAGTAGTGTGGGGTCATCCCATGTTTAAAGTTTTGTCATTTCAAAAGAATGTGAATGCATTGGTGCAACAATTCCATCAATAAGTGCAAAGGTTTAAAAGATCGGGATTTTATATTTTTCACTACAAATATCCACATAGATCAAAATAAGATTCCTAATTACTCCTTCTCAGATGATGCAATAGCTTCTAATTCTCATTTTCCTTACCACCGGTTGAACTCGACAAGGTTCACAATTGATCGGTAGGACATTTGATACAACTAAAGACGTCTACCTCTATACTATAAATCACACTGCGAGACACTTCAACCTGTATACTATTATCAAAAGATGAAACCAATAAAATATGAGCTCTTCTACATTTATCTCATTTTAACATTATATAGGTCATTTCACTGTCACGTTGTCCGCGTCCGCCTCTGGAATCACTGATCTTATTCTTTGAATGCATGTGATATCAAGGACAAGTCAAAGCCCCAAATTTCAACCTATTCCATTGGAACACAAGTGTGATATTGGGTATATTGTTTCATTGATCTACCTTCTACCACTGCTATAATAAGTTGTGCAACTATGATTCTCTTTGACCTAAAGTTTCTTTGCAATTGGAGTTGAGATTTTTTTTATGTTCCATATGGACGTCTCATTGCCAAGACCGCCAAAATATAATACACCTCCTTCAATGTGTGTGATTCCTATTATAATTGAAAACCCCAAAGGTATGACCTCCAACCATATTGATTCATGTTGTTTTAAGCTTGCAAGCTCTACACAATATGATACTTCAACCATGATTGTGCCTTTACTTTCAAGATATTTTATCAAATAGTTTGTCGGTGTTTCCTCCATGCAGACATCTAATTCACAATCTTGATGTCTTTTCATATCATCCCAACAAATATGTGTGTCATCTCTATCTTATTGCATTTGGGGTAGCATCATGTTTAAGAGAAGGACGGCCCCAAAGCATACCACAATTTGCAGTACATTACTATTTAATTTCATTCATTTACATGGAGGAGGACATTCATTTGGGCTCAAAATGAATCTAATATATTTCTCTATTATTACCACTAGTGTTGAGCCTTTATCTTCAATGTCACCCTCTGCAATCTGGATTCACAAGTATGGTAGCAAAGGCGATTCATAAAATTGACATTTTGTCAAACATAGCTAGCACAGTCCCAACATAAATGGAATTATGGAGAGTCTCAATCACTGTTCAAGTCTGGTTGTTGGCTCATGCTCTTTTATTCAAATGTAAATGACTTTTGAAGCTCTCAAATTTCCCTCTATGGCCTTGATTCTTTTACTGTGGTTGTGAATCCTGAACAGGGCAATATGCTTTGGTGACTTCCATCAGGTCTTCATTGTACCCAATGTAAATTCATCTTCAAACCTGAGCTAGGAACATTCACTATCCATACTGATGATCCTTCAATTTACATAATTTTCCTACCCGGATTATCTATTGTCAAAAACATAGATGATCAACCATGAGTCTATGCTCGGGTGCTCGACCTTTGAAGGGAAATCACTCACCGTAACCCATTTCTCTTTCAATGTAGTATTAATCATTGATTCTTTTTTTTAGTTTGATCCATTATGTCCAATCTATGACTCCATATTTATACCCAATCATGTGGATTGGGGGCAGCTGCAACTAGAAATTGTGTCTTCAGGGCACCAAAACTTACTTAAAGTGAACCTTGACCCATTGCTAGTGTCAACAAGCCCTTGTGTAACATGAATGTCTACAATTACACAATTATCATCTATGAATAGCATGACCTCTTAGATCCAAATTGCCACACATTCAAATGAGCTCCACCAACCTTATCAAGAGCATATTTTGGAATAAAACCATGAACACAATCTTTAATATCATTTTTTATATCCAGAATCCATGTCCAAATTTCATCATTGTAAGAGTGAGGTGAGACATGACAAATGAGCCCATGAGAATTTGTACCTTTGGATCTGCACCACCGAATTCTAGAACTACACTTTTGAAATAGTGGATGTGGCTTTAAGTCTAAACCTAAACTTTGACCTTGAGTTCATGAATCTGAACCAAAGAGCTTTGGGACTGAGTTTACACTAAAACTGAATTCCTTAATGAGCAGCCACCTCTGAAATCAACCAATTTGAACTGATTTTGCATTGGGACTCACAATCTGAAACTTCATCTATGAACCACTGAACTTGTTCAACATATATATAAAGTGCTTTAGAACCACTTTGTACCATTTGAACCTATTTTCTCAATCTCAAAATATGGCACATGTGTCATTTGGTTCACTATTATGACAGTCAATATGAACATTGCCTTCATAAAATAAGACTCCACAAAGCATTTTTCAATATGGATTAGGGGATCCTGAAAAGCAACATATGAAAAATTTATCAAGAGGGCCAAGTTTCCAAGTTCAAAAATTGGGGGTCAAAACACCTATTAACATTGGCTCTGACTGGGGAGCATGTGCTGAAAAGTGCATGAATGATCCAACATTTCTGGTCAAAAGACTAGTGCCTTATCCATTGGGAAAATAGAGTTAGTAAGAAAAGGAAAACCAGGAGGTGCTTGCATCAGAGTAGAGGGGAGCAGGGCAAAGCCAACCAGCCTAAACATCTAAACTACCAGCAAGCCTGAAGCTTGAACATTATTCCAACTAACACTGCACACAACAAAAAGATATTCACAATATATACATAAGTAGGAAAAACCCCTACCACAATAATCGAAAGCAAGAAGAACTTACATAAAGCCATTAATTGGTTGAGAGAAATAGGAGCCTTTCTGGAGCAATGGATGGTGCCTCCATACGGCATCCTTGAACCACTGCTCTCTGGTGACTTCCTCACTATTGTCCAACAAGTTAAAACTATGCAGAAATTTGGTAACCCGCCATTCTTTCCCAAAAATCTAAATCTCATCATAATGTTTGGCATCCTCCAAATATTTTTCTATATAATCACCCAGACAATATTTCATTCTAAGCCAAAAATAAAGTTCAGAGAACTCTTCAAGAATAGTTGTATTGTGCTCATGATTGTTGCTGACAGAGCTGTTTTTCTTCATATAATCATTAGCTTTATGACTGATCTTAGAAAACAAAGATAACTCATCTAGCATAGGATCTATTCTTACAAGAATATCTTATTCATTTATATAAGAAATAAATTCATCATCAAATATAGCAAGCATTTTACTTGCCTTTACTCCTAGATGGTCATCTTCCTCTTCATTCAAATTATCATATTTTTCCACCACATTTTTAGAATAAAGACCAGCAGAGCCACATGCAAGAGAATGGAATGAATAATCATTAATTGACATTTCACTTTCAGTTGGGTTTAAATTGATACTTGAGCTATTCAAAGAGATGTTTTCTTGCTTGAGAGATGATATGAACCTGCACATAATCTCTTCTTCTTCATAAAGAGAAATATCATCCGAATTGTTGAGCAATCTTTGAGACTGCAAAATTTCAACATCTTGATTCCTTCCTTTCTCAACATATATTCCAGCACCATTTTTTCTAAGAAGAGGAGGCAAGCCATCATCAATTGGCTGGGAATCATAAATCTCAAAACAAGCATTGTTTCTAACCTCATAATATTTATCATATTGAATCGTCAAGTATAGTGCATTGACTTCACTCCAAGTGATCCCATCTACTAGTTTTGTGAATTGTTCCTCCATTTTGGTTGTTGATGTACTATTCTTTTCAGTTGTAGTAATAAACACTTCTTTTTGGGAAATATTCTCACGATCAACTTTTGAACTAATGGTGAGTGCATGTATCTTCTGAAAATTATCTTTTGAAAGCATGGGATCAAACTTTATGGGAATTGTACCCTCTTCCTTTGCAATAATAAAATCTTCATTAAGAAAACATGTGGAGGGGAAAAAATTTATACCACTTCCACATGCATGCATCCCTTTTTCTACTATCTCCTTTTCAATGATCATTTCATCAAAGAATTTAGACAAACTAGAATTCAAACCTTTTCCTAAATCATGACAGAATGTGTTTGGATTTATTTCAGTAGTGTGGCCTTCCTCATCTGTCACCGCACTAAGGAAATCATTTTCCTTTTCTTGTTCATCTTTACCCATGGGCTCTTGGATGTTGTCTTGATCATTGAAAATAGAATAAATGTGAGAAATGAAGTGAGGGGATATCACTGAGGGCTCTTCATCATCAACTGTCAATTCTTCTTTTAGCCTTGCCACTCTTCTTTCATACTCCTACAAGTCTTTGAGTTTATGGAACCGTGCACAAAGACTTCTTTACAAAAGGGTGGATGCATGATCATCTTCAAGGATGATGTTATTCCTCACAACCCGGGAGATACTTTCTTTGAAACTATCCAAGAACTCATGCAAAACTTTTTCATCTGTCTAATAGATTTCATTGAAAGAGGGATTAGACCTTGTATTTTTCATCTTCTTTATAACCAGCATGGTCATCAATAGAGTCGCCAATCTCCTGCACATAGAGATACTTCACAAATGTCTAAGGAAATAAATGTAACACTAGCCTTTGATTCCTTCCCCAGTAGAGTTACCAAAAATCTGTTGGTGAACAAATTTGTCTTCAAAGAAAATGATTGCAAATTGAACCTAAATGCCCAAACAAGAAGACTCGATCTGCACTAACAGTTGCGTCACTTCGCAAAAATGCTTTACTAACCTCTACCATGTGTGTAATGAAACATAAATTTTAATGATTTAGAACACCGCTAAGAGTTGTGCCAAGGGATGCCACATGTTCTGTAGTATAGGTGACACTTGGACCTCTTGCTAAGACAACACAATAGTGTGGGGTCATCCCATGTTTACAGTTTTTGTCACTTCAAAAGAATGCGAATGCATTAGTGCAACAATTCCATCAATAAGTGCAAAGGTTTATGGAGATTGGGATGTTATATTTTTCACTACAAATATCCACATGGATCAAAATAAGATGCCCGATTACTCCTTCTCAGATGATGCAATGGCTTCTAATTCCCATTTTCCTTACCACCAGTTGAACTTGACATGGTTCACAATTGATCGGCAGGACATTTGATACAACTAAAGGCATCTACCTCTGTACTGGAAATCACACTGTGAGACACTTAAACATGTATACTATTATCAAAATATGAAACCAATAAAATATGAGCTCTTCTACATTTATCTCATTTTAACATTATATAGGCCATTTCACTATCACTTTGTCTGCATCCGCCTCTGGAATCACTGATCTTATTCTTCAAATGCATGTGATATCAAGGACAAGTCAAAGCCCCAAATTTCAAGCTATTCTATTGGAACACAAGTGTGATATTGGGCATATTGTTTCATTGATCTACCCTTTACCACCATTATAATACATTGTGCAACTGTGATTCTCTTTGACCTGAAGTTTCTTTGCAATTGGAGTTGAGATAGTTTTTATGTTCCATATGGATGTCTCATTGCCAAGACCACCAAAATATAATACACCTCCTTTAATGTGCATGATTCCTATTATAATTAACAACCCCAAAGGTATGACCTCCAACCATATTGATTCATGTTGTTGTAACCTTGGAAGCTCTACACAATATGATACTTCAACCATGATTGTGCCTTTACTTTCAAAATATTTTTTCAAATATTTTTTTGGTGTTTCCTCCATGCGGACATCTAATTCACAATCTTGATGTCTTTTCATATCATCCCAAAAAATCTATGTGTCATCTCCATCTTGTTGCATTTGGGGAAGCATCGTGTTTAAGAGATGGACGGCCCCAAAGCATACCACAATTTGCAGTACATTACTATTTAATGTCATTCATTAGTATGGAGGAGGATGTTCATTTGGTCTCAAAATGAATCTAATGTTTTTATCTATTATTACCACTAGTGTTGGGCCTTTATCTTCAATGTCACCCTCTGTAATCTAGATTTGCAAGTATGGTAGCAAAGGCGACTCATAAAATTGACATTTTGTCAAACATAGATAGCATAGTCCCAACATCAATTGAATTATGGAGAGTCTCTATCACTATTCAAGTCTGGTTGTTGGCTCATGCTCTTTTATTCAAATGTAAATGACTTTTGAAGCTCTCAAATTTCCCTCTATGGCCTCGATTCTTTTACGATGGTTGTGACTCCCGAATAGGGAAATATGCTTTGGTGACTTCCATTGGGTCTTAATTATACCCAATGTAAATTCATCTTCAAACCTGAGCTAGGAACATTCACTATCCATACTGATGTCGTTCAAGTTACATAACTGTCGTTATCTATTGTCAAAAACATAGATGATCAACCATGAGTCTGTGCTCAGGTGCTCGACCTTTGGAGGGAAATCACTCACTGCAACCCATTTCTCCTTCAATGTAGTATTAATCATTGATTCTTTTGTTTAGTTTGATCCATTATGTCCAGTCTATGACTCCATATTTATACCCAATCTTGTGGATTGGGGGCGGATACAACTAGAAATTGTGTCTTCAGGGCACCAAAACTTACTTAAAGTGAACCTTGACCTGTTGCTAGTGTCAACAGGCCCTTGTGTAATATAAATGTCTACAATGACACAATTCTCATCTATGAATAGCATGACCTCTTAGATCCAAATTGCCACACATTCAAATGAGCTCCACCAACTTTATCAAGAGCATATTTTGGACTAAAACCATGAACACAATCTTTAATATCATTTTTTATATCCAGAATCCATGTCCAAATTTCATCATTGTAAGAGTGAGGTGAGACATGACAAATGAGCCCATGAGAATTTGTACCTTTGGATCTGCACCACAAAATTCTAGAACTGCACTTCTGAAATAGTGGATGTGGCTTTGATTCTAAACTTGAAATTTAACCTTGAGTTCATGAATCTAAACCAAAGAGCTTTGGGACTGAGTTTACACTGCAACTGAATTCCTTAATGATTAGCCACCTTTGAAATCAACCAATTTGAACTGATTCTGCATTGGGACTCACAATTTGAAACTTCATCTATGAACCATTGAACTTGTTCGACAGATAAAAGTGCTTCAGAACCACTTTGTACCATCTAAACCAATTTTATCGATCTCAAACTATGGCACATGTGTCCTTTGGTTCATTGTTACGATAGTCAATCTAAACATTGCCTTCATAAAACAAGACTCCACAAAGCATTTTTCAATATGGATTAGGGGAGCCTGAAGAGAAACATATGAAAAATTTATCAAGAGGGCCAAGTTTCCAAATTTGAAAATTGGGGGTCAAAACACCAATTAACATTGGCTCTGACTAGGGAGCATGTGTTGAAAAGTGCATGAAGGATCCAGCATTTCTGGTCAAAAGACCAGTGGCTTATCCATTGAGCGAATAGAGTCAGTAAGAAAAGTAAAACTAGGAGGTGCTTGCATAAGGGTGGAGGGGACCAGGGCAAAGCCAACCAGCCTAAACATCTAAACTACCAGCAAGCCCGAAGCTTGAACATTATTCCAGCTAACACTACACACAACAAAAAGATATTCACAATATATACATAAGTAGGAAAAACCCCTACCACAGTAACCAGAAGCAAGAAGAACTTACACAAAGCCATTAATTGGTTGGGAGAAATAGGAGCCTTTCCGTAGCAATGGATGGTGCCTCCATACTGCATCCTTGAACCACTGCTCTCTGGCAACTTCCTCATTGTTGTCCAACATGTTAAAACTATGCAAAAATTTGGTAACCCACCATTCTTTCCCAAAAAGCCAAATCTCATCATAATATTTGGTATCCTCCAAATATTTGTCTATATAATCACCCAGACAAGATTTCATTCTCAGCCAAAAATAAAGTTCAGAGAACTCTTCAAGAATAGTTGTATTGTGCTCATGATTGTTGCTAGCAGAGCTATTTCTCTTCATATAATCATTAGCATTATGACTAATCTTAGAAAAAAAATATAACTCATCTAGCATAGGATCTATTCTTACAAGAATATTGTGTTCATTTCTATAAGAAATAAAGTCATCATCAAATATAGCAAGCATTTTAATTGCCTTTATGTCTAGATGATCATCTTCCTCTTCATTCAGATTATCATTTTTTTCCACCACATTTTCAGAATAAAGACCAACAGAGCCACATGCAAGAGAATGGAATGAAGAATCATTAACTAACATTTCACTTTCAGTTGGGTTTAAATTGATACTTGAGCTATTCAAAGAGACATTTTCTTTCTTGAGAGATGATAGGAACCTACACATAGTCTCTTCTTCTTCATAAAGAGAAATATCATCCGAATTGTTGAGCAATCTTTGAGACTGCAAAATTTCAACATCTTGATTCCTTCCTTTCTCAACATTTATTCCAGCACCATTTTTTCTAAGAAGAGGAGGCAAGCCATCATCAATTGACTAGGAATCATAAATCTCAAAAAGAGCATTTTTTCTAACCTCATAATCTTTATCATATTGAATCGGAAAGTATAGTGCATTGACTTCACTCCAAGTGATCCCATCTACTAGCTTTGTGAATTGTTCCTCCATTTTGGTTGATGTTGTATTATTCTTTTCAGTTGTAGTAATAAACACTTCTTTTTGGGAAATATTCTCAGGATCAACTTTTGAATGAATGGTGAGTGCATGTGTCTTCTAAAAATTATCTTCTGAAAGCATGGGATCAAACTTTATGGGAACTACACCCTCTTCCTTTGCAAGAATAAAATATTCATTAAGAAAACATGTGGAGGGGAAAAAATTTATACCACTTCCACATGCATGCATCCCTTTTTATTCTATCTCCTTTTCAATGATCATTTCATCAAAGAATTCAGACAAACTAGAATTTGGACCTTTGCCCAAATCATGGTAGAATTTGTTTGGATTTATTTCAGCGATGTGGCCTTCCTCATCTGTCACCGCACTAAGGAAATCATTTTCCTTTTCTTGTTCATCTTTACCCATGGGCTCTTGGATTTTGTCTTGATCATTGAAAATAGAATAGATGCAAGAAATGAAGTGAGAGGATATCACTAAGGGCTCTTCATCATCAACTATCAATTCTTATTTCATCCTTGCCACTCTTCTTTCATACTCCTACAAATCTTTGAGTTTATGGAACCATGCACAAAGACTTCTCCACAAAAGGGTGGATGCATGATCATCTTCTAGGCTGATGTTATTCCTAATAGCTTGGGAGATATTTTCTTTGAAACTATCCAAGAACTCATGTGGAACTTTGTCATCCATCTAATAGATTTCATTGAAAGAGAGATTAGACCTTGTATTTTTCATCATCTTTATTACCGGCATGGTCATCAATAGAGTCGCCAATCTCCTGCACACAGAGATTCTTCAAAAATGTCTAAGGAAATAAATGTAACACTAGCCTTCAATTTCTTCCCCAGTAGAGTCACCAAAAATCTGTTGGTGAACAGATTTGTTTTCAAAGAAAATGATTACAAATTGAACCTAAACACCCAAACAAGAAACTGAGTACAGACCTCAGAAAATAGACCTGAGTATAGACCTCAGAAAACAATATTCTTTGATCTGCAATATTTTAAGGTTAGTACTTTCCTCCTATCCATTTCAATTAAATTTCTTAATCTATCTAAACCTATCACACATTATTTTCCATAAAACGGGGTATTTAATATCTTCTTCTTTTCTCTCATTTCCAAATGATGGATTCTTTCATGCATTGTTCCTTCCTTTGGGATTAATCAATTTGGATCCATCATTTTTGTATTTGGGGATAAAGGGGAACATCTTATCTTCCCCCCACACATATTCAAATGTAACATTTCTTATGTTACAAATAGTTCTTTGTGGCATGGCACGAGCTTCATCTTCTAAATCAGAAGAAACTTGTGAATTATATTCTAGGTACTGTCCTCCTCTATTTCTTACATTTTTAGGAGGTTCATTGTCTTTCAGAGACCATGGATAAGGTCTTCTTACAATAAAAATATTAACAGTAGGGCCTTCTTGTCTTGAACTTTTCTGTTCATTTCCCTCCTCCATTTGATTAGCTAGAGCTTGGGCTACAACACATTGGTAAGAAGAATGAGGCATGTTACAAGCAGCACACCAAGGGGTGTTCTCCACATTATTTGTGCTATTTCTCTTTAGAGGATTAGGGGTCTCGTTTGTCTTCTGGTTTTCTTTATTTTCAAGGATAGGCTTTCCATCTTTCCAATTTGTTCTATATGGCATGTCCCTCAGATTTGGTTGTTTATAATACCTCTATTATTGATACTTGTTATCATGAAAACCTTTTTCATTTTTGTCTATTTTAGCAGTAAGATCCTTTACTGCACTCATCAACTTATCAACCCTATCATCATATTTAATAGATTTTCTTGTTTGTCCCCTTGTTTCCTTCCACAACTTACCATCCTCTCTCTTCCCCATTTTCCCTGAGGCTTTTCTATTACTCTCAACATCTATTTTTGTTTTGTAAGCATCTCTCAGGGTATGTGGGTTCTTATCCCTAAGAAGGTAGGACATATTTCCAAAGTAGCATTGAAGTAGGTAGTTAAACATACTTGCTCATCTAATCTCAACACTTGGAATAATTTATTCATGGCCTTTTGAAATCTATTGTTGAAATCTGTCATGCTTTCATTAGGGAACTTCTTGATGTTATTGAATTCATTTAACATGTAACCTGAATTGACATGTTCTCAGTATTTTTCCCTAAAAGATCTGACAAATTCATCCCAAGATGCTATGCTATCCTCAAGGAAATTCCTAAACCAATCCCTAGCATCTTCTATCAAGGATTGGACAAAAAGTTTCATTATAGCATCTTCATTCTCAATCTCAAAATTAGTGATCTTGTCAGTGAAAGCTTTCAAATGTTCTTCACAAGAAACAACATTATTACTAGTGAACCTAGTGATTTGGTCTCTTACCTCATTGGGGATCATGTTTGGATGACTAGGGATGCTATCAAAGAATGGAGGCCGGTATCTATCCAAATGGACCATCTTTCTGCTTTCCCTTATCAGATGCATCCTTGTCATTTTTCTTGAGCTTTGCATTTTGCTCAATTTCATGTGGGTGTAACTGCCTCATAACAGATCCTTCTCCTTCAAACTCATCCTCCTTAGAATTATATTTTTTACTAGCATCTTGTTTCCTCAGGGATCCAAGATTACCAAACAAATCTTCATTCAGACCCTTGAACTCCTCCTTTAAACTTTTTGCCTTAAGCTCATTGTTCTTGGTCTTTTTAAAGAGTTCATCCCTTTCAAACAATAGCTCATAAATTTATTTCTCATGCTTCTTCCTTGCATTCTCTATTTCTAAAGACTTCTCTCATTCCTTTCTTCTCAAGGCTAGAACCTCATCATGCAATTTGTCAGAATCATAGGATGCAGTCTCAGCAGTAGACGTTTCTCCTTGTTGGTCTAGAGTTTCCTCTGTAGGGAAGAAGCCTACATCAATCATTTCTCCATCTTTAAAAGGATGAAAAGATGCATTATCTATATAAGGGCCAACTGGCCTTGAATGATCAGCACTTTCAGATGAAGATGAAACTCTCTTAGGGACAAGGGTTTCCATTCTCCCTTTTAAAACTTTGGGGGAGTTATGGTTTGACCCACCTCTTTTAGACCATTGTCTCCTACCATGTGTATGGAGATCTTCTCCTATATTAATCTCTGGATTATTTCTATAATAGGACCTAGTATTTCTTTGCTGACTCATTTTAAAATAGTCAAGAACTTTAAATATTTCAATATGCAAATACTGGAATGCACAGAGTACAAAGTCGCCACCCACAACAACTATGGGAATGTCTTACAAACTGATCAAAAAATGGAACAATATAAAGTTAGTCTATATGAACTTGAAACCCCTATTGCTTTACCCACTTCTCCCCAGTGGAGTAGCCATTTTGTTAGAGATTTTTCTTGTAGAACCTTAATATAGAATTTATGCTTGACTCTTAGCTTCCCAACTTTTGATTCAAACAAGTAAAAGTCTAATTAACAAGGATTTGATCCTTCTTCTCTTTGAGCTCCGTAGACTTAGGCAGGTGTACCTATCTTGATTTACTACTTCTCAATAAATCATGCAATGGATTAAATTCTCACAATGATCTGCTCCTACCTTTTACAACATCTCTTAATAACAAATCCTACAAATTCTAACAACCAATCTTATGCAGAGCTTCACAAGCCAAACTATGAACTTGACAAGAGAAAATACCACTCAAATATTGATTCTCATCCTTCTTCTATTCATGTTCCAAACTCATGCAGGATGACCTAATGATTCACTCTTCAAGAAATCAACAAAATTACTTGTAGTCTTTAATACAAATGATAAACATCTATGTTCTTAAATGGAAACATAACAGGATTTTTTGGATTTTAAAGTTTGATGGTGATAACTGCTATTCAAATTCAGACCAGTGCTTAATCCAGGGAAAAGATTCAAATGAAATATATAATCACAGAAACCTTTTAATGAAAACACACTTAGAACTTAGATGAAATTCCTTTCAAGTCATATTTTCATTCTCATATCCATGTATCAAATTCTTATGCAAATATTTAACCCTCTGAAACCACCCTTAAGAATTATCCATCCCTTTGAAAAAACTTAAGAAAAATCCCACATCTACCTAGTAAATAGTATATTGAACTTTCCTTACAAACTCAATATACAAGAGCTCAAATAAAAGCACATGAAGACATCATAGCTATGAAACAGGAACTTCCAATGTATTTTATTAAAATATCTCTGTTCAATACATCCAGAATGACAAAAGCTTTAAAACTAGAAAAAATTTAGAAAACTGTCTCGCAGTTGTGAGTTCACCACCCTTAACATTACATTACAACTTGCTACTTATAGTATATAGTATCCATCTTGGAATCCTAAAGTAAATAGGATGCAACAAGCTTTGAATGGCTAGGGAAAACAAAAAGCACTAAAGACAAAAATAGTTAGAAAATTTAGTCGGTGGAGGAGGAAAACTTGAGTAGTTGATTTGCAATCATTCTGGATCTTTTGTAGTTGGCATCTTTATCCATAGATGTTCAAGGTAACTTTTGAAAGTTGTTTTAGAGACATAATGACTGAAAATACATGGTAACTTACACCATTCTTGATGATAATTACCCTCTTTATGTTTATTTATCAAGTGCTTTATCCATTCACTCCTCATCTATTACATCCAAGTTTAATGTTGTTGGCTTCTTCTTCTCGAGACTAGTGTTTTTGTCTCAAAAGATCAGATCAGTTTAATTATGGCTCTGATACAAGATCTGAATCCACTGACATGAAACCCTCTAAGAATAAGATTTAAATATTTGAAAAATGGTTGCAACAGCTACACCTGGCGTGGAATTCTCCATCGACGGCCCAGATTTAAACCTTTTCACACTTTAAAACACAACCGTTGATGAAAATTAAGCTACCTGGGCTTTGAAGATCTTATCTGGACATGTGGCATACAGGCACGATGCCTTGAAGACTAGATTTTGTGCAACTTTTCCATAAGGCTTTACACCCATCGCCAGATCCTTATCAACTTATATGCCTTTTACCTTTATTTACTTATAGCTAAGTCCCATATAATATCCACATGTCACCTAGGCGCAATGCCTTGAACACTATCTAATGATCATCTTCACTTTAAGGCTTTACGCAAGCTATCCAATGAAAATTAACTAGACTATGCATTAATCTTATCCTTGGCTTTTTAATTATAGGTTACACTAACTAGGCTAGACACGTGGTGCAAAGGTGGAATACCTTGAAGGTTAATCTTTTCTCATATCTGCTTTAAGGCTTCGCACTGACTACACAATCAAATCAAACTTGATCACATATTAAATTTACCTATGCTCCCATCTGGTCCCACTAATTGTCACATGTCACCACAGTGTGATGCCTCAAATATTAAAAAACTTCATCTTCATGATTAAGGGATAGTGCTGGCGGTAGATCTTATGTAGACTTGTTGTCCTTTTAAACACCCTTTGAAGACATGAGGCCATGATGTCACCAATTTCCAGATGTCACTTGGGTGCGATGCCTCAATACTTAACTACCTTCATCTTTGTGTTTGAGGTAATGCATTTGTCGTTGGATGAAATCCAACCTTACTATTCTTTAACTCATCTAAAGCCTCAACAACTTTACACGTGGTGACCAGGTGCAATTCCTTGATGAATAAAACTATGCATCTTCACGATGAAGGGAATGCACCTGTCGTCAGTCTGATTAAACTTGAACTGCCTTTAACTCATTTCCTTTAGATAGACCCGGTCCCGCCATCCACCATGTGTCACCATGGCGCATTGCCTCAAACATTATCTAATGATCATCTTCTCCATAAGGCTTTATGCCCACCGTTAGACCTTCTAAAAATTAACTGCACATTAATTTACCCTTGGATTTGTAACTGTAGGTCCCACAAAATCAGAAGGATGGGTGGCCTACAAGCACGATGCATTAAACATTTAATAATTTCATCTCTAACTTGAGGCAATATGCCAGCCACACGATCATATTTAACTTGCCTACCTTTTACTTTACTCCTCAATGTTGAGTCAGACCCACTTGGGACACGTGTCACTTGGTCACAATACCTTAATGGTTAATCTGACCTTATCTTTTCTTTGATGCTTCACATCAGCCACAAGATCGTTGGCAACTTGAACACTCATTAACTGATTTCAAATGGGCCCCAAGATCTAACAATTGACATGCGTCAATAAGGAGCTTGATGCCTTAATGGTTAATTTGAGAGCATCTTGTGTTTAAGGCTTCATGCCAAATGTAGGATTTTTTAGAACTTGTCATCACTTTAGCCTTTTGATAACTTTAAGCACATAGGACCCACACTATTAGAAGGGACATATGTTATACAGGCGTAATACCTTGATGAATAAAGATCTACATCTTGTCATTAAGGCAAAGTGCCATCCATCATATCTTCTAAGAATTATATGCACTTTATGATAACCTTTAACATATGTTAGACCCGCCAAATACATGTGGCTTTCAAGAACAATGCCTTAATGAATATCTGGTGATCATCTTTGCTTGGAGGCTTTGCGTTATCCATTGGATCAAATTTAAGTTCATGATACATGATATTTAAATAAAAGGGCTTGCAGGGAATTCAGACTTAGGATAAAGGAATAAAGTTCTAATGACTTAGGAAAATTAAAACATGTCCCCGCTCGATGACGATATGAACACATGGGTTTAAAGGACTTTAAATGACCCATAAAGTAACTCTGAAATAGAACAAGTCTTGAGGGTTTAGGGTTTTACATGGAAATACATTTAACAAGACTTAGGGTTTTACCACCAAGGGTTAAATAATAATCACCTAGGTTTTATGTGATATAGAGCCTTCTCAAAACACAGTTCCCTTTGAATGAAGACATTTTCTAAAAAAAATTCAAGCATGCTTGGAAAGACTTCAATGTTTTAGGCACAAACTGACACTAGGAACCCAAAAATTTTAGCATGACTCAGAAAACCTAAAATAGTCCCAACACTTTCCATTATTCAAGATTTAATACTTCTAAATTCATTTCTCAAGCATTTTGTTTCCTATAGCCATAGACTAGATTCCCTTTCAAGCAATTTGTTTCCTGCAGCAATAGCGTGGTCTGAGTCAATTCTTAATGCATATATCATGTTGGCCTATTTCAAGTATCACGTCCCTAGGTTGATAATTAAATATTTTTTTATGACAAGGAGGATAGCTACTCAGTAGTATGCTCAATCCTTGAGTCTTGGTGATAATCCCAGCTTTTTATCCCTTTCTAAAACCAATCAACACCTATGTATTGTAACATCTCCTAGGGGTTTGTAAGGGGTCTTTGGGACCCCTTTCAACCAATTAAGACCCCCCTATAATATATTAAAGTGTGGTAAGGGGTCATAAGGGGTCCTAGGATACATTAATGTATCCTAGGACCCCTTAGGACACCTTAGCATACATTAAAGTATGGTAATGGATAAGGTGTCAAAATATATGGTAAGAAGTTACAAGGGGTCCTTAAATACATTAATGTATCTGAGGACCCCTTAAAACCCCTTACCATACATTAATTAATGGAAAGGGGTCCTAAGGGGTTTTAAGGGGTCCTAGGGTACATTAAACACCTTGATACCCCATACAACCCCTCAGGACACCTTATTATACATTAATGTGTCGTATGGGGAAAAAGAAGTCCTAAGGGGTCCTAGGAAACATTAATATTTCCTAGGGCCCTCTAAGACCCATTAGGACCTCTTTCGACCCCTTAGGACCCCTTGTCATACTTTAATGTATTGTAAGGGGCACTAAGGGGTTGAAAGGGGTCCTAAGGGGTCCAAGGATATATTTATATATTTGAGAACCCCTTAAGACCCCTTACAACCCCCTAGGACCTCTTACCATACATACACCTTAGGACCCCTTACCTTACTTTAATGTATGATAAGGGGTCAAATAGGATCATATGAGGTCCTTGGGTACATCAATGTATCCTAGGACCCATTAAGACCCCTTACA
>MU227968.1:1594542-1617602 GCA_018584345.1 Thuja plicata | reverse complement strand
TGGTTTTTCCCTTAACAGGGTTTCCACGTTAAAAATCCATGTGTCATGTGTTTATGAGTCATTACTTTATTGTTTTTCATTTCACATAAGTAAATCTGGATTGATCGGTATACACTAGTTATTTACTATATTTTGATAAATAGAAAGACTTCTTATCAGTAAACATATAGTAGAAGGTTTTAACAAGTATTCCAACAAGTAGTAATTTGATATAAGTAATTGGAGGCATTCATCTTATAGGACTAAAGATAACTAGAGGCATAATTTGTGGTTCTAAGTTTTAAGGGTTGATTTAAGGATTAATTTTTGAGGCCACTGATTCACCCCCCCCTCCCCCCCTCTCAGTTATTACTAATAGTTCTATGGGATCTTAGGATACATTAATGTATCTCAGGACCCATTAAGACCCCCTAGAAGCTCTTAACATACACAAATGTGTGGTAAGAGTTCCTAGGGGGATGTAAGGGCTCTTAAAGGGTCTGAGGATACATTATTCTATCTAAGAACCCCTTAGTAAGCCTTACCATACATTAAAGTATTGTAAGGGGTCTTAAGGGGTTAAAGGGGGTCAAAAGAAGTCATAGAATACATTAATGTATCCTAGGACACCTTAGGAGACCTTACCATACATTAATGCATGGTAAAAGGTTGTAAGGGGTCCCAAGGGGCCTATGATACATTAATTAATCCTATGACCCCTTAGGACCCCTTAACATTCCTTAATGTTTTCTAAAGGGTCCTAAGGGGCCTTAAGGGGTCCTAGGATACATTAATGTATCTTAGGACCCCTTATGACCCCTTACAACCCCTTACCATGCATTAATGTAATGTAATGGGTATTAAGGGGTCATAAGGGGTTCTAAGGAGTCCTAGGATACATTAATGTATTTGAGGACCTCTTAAGACCCTTTACGACCATGTAGGACCTCTTACCATACACATATGTATGGTAACTATTCATAGGGGGCCTTAAGGGGTTATAGGATACATTAATGTATCCTAGCACCCCTTAGGACCCCTTTTGAGTCCTTACAACCCCTTACCATACATTAAAGTATGGTAAGGCTTTCTAGGAGGTTAAAAGGGGTCCTAAGGGGTCCTAAGATACATTAATGTATCCTAGGACCCCTTACGACCCCTTGCCATACATTAAAGTATTATAAGGGGTCATAAGGGGTTGAAAGGGATCCTCAAATATATTAATGTATCTAAGGACCTCTTAAGACCCCTTAGGACCCCTTACAACCTGTCAAAAACCCTTACCATGAAATTATGTATGGTAAAGGGTCCTAAGGGGTCTTAATGGGTCCTAGGATACATTAATGTATCCTAGGACCCCTTAAGACTCCTTAAAAATCCTAAGATGTATGGTAAGGGGTCCTAAAGGGTACTAAGGGGTCCTAAGGGGCACCCATTATGATTATTAAGGACCCTTTAGGACACCAAAGATGTATGGTAAGGGTTCCTAAGGGGTCCTACAACGTATTCATATATCCTAGGACACCTTATGACCCTTTAGGACCCTTTAGGACCCCTCTCTCTACATCTTAGGGGTCATAAGGGTTGTTAAGGGGTGGAGCCCTTAAGACCCTTATAAACCCTTACCATACATTATTGTATGATAAGGAATCCTAAGGGGTTGTAAGGGGTCTTTACGTGTCCTATAACCCCTTAGGAATCTTTAGAACCCCTTACCATACATCCTAGGGGTCGTATGATAAGGGATCCTAAGGGGGGCGTAAGGGGTCTTAACGGGTCCTAGGACCCCTTATAACCCCTTAGGAATATTAAAACCCCTAAGATGTATGGTAAGGGTTTATAAATATTTTGAAGGGGTTATAAGGGGTCCTAGGTCCCATCAAGACCCTTTACGACCCATTAGGACCCCTTACCATATATTAGTGTATGGCATGGGGTCCTAAGAGGTTGTAAGGGGTTGTGTCCTAGGACCCCTTAAGACCCCTTACAAACCCTAATGTGTATGGTAAGGGTTCATAAGGGGTCTTAGGACACATTAATGTGTCTTATGACCCATTAAGACCCCTTAGGACCTCTTACCATACACTAGTGTGTATGGTAAGGGGTCTTAAGGGGTTTTAGGACACATTAATTTTCCCTAGAACCACTTGTGACCCCTTACAAACCTTTGGGACACCTTAGTATATATCCTAGGATTCGTAAGGGGTATTAAGGGGTCCTAGGTCTTAGGACATATTATTGTGTCCTAGTACTCTATATGATCTCTTATGACCCCTTCCCATACACTAATATATGGTAAGGGGTAGTAAGGGGTCTTAATAGGTCCTAGGACACATTAATATGTCCTAAGACCCCTTAAGACCTCTTGGGACCATTTACAATACATTAGTGTATGGTAAGGGGTCCTAAGGTATTATAAGGGATCTTAAGGGGTCCTAGGACACATTAATGTATCATAAGACCCCTTATGGCCCCTTATGACCCCTTACGACCCTTTATCATACATTAGTGTATGGTAAGGCATCCTAAGGGGTTATAAAGGTTATTAAGGGGCCCTTGGACACATTAATGTGTTCTAGGACCCCTTAACAACCCTTACAACCCTAATATGTAGGGAGAGAGGTCCTAAAGGGTCTTGAGGGGTCATCAGGGGTCCTCTTACATAGCAATGTGTCCTATGACCCCTTACAACCCCTTAGGACCCCTTACCATACATCTCAGGGGTCCTAAAGTTTCCTAAGAGGTCTTAAGGGGTCCTAGGACACATTAATGTGTCTTAGGACCCCTTAAAACCTTGAAGATGTAGATAGGGGGGTCTTAGAGGTTTCTAAGGGGTTGTAAAGGGTCCTAGGACATATTAATGTGTCCTAAGACCCGTTATGACCCCTTACCATACATCTTAGGGGTCATAAGGGGTCCTAGGACACATTAATGTGTCTTTTGACCCCTTATGACTCATTTCCATACATTAGTGTATGGTAACAGGTCCTAAGGGGTCATATGTGATCCTTGGATACATTAATGTGTCCAAGTTCCCCTTAAAAACCCTTACAACCCCATTATATAGAGATAGGGGTCCTAAAGAGTACTAAGGGCTCCTAAGACACATTAATGTATCTTAGGACCTCTTATTACATTTTAGTACCCTTATCTTTATATGTTAGTGGTCCTAAGGGGTCATCAGGGGTCCTAGGACACATTAATGTGTCCTAGGACCCTTTAAGACACTTTATGAATCCTTAGGACCACTTACCATATATTAGTGTATGGTAAGGGGTCCTAACGGGTCGTAAGGTGTCTTAAGGGGTCCTATGAAACATTAATGTGTCCTAGGATCCCTTAACAACTCGTACAAACCCTAAGATATAGAGAAATGGTTCTTAAAGGGTTGTAAGGGGTCTTAAGCAGTCCTAGGACACAAGACCCCTTAACAACCCTTACAAGTGGGGTCCTAAAGGTTCCTAAGGGGTCAAAAGGGGTCCTAAGACACATTAATGTGTCCTAGAACCCATTTTGACCCCTTAAAACCCCCTTAGGACCCCTTTCCATACATCTTAGGGGTACTAAGGGGTCATAAGTGGTCCTAGGACACATGGCCCCTTATAACCCCTTACCATACATTAGTGTGATATTGGCATAGTTGATGTTATTTTTCACTTCAATTTTGGGACAGTAAATCCAATCCTTAATCTCATTGTAATTAATTAGTGAACCCGAACAAGGGTCACATTGTCATTTTGTATTGAGTTGTAAGCTCTAGGTTTTAAACTTGAATGCATGTGCATTCCCTCTTATATATACTATTACCTTTAATAGGGTACTTATTGGTGGAACCTAAATTTATAGATCAATTTATATGTCCACATAGCTCAAGGAAGTATTTTGTACTCCTATATTGGTGTCATTTACATGTTTTGTATTTTTATTTTACCTTAGTATTATTCATATTCAAATTCATAATCTTTTCATTATGTGTGTTTTCACGGTTTATTTGATTATTTTATATTTTTATTCAAACCCATTTGATGATTAAATCTCAATGAAGATCTACTGTTGACGTGTTCTCACAATCAAAAGATGACCAACCTTTATTCTTAGCGGTATTATGACTTGCTGATAGGTGTCTGTTGAGATCTCATTTGAGTGGAACCTAATAAATTAAGCACTTATCAGATCAATCTTCATCCAACGGTCGGCGCAATGCCGCTAAGATGAGATGCATGTATTTTACCCATCAAGGTATTGTGATAGAACAACAAGTGTCATGGCCTTACTATAGTCCAAGTGGCATAGAAGGAAGATCAATGGTTAATGTTCAGTGAAGATCTACGTTAGACATAATGCCTCAAAGATAAGATCTAGGTTCTTTACCCATTAGGATATTGTGACAGATCGACACATGTCTGGGGCCTGCGGGTTCTGAGCAACGAGATAGTGGGCCCAATAGTTGGAAGCTCTTGATTGGTCAAGCAGGATGACATGGATCCACATCATTTATAAATTTTTTTAAAGTGTGAGTTACTAAAGCTCTTATATTTTAGCACATGGGCAATATCAACGATGATATTTTAACCAAGCGATAAAGGTGATTGACTTTTAAAGAAGGTTGAAGGTTCACCAGCAGTTAAAGAATGACAAAGATCAATGGAAAAAGTAATTCCTCAAAGAGAAGATGCCTATCCTTTAGCCATTGAGGCATCACACCTAAGCGAAACGTGTCTTGGACTCACAAAAGTCTGAGAAATGTGATCGGCTGTTAAAGCAAGGACAGGATCAACATGGGTGTAACCTCATGATAAAAAAATGAATGTCCTTTACCCATTGAGGGATTACACAATGATTACATGTGTCCCCAATGATCACAAGGATAGAATTCTTGGGAGGCAATGTTGACTGGGATTTCTTTTTGTCATTTTTATTTATTTTATGTTTATTAGGGTTTTTATCTATTGTTTGATATGTCGACATCTTCATGTAGGGCTTCAAAGGTGACAACTACCATGGATTCATTTGATAATGAAACAATGTGATCTCTAGGGACTGAGGAGGACAAGGACATGCACACATTCTTAAAAGAAATATTCATGAGGATGGATGATGCTTGAGGGTAGTTGGAAACATTGATGATTTGGATCTTGTCGACAAAGTTGTTCGATATACCAATGATAATACCCATTATCAGAAAAAGTATTTGGATAAGCATATGGTTGAATCATCATGAAGATTACATGTAAAATGATTATTTAAATTATCTGACACAAATCACATATGATTTGTTATCAACTATTATTATGTATCCTTATGGTCGACATGTGTTTTAGACAAGGATGTAAATCATTCCTTAATTGTAACTGATTGTTCATTTGTTGAGCTTAGGGTTAGGTTTTTGTTATGAAGAGAAAAATTAGTTTGAAGCTTGTACACATCCCTTGGAATTTATATAAATAGGGATACTAAGACGATGTGGAGGGAATTATTATCATTCATTAGTATTATTGTTCTAGAATTTGATCACAACTACAACATGAACTCTAATGTACTATTATTTCAAAATTAATAAAAGATAAGTGTTTTCTGTCTCACTTGTGGTAAGAAAGTTTAAATCATTTTAGTTAGTCCCTTGCAATTATTGAAGGTAGATTCAATTTTTATTCCTACAATGCTCATGCAGATATATTATGTCTTATATCCCTATTTGATTATCAAGGAGTTTGTGCAAAGTGTTTCCTTCTTCTTGTTCATCTAGTCTCCCAATCATAAGAGTTAAATTCATTTGAACTAACAAGGATATAAATAGGCTTAATTTCTCTGCATCTACAGCATTTGAATATTTGACAGTGTTGGAATATATATTGTCTTGCAGGGTTGTACATAGGATTGAAAGTGAATTGACTCTATTGCCCAAGTTGAAATAGGCAGTGGTCTTATTAATTATTGGATTATAGTCATTTGATTAATTTTTAAATTTGTTGAGATATTCTATCTAGCATTCATTCAATTTACATATATATATATTTTCAAAACATTCTTACAATAAAAAAAAACACTCTTAGTCTTCCAGTTTATGTTGTGATTGATCACAATTGGATTTCTTTCAAGTATATGTTTTCCACACTTGAAAGAGAGGTTTGAGATGCTAGCAGATCTTCTATAAAAATCCTTAAAGATTAAGGTATAGGCCTACTAGCCTTGGTCCTATAGAGCCAAAATCATAGAAGTCCTAACCTTTGCATTTGTTTGAGACTTGTGAGTTGGCCAAATCACTTGGGTTTCTCATCATTGGATCGGCAAGTCCATAGGAAATCCAATCTATTGATTTGAGCACCAATAGATTTGTAGCTCTACTAGGGATTTGTCTATGAAATAAAGTGTTGAATATTACCTAGAATATGTGGTGATGTAATTAAGACTATACTGGGAGAAAGGACTCAGCAGGCAATAAGTATTTTCCTTATAGCAAGAAGGTGGCGACTCTACAATTTTGATGCAGCAATATCTTGGCAAACCAATTCTGTTATACTAAGTATTCATGTGGCGTAGATGATCCTTGCATTAAGATCAAATTAAATTAGATTCACACAAAATTCTAAGGATAAGAAAGAAACAATCTCTAGATATGTTGTATATTGGACATAGCAAGTTTCTTAATAGGGAGAATACTAGTTCCAATGAAGAGAGCCATTTTGAAAATCCAGGAAATTTGGAGGATAATAGAAACCCCTTTGGCTTTGAAGATGTTGAAGATCAAAATCTAGTATAGGAAGTAGAAGAGGAAACAGAATAGTATGATGAAGAAGATGATTCAATATTTTCCACACTCAATAACTTATTTGAATATAGTGAAAGGAATCCTAAGATAGCTAAAGCGTTGAAGAGGTTTCCTAGAGAAACATGGGACAAGTTAAAGATAAAGAAAGGTGATTTAGCTTTGTCACCTGATACTAAAAATAGTGGAGAAAGATTAAAATAAAAAATAACACCAAAAGAGGATGGAGCACCAAAGTATAACCCTCCACATAGAAAGAGTGGAGATCAAGTTTTCAACAGTAAACATGACAATCCATTATTTGAACAAGAAACTAGAGGAAGGCGTGAGAGAAACAACAATAGAAATGAAAGAGGTGATCCTGGAAGACAACCAAAGAATGTAGAAAAATATGACCAAGGTAATCCAAGGCAACAAAACATGGGAAATCATTATAATGATGGTCAAAATCACCGAGGCACAGATCACCAAAATCCTAGAGGTCAGAATAGGAATTGCAATAATATGGGCCAAAGAAGAAGAGCTCCAATGGTGATCGAAAGACATAGGCAACTTGATTTCAATGTGATAGTTGGATACCCAAACATTGTATCAAATGAATTAAGAAATTTCATTCCAAAAATTTTAGGAAATGGGGTGCAATCTGCTGAGTAGCATACCATAAATTTAAGAAGCATTATTGAAGAATTAGCTAAAAATAATGAGGACGTTTTCATGAAGTTGTTTGTTCAAACTTTAACTAAAGATGTTGTTGAATGGTATAGGGGGTTTCCTGATGGATCCATCGCAAGTTGGTGTGACTTTGTGAATCAATTTGTTGAGTAGTTTGGTGATCATAATGATACATCTTTTGCATCTCATGAATTAACTAGCATTAAAAAGAATTTTAATGAATCAGTTGCAAAATTCAATAAAAGGTTTAATAAAGTTTTGAATAGAATACCAAGAGATATAAGACATGTTTATTCTTTCTTGGTTGATTTCTATCTAAGTGCATTTGATAGAAAAAAACATTATAAGATTAGATCACATAGATCTTCAACCTTGCAGCAAGCTTTCAAAGTTGTTGTCACTACAATTGAAAATGATAGAAAAGTTGTTGGAAGGATAATTAAAAAGGATTATACTATGTTATACAATCCAAAGGCCCCTAAAAAGGTTTATCTCAGAGATATCATGAATCGGCTAAAATATCTAAAGGTGAGACAAGATAGAGATGATAGGCCATAATTTCCTAAAAATGACATATTCATATTGCAAGATATGCCCTATAATACTAATTGGAAAGATGAAAAACCTGAAAAGAAAATTTATACTAAAGAAAAACATGATCCATTGAAAATAAAAAACCATTTGGTGGAGATATATCCTTGGTTTGAAGCTTGCACATTACCACATTCTCCTGATAATTGTGTTGTGGCCCAGAGATTGCAAGAGGATGAAGATCAGAGTGATGATCAGCAACCCACAGTGAATAATGTCTCATCTAAACCCATGTGGGGATGAGATGATTACAGTTCTTCTAATGAGGATTATGTGTACCATGATGATCTGAACAGGATATATCAGTGTGATAGGCAACCAGGAGATTTTTTAGTTATTAGGAGGTTAACAAATGAAGAGAAAGAAGCATATACTATTGCAGCAATTAAGAAAGCAAGGAGTAATTAAAAATTTAGGAATAGAACAATAAATGTTGATCGAGGGAAACCTGTTGGAATATCTATCAAGGCACCAAAGAAGAAGGGCGTCCAACCTGACACACTAAAGATTAAAGATAATACTACAAAGCTAGGGCAGAAGGTAGATCATCATCAAGCTCTTAAATAGACAAAGACAAAAGAGAAACCAATGGCCAGTAAGTCCATTCCCAATGGTAATTCTTTTATATCTAAAGTTTTATCTCAGGTGAAAATTTATATTCCTTTATTTGAGATGATGAAAATATATGAATACAAAGATGAGGCTTTGAAAGTGTTGTCTAATGTAGGTAATGTTTTTAAAGAGGAATCTAATTAGAGACTAGTAAATGAAGAACCACCAGTGGTTTATTTAGGAGCTATTATTAATCAAAATGGAACACAAGTTGATCCTTTTTATCTCACTTTGATGATTAACAATAAACTTCTTAAGAATTGTATGATAGATTAAGGAGCAGTAGTTAACATCATGCCCTCAAAAGTTATGAAGGAGCTTGGAATGAAGGTTGACACAACTTATGGAAGATGTTATGCTATGGATAATAGATCTATACCTGTTAATTGTATCATGAAAAATGTAGAAGTTAAATTTCCTGCTTGCCCTAAAATGTCATACAAAACTGATATTATTGTTGTAGAAGTTCCTGCTAATTATGAAATGCTTTTATCTAGACAATGGCCTAATTTAGTAGGTGGTCATATTTAGTTAGATTTGTCTTAAGTTACTATTCCAGTGGATGGCAGGGAAGTAAGAATCAATAGGGAGCCAAGATCCATGTATATTATTGATGAAGACATTTTGACGGAGATAGTAAACTTTTGCCACTCAGACATGGATAATTTCCAAGTGAGTATCACTAAACCATCACTAAAAATCAATAGCCCCATTGAGATGCATTTGCATTAAAATCAAGAAGAGCTTTGGAAAATAAATTTTGATGGAGCATGCAAAAAGGAAGGTAATGGTGTTGGGATCACTTTTGTATCTCCATATGGTAAAATTTTAAAATTTTCCTTTTTATTAAATTTTGAGTGTACTAATAATATTTCAGAATATGAAGCACTAATCCTTGGTTTGAAAATTGCTAAATCTTATGGTATTAAGATGCTTTTAGTCAATGGTGATTCTGATTTGATTATTTCTCAAGTCAGAAATAGATTCATAACTAAGAATCCTAGATTCAAATAATACAGGAATCCGGTATGGGATTTGATTGAATTTTTTTACGCTTTTTCAATTAAATGGATAGAGAGATCAGATAATTCCCTTGAAAAACTATTGGCTAATTTATCCATCAGGAAGGTTGTGTTGGAGATTTGATTCTGAGCAGTTGTTTGATTGTATGTTTGTCATTGATGACAACATATAATACATAGCAGAAATTTTGTATGTACTTATCAGAATGATGACATGAAGACTTGCATGGATAGATACATGTTTTTGACATGTTTATTATGTTATGTTCATACACGCAGACCCAGATATGATGTTTCAGTAAAGTTATGCAATTCTGTTATTGACAGTTATAGTTCTAGAAGTATAACTGTTTAGGACCGACGTATATAACGTGTTTCATGAGTTACACCTATCTTCAAGATATGAATGTGTATATTCATGGTTATTTATGAGTTAACTATCTTTGGTTAAACATTCTTATCATATTACATCAAGATCGTGTTGTTTGAGTTGATTTGGTGAAGCTGGCTCAGTGAAGCATCGCGTCTGTTCAGCATTGACTTGCACGGACTTAATATTGTTTGCATGCTTAGTTAAGCTGACTAATATATTGATGAAGTGTTTCTAAGAGCTGACATGACCTTCTAATTTGGAGAAGATACTTATAGTAGTTCAATTATGATACGCCAAGTGTGAATGGTATGAAAAGTTAAGAAAGATGTACAGAGCAGATTATCAGAGTTGGATCATTCATCAAGGGTCTATATGAAGAAGTGAAAGATTGTAATACACTGGAACTGATCAAGATAGCAGGTATACTCTATATTTAATCATTAGATATAGTGCATATCCATTATTTAGAAGGTTGTAGCCTTCACCATCAAGCAGTGAGCTTTTGGATAGTGAGTCCACCACCCCTAATAGGGTTATTCATAAAAGACTCCTAACAGGGTCCGACCCTTAACCAGGTCACTATACTTATTGAATTGTAATATACAAATCCTAACAGGGTTGAAATATCTTCTAACATGGATTACTACAAATAAGTATAGTTTATTATGGGTGCTAATTCCCACCGAGGTTTTTACCATTTGGTTTCCCCATAATCAAATTGTGTGTTGAGTACTGTGTTATCTGATTAAGCATTTACTTTGTTGTATTCTAAATTTAAAGAAGTAAAAAGAACTAAAGTTACTGATAATTGATTCACCCCCCCTCTCAGTTATCCTTTGGTACTATTCTAACAATTGGTATCAAATCCAAGTGCCTTGGAGAAGAAGCCTAACACCTTAAGGTAGATCAGATGTCTTACTTCAGAAAAGAAAGCCCTAAGTTTGATGGAAAAAATTATATGGAGTGGAAAAACAAAATGATAACACATCTACAATGTATTGGCTTTGAGATCTTTGAAATTGCCACACAAGAGGTTGTAATTCCATCTCTGAAAGACCTTGCAAAGGATGATGCTACCAACAGAAAAAAGGACATATTTACACATAATGCAATTGCTAAAGAAGCCCTAATCAGCACCTTATCTGACAGTGAATTTTATCAGATCAAGAAAATTCATAGAGCCTATACCATATGGAAGTATTTAGAAGACATGTTTGAATGAGATGTTCAAGCAAAGAATGCACGCAGGAAGACATGGAAGAAGAAATATGATAGTCTTGAGATGTTACCTAAAGAGAACATTAGAGCTTACAATCAAAGGATAAATGAAGCAGTATCTGGAATCAGGAACAATGGTGGTCAAATATTAGAAGAAGATATAATGGACAAGTTGCTAACTAATTTGACATCAGACTATGAAAACAAGATCAATATTCTAGAGGAAACAATGCAATTCTCACAAAACATCAAAAGAGACTCTAATCAGCAAAATATATTCATTTGAGATATCAAGATTGAAGATTGAACCTAAAAGTGAAACAACTTTCAAAGCCATAGTCCATGGTAAGAAATCCTTACACATCTCTAGTCATAATGAGAAAGAAGAAGTTGATGAAGAACTTGAAGAAATCATAGCTATGATTGCTAGAAGATAAAAGAAAGGAAAATCTAAATATGAAGGACAGCTTCCATTCAAATGTTTTTCATGTAATAAGATAGGTCACTTTGCATCTAAATGTCCCACAAGAGTCAAGAAGTTCAGATCTGATTACAAACCCAAATATAAGAGAGAATATTATCATGTTGAAGAAGGTGTAACCGATGAAGATTCAGGAGAAGATGAAATTGGATTTGTTGCCCTTAGAGATATGGAAAGGTTTCTTGAGGAAATGGACATTGCAGATGAAAAGGAAGAACAAAAGCTAGCCCTAATTTCCAAAGCAGACATCAGAACTGTTTGGATCATTGACAGTGGATGCTCTCATCATATAATAGGTGACAAAGACAAATTTGTTCAGTTAGAAAAGTACAAAGGTGGTATGGTTATATTTGGAGATAACACTCCCAAACCTATCATAGGCAGAGTTCCTATCACCTTGGATGGAAAGAATAAGACAGATGATGTTTTATATATTGATGGATTACATCACAACTTGCTAAGTGTTGGACAGCTACTTGACAAAGGTTATCATTTAGAGTTCAAAGACAACAAGTGCATCATTAACAACAAGGATGGAGCCATGATTGCATAAGGCTCCAAAACAAAAGGTAATTTTTTTCATCTCAATTCTGATGTAAGTTGTTTTGTTGCAAAGGTGGATGATAGTTGGTTATGGCACAAGAGACTTTGTCATATCAATTTTGATAATATAGTTAAGATCAGCAATGTTAAGGCAGTTAGAGACCTTCCTAGTATTGCAAGACCTGTTGACACTATATGCAGGGAATGTGTTATGGGAAAGCATGTAAGGAATTCCTTCAAAAGAAAGCAGAACTCAATTGAGAACAAATTGGACCTAGTGCATACAGATTTGTGTGGTCCAACTCAAACAAGATCATACTATGGAGAAAGGTATTTCGTTTTTTTTGTTAATGACTTTTCTAGGATGATGTGGGTTGCATTCTTAAAGGAGATGTTTGAAGCCTTTGAGAAGTTCAAAATATTCAAAGCTAAAGTTGAGAATGAATCTGGATTAAAACTAAAATGTCTAAGATCAGATAGAGTAGAGTTCACCTCTAATCAGTTTTATGACCATTATGAAGAGCATGGTATTAAAAGATAGTTGAGTGCACCTAGAAACCCTCAGCAAAATGGGATTGCAAAAAGGAGGAATAGGATCATACTTGACATAGCACGCACTATGATGATTGAAGGAAAAGTTGTGCACACCTATTGGAGAGATGCAGTGAATATAGAAGTATATACTATCAAGAGAACCCAATTGAGGCAAGGCGCGGCTAAGACATCCTATGAACTTTGGTTTGGCAATGTACCTACAGTAAAGTATTTCAAAATCTTTGGCAGCAAGTGCTACATCAAGAGAGATGATGGTGTTGGAAAGTTTGATGCTAGAAGTGATGAAGGTATTTTCCTTGGTTATTCTACTAAAAGCAAAGCATATAGATGTTTCAATTTGAGATTAAAGAAGATAATTGAAAGCACACATGTTAAGACTGATGAAAATTTTATGGTTCAAGAAAGATACTATGAATATGCGCCTATGATTGAGGATGAACTCAGACCTAGCAGTAAGGATACTATTATTGAAGAAATGTTTGATTGCATTGATGTCACATGCAATGACCCTAAATCTAGCAGAAAAGAATCACAAATTACAGAAGAAGAAGAAACACCTAAGGTTCCAAAATTCACATCTAGATACCACTCTAAAGATGATATCATTGGAGATCAGAGCAGCAGTGTTTTGACTAGATCAAAAGAAAAAAGTCTAGAAATGGATGAAGAGGTATGTTTTCTCTCACGGATTGAACCTTTAAGTATTGAAAATGAATGTAATGAATTTGATTGGAAAAATGAAATGAAAGAAGAATTAGATCAGATAATTAAAAATGATACATGGAAATTGGTCCCTAGACCTAGTGACAAAAATGTGATTGGAACAAAGTGGGTATTCAGAAACAAGATGAATGAAGATGGTACAGTAGTAAGAAACAAAGTAAGATTGGTATGCAAAGGATATATGCAGAAAGAAGGAATAGACTACACTGATACATTTGTCCCTATGAGTAGACTAGAAGCCATTAAATTTTTTTTGGTATATGCAACATACAAAGACTTTAAATTTTATCAAATGGTTGTAAAATCAGCTTTTCTGAATGGTGATTTGAATGAAGAAGTCTACATTGAACAGCTTGAAGGATTTAGTCTTTTAGATGAACCAGACATGGTATGCAAATTAAAGAAAGCACTCTATGGTCTCAAACAGGCCCCAAGAGCTTGGTATGAGAGACTTGATGGTTATCTTACCAAGATTGGATTCAAGAAAGGAGCAGCAGATTATAACTTATTTACAAGAGAAACACCTGATGGATTATTATTAGTTGCTATATTTGTTGATGAGATTATCTTTGGGGGTAATGACAAGCTCAGTAAAGCATTTACAAAAGAAATGCAAAATGAATTTGAAATGAGTATGATTGGTCCTATAAAATACTTTTTGGGACTTAATGTAAAGCAAACAGATAAAGGTATATTCATTAATCAGCCTAAATATGTGAAGGAAATACTGAAGACCTTTCAGATGGATGATTGTAAGCAAGTATGCACTCCCATTATAACAGGAAGAAAGCTTTCAAAAGATTATGACTCCATAGAAGTTGATAAGACATTGTACAAATCTATGATTGGTAAACTCATTTATCTAACTCAATCTAGACCTGACATATCTAATGCAGTTGGCATTGTTGGAAGATTTGTAGCTAAACCCAAGCAGAGTCACCTAATGGAAGTCAAAAGGATATTCAAATATCTAAAGGGAACTATAGACTATGGTTTATGGTATCCTAAATCAGAGAATGTAAAGCTTCATGTGTATACAGATGTAGATTGGGCAGGTTGTATTGATGACAGAAAGAGCATTTTAGGAGGAGCAGTATTCCTTGGAGACAGGTTAGTTTCTTGGATAAACAAGAAGCAGAACTGTATTTCTTAGTCTACAGCAAAAGTTGAATATGTTGCAGTAGCACTGAATTGTTCAACTATGGTTTGGATCAAGCAGATGGTTAAAGACTTTCGCATTTAGGTTGATTATCCTATTGTTATTCATTGTGATAATACTTGCACTATCAACATGTCTAAGAACCATGTGATGCACGCAAAGACAAAACACATAGAGATCAAGTACCATTTCTTAAGAGAGAAGGTTGAAGACAAAGAAGTAAAATTTGACTATATGACCACCAAAGAATAGTTGGTAGATATTTTCACAAAGCCCTTATCAAAGGATACTTTTGAGTATCTCAGGGAGAAGTTGGGAGTAATTCCCTCTGCTGAATCTGTTTAGAAGAAGCAACAAAGATATCAGTCATTAAGTGACTCATGAATGGTCGACTACTCTACTTCTGGAGTAGTACTTGTGCTTAAAGGACTATGGCACCCTTTGCCATTGATGTCAAAGGGGGAGTATATAGTAAGGGGGAGTATATACTAAGGGGGAGCATATACTCTGGGGGAGTATATACATAGAACAAAAATATAGACAGAGGAACTGCAACAGTTTAGAGAAATATTTGATGAGGATATTGAGAAGATTGTAACAAAAAGAGGACACCATGAACAGAGGATGTGTTTGATATACTATGTTTCCATCAATGTCAAAGGGGGAGATTGTTGGAGATTTGATTCTGAGCAGTTGTTTGATTGTATGTTTGTCATTGATGACAACATATAATACACAGCAGTAATTTTGTATGTACTTATCAGAATGATGACATGAAGACTTTCATGGATAGATACATGTTTTTGACATGTTTATTATGTTATGTTCATAAACATAGACCCGGATATGATGTTTCAGTAAAGTTATGCAATTTTGTTATTGACAGTTACAGTTCTCGAAGTATAACTGTTTAGGGCCGACATATATAATGTGTTTCATGAGTTGCACCTATATTCAGGATATGTGTGTGTATATTCATGGTTATTTATGAGTTAACTATCTTTGGTTAAATGTTCTTATCATATTACATCAAGATCGTGTTGTTTGAGTTGATTTGGTGAAGCCGACTCAGTGAAGTGTCGCGTCTGTTTAGCATTGACTTGCACGGACTTAATATTGTTTGCATGCTTAGTTAAGCTGACTAAGATATTGATGAAGTGTTTCTAAGAGCTAACATGACCTTCTAATTTGGAGAAGATACTTATAGTAGTTCAATTATGATACGCCAAGTGTGAATGATATGAAAAGTTAAGAAAGATGTACAGAGCAGATTATCAGAGTTGGTTCATTCATCAAGGGTCTATGTGAAGAATAAGTGAAAGATTGTAATACACTAGAACTAATCAAGATAACAGGTCTACTCTATAGTTCATCATCAGATATAGTGCATAGCTGTTATTCAGAAGGTTGTAGCCTTCACCATCAAGCAGTGAGCTTTTGGACAGTGAGTCCACCACCCCTAACAGGGTTATTCATAAAAGACTCCTAACAGGGTCCGACCCTTAACCAAGTCACTATACTTATTAAATTGTAATATAAAACTCCTAACAGGGTTGAAATTTCTTCTAACAAGGATTACTACAAACAAGTATAGTTTATTATGGATGCTAATTCCCATCGGGGTTTTTACCATTCAGTTTCCCCGTAATCAAATTGTGTGTTGAGTACTGTGTTATCTGATTAAGAATTTACTTTGTTGTATTCTAAAGTTAAAGAAGTAAAAACAGATAAAGTTACTGATAACTAATTCACCCCCCCCTCTCTGTTATCCTTTGGGACTATTCTAACAGGTTGATGTTCCTTTTGATGAGATTGTGCAGATTGAGATGAAAAATAGACCATCAATTCCTGGCAATGTGCGGAATTGGAAAGTGTTTGAAGATGACAACGATCTTGTCCATCTTGATTCTCTATATAGCCATTCCTATATATGTTTTGATCCTCATATATTTCTTCATTCCCTAGAAACTTTGTTTGGAAAGGAAGTGGTGCAGATGAAGACAAATAAAATTCCCAGAGGCTTGGTGGCACTTGAAGGAGTTGTTGATGAGCAGTAAAGTCTCAAAACTTGTAGGATGGTTAAAAAGCATGAAGAAGTTGAAAAGATCAACTTGGGAAATGATCATACTTAAAAGGAAGTATACATAGGCAATAATCTCACTCCTAGGATTAAGGCAGATTTGATAGATTTATTAAGAAAATATAGGCATATTTTTGCGTGATCTTATGATGAACTTAAGGCTTACCGTGATGATTTATTTTAGCATGAAATCCCTTTAGAACTAGATGCAAAGCCTTTTAGGCAAAGACAACATCCTATAACCCAATGCTAGCCCCTAAAATGAGGGAAGAGCTTGTCAAATTAAGGGATGCATGAATAATAGTGCTTATAAGACATTCTACATGGGTATCAAACTGGGTCCCAGTTAGAAAGAAGAATGGAGATTAAAGGTTGTGTGTTGATTTTAGAAATTTTAATGTCTCATATTTAAAATATAACTATGCATTACCTAATATGGAGGCTATGTTGTAGAATTTAAATAGAAATGAATTATTATCTATGATGGATGGATTTTTCATGATATACCAAGTGAAAGTTAAAGAGTCAGAGTAGTACAAGAAAAATTTTACCACTCCTTGGGGAAGCTATGTTTATTAAAGGATGCCATTTGGGTTAAATAATGCAGGGGAAACATTCCAAAGGGCAATGTATGTGGCTTTTGATGGCCTGATTAATCTCATCATGTTTGTACATCAAGATGATTTGACTGCATATTCAAAAAGGGAAGAGGAGCATTGTAATCATTTGGAGAAAAAATTTAAAAGAGCTCTCGAGTATGGGATATCTCTAAACCCAAAGAAATGTCACTTTGGAGTAACTAAAGGGAAGTTAATTGGATAGATTGTATCAAAAGATGGTGTGAGAATACACCCTGGAAGGATTGCAGCTATAGATAAAATCTAGATCCCTAAGAATGTTAAAGGAAACCAATTCTTTTTTGGACAAATAAACTTTGTAAGAAGATTTGTCCCAAACTTCTCAGAGATAATTAAGCCTATTTCCAAGATGCTAAAAAAGGGTGTAGAGATTAAATGGGTAAATGAGCCCTAGAGGCATTTTCTAATATTAAGAAAGTAATCAAGGAAGCTCTAGTCCTTAGGACACCTGATTTCTCCAAACCTTTTCAATTATTTTCTTTTGCCTCTTATCATAATATTGTTTTTTTTATGATAAAAAAAAGTTGTGAGGGCTATGAGCAGCCAATAGAATTTTTTAGTAAAACCCTTCAATAAAAAGAATTGAATTATGACATAAATGAAAATCAAGTTTATGCTCTAGTCAAAGAAGTGAAATCTTTTAGGCCATACTTGGTAGGAGAAAAGGTGATAGCTTATGTGCCAAATGCGGCAATTAAAGACATATTTAAGTAGTCAGAGGTTACAAGAAGGAGATGCAGATGGGTGAATCAGATCCAGGAGTTTGACATGGAGATCTAAATAACAAAGTTGGTTAGAGGACAAGGTCTTGCTAAACTTATGGTTGAATCAAATCTTGAGGCAGTTCAAGTCAATCGGGTGAGTTCTGATAAATCAATAGTTGTAACCACCCTAATTTGGTATGCTCTAACTATAGACCCTATTTTCCCTAAGTGTGATCATACCCCCAATTATGCCAAGACAACTCTTCAATCAGCTGGCATAATTCATTCAAATCAAATTTAATTTCCTAAGTGATTTAATCACTAATTTACATTGATTGCTTTAGCCAATACAATTAAATAAATTCAATTCAAAACAAATGAAGAACATGGCTAAGGTAATTAATTGAAATGAATTAAATCAAATCCTAATTATACCTCATCACTTGCAAAAATCAATCCCCTAGCCTAATTAATTCAATTTGTCTATAGTCCTAATTAATTATTACAAAGCAATCAAAAGCTTAAATAATTAATTAAAATCCCTATTATTGAGTCAATATATTATTTACATATTTCATTTCATTAATATTCCCTCTAACCTAGCCAATCTCAACTACCCAACCATGAGTTCAAACACATCCCACCCCCTTCTCACATGCTAATTCTTCTTAATTAGCTAATTAACCCTAATTAGCTAATCCCCCTCCACTCATTATCTGTCCTCCCATCTCTATCTCCTTAATCACATGCCTTAACCCTTAATCCTAATCCTAAGATACCCTTAAGCTTGTCACATTCCTAAATTTTTAATTAGGATTTCAACCCCCCCCCCCTCAAAAGTCAAAGTTCTCAAGCTTAACCTTAAACCCTCACCCATGCTTCTTAAACCCTCACCCATACCTCATTAATGCTTTCATAAATGAAGCATTTATGCCTCTTACACATTCTCTTCCACACTCCACATTAATGAGTCTTACATCCTCATTAATGGCTTCCCTTCTAGAGCTTTCCTCTATTCCTCCATTTCTTCTGTAAATTGGATGGTTTTTGACTCAAATGGCCCTTAATTTTAAGAGTTTAAAGCATCCTTATGCTGCCCATATTTTGAGATTGGAAGGAGTAGACTCATTTTGCTCACATTTTTAGTGATTCATATTGCATTTTAGCTCTCATACATGCATTGTTATAATATTTTATTTTGGAGTTAAATGGGACATTTCTTGAGCATATTAGATTAGTTTCATTTAAATCTTTCATTCTAGGTTGTATATGTCACTAATAAATGCATAATCTAAGGGCATATTATGGCATTTTTTATACTCCTAGATAGGAAGCAATAGGTTGGTTTTAGTGATTTATGTCAAACCCTTGCTTTTTATGATTTTTCACTAATATAATGACCTATTGAAGTGTTGTGTCTTTCTTAACAGGTGCATAAAATCACACACACACTTATGGCACCCACCATGGGGGAAAATCTCACATTTTACCTCATTTTCCATTCATTTTCTACTAATTTGTCCTCTCAGATTTTTGGAACAGGGTCATTTTTTTCGTAAAGGCTCACATCCAGGATATGCGATCGCATCACAAAATCTAGGATCACATTCGGAAAATCCTGCATCACTTTTAGTAAAGGATCACATCTGGTAAGAATTTCAACATTTTTGGGGTATTTCATCGCATCTGGGAAACAAGGTCGTATTTAGGAAATGTAGGATCACATCTGGTTTTTGAACTAACAGTTTAAGGAGTCTAACCACTAATCTTTGATATTTTTGTCTTTTTCCTTTTAAACAACCTAACTCTTGCTTGCAGGTTGCTGATAAGAAGGTGGAAAGGCTTTGATAACTTGTGGTTTGTAGGGTTTTAATAGATTAACTTGTTCTTCAAATTCTTCCAAGTTATAACTTAAGAACACTTTCTAATCACTTGTTAAACCAATCAGATTAGTATGCTCTTTCCCTCGAGGAAAATTAGAAAGTCAAAAATTGGTTTAAAATTTGAAAGGAATTTGGGGTAACTAAACAAGGCAGACAAACTCACTATTTAACTTCATTTTTGTACAAAGTAATTGAACAACACAAAGCATTAAATTTCATGGGGTAATTGAACAAATTCATTGTCTAAATTTTTGAAATAGTAATTGAATAAGAAAATCACCTAATTTTGGGGAAATTGAACAAAACAAACTTTGCTTTCAAGTACTATATTTCCATAAATTAGGAATATTTAAATCAAGCTCAACTAGCTTGAGGGAATTAACAAACTGATTGGATTATTTTGGGAGAAAATGGCATGGACTAGGAGAGTATGCTCTTCCTCTTTCAAAGAATCAAAAATCTCAAAATCCTAAGCTCGCCAATCCTTTGTATGCTTATTAAACTTTAGAGGGCCTGCCGGTTGAGGAAAAAGTCTCCCGAGAATGACCCAAGTGAGGATAGGTTTTACACCAACCCTTCCAACTCACTATAAATAATTTCTTCCTTATAGGCTATAGCCTCAAAAGATAGAATTGGTTTTGTTCTTGGAATTTTGACATCATTCCTTGAACATGCTTGGGTATGTGTAGAGCGGAGCTGCTTGAATCTTTCTTGCGATACTACACCTATTTGAGTACTCATAGGGCTATACACCTTAATTTTTCCTTGTAAAATTCTATTGGAGATGGTTTCAAATGGATTTCCCCATCATAAACAACAAACTTTATATTCAAACTACCTGATTCATCCCTGAAAGGGTGATAATCTTTGTGTAAGAAAAAAATTAATTTCCCAAAGATACTCGTCATTTTGTGCCCTCACTTACATTTGGAGTCAGCTAATATGGTATGATAACAAGAGCCATTGTGTGCTTGGTGATATTCATATTTTGATTATCATTTGAGTGTGTACCTGAGTCTACAAGAAAGATTTTCATCCTATGCTTAGACACTAGGGATTAAGGATGTGTTTGTTCACCCCTAACAATGCAAGAATGCTTGATGTGTCTAAAAGTTCATTAACAAGATAAATCATTCAAACAAGCAACAAAATTCAATCCTTTGGCTACATTCCACATTTTTCACTCACTGGAAAGACGCAAAAACTACCTATTATCAGACAAATTTGTACGAACTTAAAGACAAACTAGACACCAAATTTCCAAAATAGGAAACATTCATTTTTGGTCAATCCTGGCTCGCATCTGGTTGTGCAAGCTCACATGCAGTGTGTAAGATCGCATCTGGTCAATCCTACATTTCTTTTAGGGAGAAAGATTGCATCTAGTATACATAGGATTGCATTTAGTTTTGCAAAGGATCGCATGCAAAGGGTCGCATCTAGGACAATGGGCACATGCAGATTTGTTTCTCAGAAAACTTTAGTAAAACTGGATACCCTTTTGGCTCTTTAGTCTGGTCCTGTTGCCTTTTTCTGGTCTCCCTGTCGATGTTTCAATACTTTTTCAGATGTCTACCTTGCATGTCCATTCGGTCTCTCACAATTAGTTTCAATACGTGTGGTCTATTCACTTTTTAAAACAATTTGATTTCCATCTCACTAACAAGGCATTCTAACCCTTTGATGCTAGAATCATTTACTTCCACCAAAACACAAACAACACTTCTACCTAGACACACTCACTTGGACCATTTGAGACTCCACTTGACACTATTGGGAAGCTGGTGCAGAGCACCCTAGGGTTAGCTCAAAACCGTAGCCCCAGCAATTTTGAACAAGTTTTGATACAAGTCTTTCAACGAGCAAGTCATGTTTTGCTTAGTCACTCAGTCGCAGAGCCAGCAGAGAGTAGCAAGGTAATGCATCGCACACTCGTGAGCTAAGAAAACAGTTCACTTATTAGTGAGCGAGTGCGCGACGAGGAACTAGTCGCTCAGTCACAGACATCTAGTAGAAAAGACAATGCGAGGAGGAGCTCATCGCCCAGTCGCGAGTCAATTCGCAGTTAGAGAAAACACGGTGCGACAGCGCGACGGAGAGATCAATCGCTCAGTCGCGAAGACAATTAGTTAAGTCATGGTGTGCGAGTGAGCGACACCCGATGCATCGCCAAGTCACAGGTGAATTGACAGTTAATGAAAATGCATGGCGAGTACGCGACAGCGAGGTCATCGCTTAGTCGCAAGGAAAAGGTCAGCTCGGGGAAGTCCGTGGTGAGTGCGCGATGGGTGATCATCACTCGGTCGCGGAAGAAAAGGCAGCTCGAGGCAGAACAGTGCGAGTATGCGACTTGAGCTCATCGCTCAGTCGCAGCATAAAACATAGCTCGGGAAAAAGCAATGCGGGTGTGCGATAAAGAATCATCGCTCAGTCATGAGGTAAAAACCAAGTCAAGTAAATGCATTGCAGGAGTGCGACGAGCAGGTCATCGCTCAGTCGTGGAGCAAAATGTAAAAGGTTATTTCAGCTCGTGACTACGCGATGGAAAATAGAAACAGTCAAATGGTCAAATATGCTGACATGTCAACCAGAGAAGACATTGAAAAGTCTTAACCGCCAAATAGAAAAGAGAATGACACTAAGGAAAAGAGCCATGACCAGAGTGTCGACCATGCAGACGAAGATGAAGAACAGAGAACCGCTGGAAGGCTAAGCTCGACAGGTAACCACCAGGGTTACGAAATCAAGGAGAAGCCAGAGATAAATAGAGAAGAAGAATCAGTGAGGGGTGGAGATAGTTCAGATAGTTCAGTTGTTGAAGAGTTAGTTAGTTGCAGAGAATAGACTAGCAGAGAGTTGTAATCTTCTGTATAATCAATAAAGAGAAGTTTGTCTATACTTTACGTGTTTTGTTGTTCTGAGTAGATTTCTATGAAAGTGTTGTTTTGTTTCTGTTAGATAATATGGGTGCTTCTTGACTCTGATAATCTGTTCTATGGATTGTGACAGTCAAGAAGCATCCACCTTGTACATTATGTTTGTTTCTGTATTTGTGTTAGAT
>MU227968.1:1569937-1589897 GCA_018584345.1 Thuja plicata | reverse complement strand
GACAAGATGTTCAAGACATAAAGATCCAGCCTAAGTCCAAGTTGCAGGCAGAGAAAATTCTGGATTCCAGGATTCAGAAGACAACCAGGCGTCGGGTATACAGAGAATACCTAGTAAAGTGGTCAGGATTACCAGAGGCAGAAGCTACCTGGTTGGATGAAGCAGAATGCAGAAGACAGGGAATTAGTTCGGCATTGTTGCCGACTAGTTCCAGCTGAATTTTTTTTGCCATCTCAGAGAGGGGGGGAGTATGGTGCAGAGCACCCTAGGGTTAGCTCAAAACCCTAGCCCCAGCAATTTTGAACAAGTTTTGATACAAGTCTTTCAATGAGCAAGTCATTTTTTTCTTAGTCGCTCAGTCGCAGAGCCAGCAGAGAGTAGCAAGGTAATGCATCGCACACTCGCGAGCTAGGAAAACAGTTCACTTATTAGTGAGCGAGTGCGCGACGAGGAACTATTCGCTCAGTCGCAGATGGCTAGTAGAAAAGATAGTGCGCAACAATGCGACGAGGAGCTCATCGCCCAGTCGTGAGTCAATTCGCAGTCAGAGAAAACACAGTGCGACAGCGCGACAGAGAGATCAATCGCTCAGTCGCGAAGACAATTACTTAAGTCATGGTGTGCGAGTGAGCGACACTCGATGCATCGCCAAGTTGCAGGTGAATTGATAGTTAATGAAAATGCATGGCAAGTATGCGACAGCGAGGTCATCGCTCAGTCATAAGAAAAAGGTCAGCTCGGGGAAGCGCATGGTGAGTGCGCGACAGGTGATCATCGCTCGGTCGCGGAAGAAAAGGCAGCTTGAGGCAGAACAGTGCGAGTATGCGACTTGAGCTCATCGCTCAGTCGTAGCATAAAACATAGCTCAGGAAAAAGCAATGCGGGTGCGCGATAAAGAATCATCGCTCAGTCGCGAGGTAAAAACCAAGTCAAGTAAATGCATTGCAGGAGTGCGACGAGCAGGTCATCGCTCAGTCGCGGAGCAAAATGTAAAAGGTTATTTCAGCTCACGACTACGCGATGGAAAATAGAAATAGTCAAATGGTCAAATATGCTGACATGTCAACCAAAGAAGACATTGAAAAGTCTTAACCGCCAAATAGAAAAGAGAATGACACGAAGGAAAAGAACCATGACCAGAGTGTTGACCATGCAGACGAAGATGAAGAACAGAGAACAGTTGGAAGGATAAGCTCGACAGGTAACCACCAGGGTTACGAAATCAAGGAGAAGCCAGAGATAAATAGAGAAGAAGAATCAGTGAGGGGGTGGAGATAGTTCAGATAATACTTTCTCCATCTAGCATCCACTGGAGTAAAATTACCTAAATATTATGATGTTAAACAACTAAAAGAAAAGGAGGTATTAACTTATATCTCTATTATTTCCAAACAACTAACCTTGATGCAAACTGAGCTTGCAACTCTCAAACAAGAGAAGGCTAAACCCAAGACAAAATACTCTTTCGACTCCATTTGTCCATTTCCTTTCAACAAGAGTATTAATATGGTTCCATTTCCTCCCAATATGGAAAGGCCAAAATATGACAAATATCTAGGAGAGACTGATCCACATGACCATGTGAGAGAATTTTGTGCTCTAAGCATAGCATACATGCATGAACCTACATACCTAATGAGGCTATTTCTAGGAAGCCTAGGTGGAAATGCTATGGGGTGGTTCTCAAAACTCACACCTAAGGTAAAATATTTTGAGGATTTGATTCAACAATTTATTCAACATTACTCCTATAATATACAACATGATGTAACTATGATGGACCTCTATAACACTAAGCAAAGAACTGGTGAATCCTTTACACACTTTCTACAAAGGTGGAGAAAAATATTTTCAAGGTATTCAAGAGCTATTCCCAAATCAGAAAATATGGTAATCTTTGTTAATAACTTGATACCTGAGTTGAACTACACATTGCAAATGCAAGATTCCCCTAGCTTTGACAGGATGACCAAAAATGTCATCCGTATCGAAGAAGTCATGGTTAAAAAGGGAGAAATCACTCTCTAAAGTGATAACAAATCTACCAACTCCAACAACAAGCCTAAATGGTGGAAACTAAACAAGAATGTTGTTAACGATGGAGTGGTAGATACCTCTAATGCTAATCCTAAACTGGCAGTGTTCAATCTAACAAATGGCATGCAAGCAAGTAAATATGCCAATGTAACAACCTCCATACCTAAAGAAAACAATGAGAACAACAAGGGTCGACCATGGACTTCCAAACTTCAAATAACATTCACTCCTTTGAGAGAACCTCTTGAGATTGTTTTAAAGACACTCTTGGATAACAAAGTTCTTATGATCCCGGATTCAAAACCATGGGAACTGGAAGTCAAACCAAGATGGTGGGATGAAAATTCCTATTGTGTCTTTCACAAAAACAAAGGACATAAGACTAATAATTGTCTTAAACTAAAACATGTTATACAAGACATTATTGAAGGAGATAAGATCAAAGTAGGACACACCACTAACGAAGACCATACGGAATTTAACAATCCATTTCATAATTATGAGAAAGGGGAAGCATCTAAAGGAAAAGGAAATGAAGTAAATTACACCTACTCCAATAATGATAATGTGATCAACATGCTAGACATTGAATCAATTAATGCGGTCACTATCAAAGGTGTTAAAGACACATCTTCTCAATCAAATGCAGTAACCCAAAGTCAAGCACAAGTTACAATCAAAGGACCCAATTCCTCATCAAAACATGCAACGACTTCCAAGGTACCCATTTTCACTATTCCCAAACCAACAGCAGCAAAACAAATGGTTACCATTCCAGTAGAAAACTATAACTTGGTGGATTAATTGCAACAAACCTCTGCTCAAATTTCCATTTTTGAGTTACTTAAAATCTCCTCAGTACATAGGGAAATTATTGAACAAGCCCTAAATTTAGAAAATGTACCAAAGGACATTGATGTAGAAAAATTCAAAGCAATGGTTAATCATATCTCAGCACCACATTACCTCTCCTTTTTAGAAGAAGATGATAAATCATTAACACATCCGCATAATCAACCCCTTCATATTGAAGTCCTAATTCACAAATCCCATGCTAGACATGTATTGATAGATGGAGGCACAGGGTTGAACATTTGTACTCTCAATCTAATTAGGAAACTAGGTCTCTCAGAACAAACCATTGATTCAAGAACCAAGATCAATATCAAAGCTTATGATGAGGAAGAAAGATCCTCTAAAGGTCTCATTGTTCTACCAATCAGAATAGGACCAGTTGAAAGAAATGTAATATGTCAAGTTCTAGATCTACCCTTGGCTTACAACATATTATTAGGGTGACCTTGGATCCATGAAATGCAAGCATTACCATCTACTTACCACCAGTGTATCAAATTCCCACATAATGGTGTGGAACTGACAATTTATGTAGATGCCAGTTATACTTGCAACAATGTTAAGGCAGGTAGTATGGTCCCTCATAAAAAGGAAGTTCCAAAAGAAATTGTACCTGAGAATTCCAAAGACATGGTTATGAAAATCTTTGGAAAGACCTTAAAACTTGAAGAAACTAGTATGGGAGAATACAAATTGGACATGACCCTGTCATTGATAGAGCTTCCAGTATCACCAAGATCTTATGGAAAACCTTCCTCATCTTTCACACCTGCTACATCTAAAGAGCCAGAAATCCACAAAGCAACTGGTATGGTTAAATCATCTACCTCCCATGAGGATAACAAAGAAGAACAGGCACTCTTGGCTTGGCTTTACAAGGGAGAACCAAAAGAAAATGAGGTAAAACATGTGGAAATATCCCAAGAAAAGTATGGTAAAGGATATGATCTTCTCAAACAAATTGGATATAAAGGAAAAGGACCTTTAGGTGACAAAGGAAAAGGAATTATTGAACCTATACACATGGAATTCAGAAATACCAAAGATAAAATAGGACTAGATTTCAATAATAAACCTAAAAACCCTACTTCAAGAGATAGTCTGATCTTTGATGCAGGCAGTGATAAAGAAGAAGAAATAGAGCTAGAACCATAGACCTATGGAAGATTATTGCATATTGGTACAGAATATCCTAGATATCAAGGAGAAATATATGTACCTAGCTTTGAGACACCACAATACACCCATGTTCCTTTATTAACACAAGCTCATATTCAAGAGATCGAGGAAACAATAGAAGATACTCTAGTAGTGCCATTAATATAAACAACTACTGAAGACACACCCCGACAACATGATTCACATCCTAACAGGGGGTAGTTGGTCACAGTTTCACATGTCCTAGATTTTCCACACTTTGATCTACAAGTGGCTAATAGAGTACATCAGGTAACTATTACTGAATTCTTAAACAGGTCTGATGACAAAATAATAGACTCCCATGATTATGAGTGGGATGATCTATATGTTGCCACAGAGGACATTGAAATAGATGTGATTCACATGTTTGCATCTCCATCAAAATGAAGAGGGCATTCTAACACTGCTCCTAACAGTATTAATGTTCCCGAAGTAGAGGATTTATCCCTTCCTCGAATCATGGATGAAGAAAATAGTATTCTCCTAGATCTAGAAGTAATTCAAAGGCTACAAGCTAGGATCCTCCTTCTATGAAGAGATGAAGATGACATTTCCACTATTGATTCGCTAGAGTTAGGTTCATATATTACTAACAATGACCCTTTTAATGATGGTTTAACTCTTGATGATCTAAACGCCATAGAGATAGATCTAACAGAACATGTCTTGTATATTAACAGTTTTGAAACTAACGCGATGTTATCCTTCCCAAACTTTGATTCATTATCCTTGATAAACCCTGACTGAATTGATTGGACAAATTTTGATCCTAATCCTATCATGAACTTCCCCAATGACTACACTTTCGCTTGCTATCTACATGCTTGTGAACCTTATCCTTCTTCCACCAATGCAAGGAGTGTAAAAATGTCATAGGAGGATATCAAGTTTCTCTGTCACAAATTGAAAAATAAAAAGAAAAAAAGAACTGATGGTGAAAACCACATGTCGCAGTATCAAATTCTAAAATAGTAAAAACAAAAGACGTATCTAATGGAAAAAACCTCTTAGAGGTGCCAAAAGATGAGATTCTTGATATCCTCCCTGAGCACTTTCAAGAAAGATCTTTAATTTTGATAGAACCAACACAACCAGTTAACTTGGGCACAGCTAAAGTTCCTTAAATTGTTCACCTAGCCCAATCTTCATCAGAAGATGAGAAGATGAAATTCACTAAGTTCCTGAAAGAGAAAAAGATCAACTTTGCATGGTCTTACATGGATATGCTCAGACTCAATCCTGAATTAATAATGCACCATTTATCTATAGCTCCTGGGATCAAACCCGTGAAATAGAAACTAAGAAAAATGCATCCTCATGTTGCATTACTGGTAAAAGCAGAGCTAGAAAATTTACTGAAAGCTGGATTCATAAGGGTCATCGCTTATGTAGGATGGATTTCTAATGTGGTACCAGTATCTAAATCAGATAAATATATCAGGATCTGTATAGACTTTAGAGACTTAAACAAAGCATGTCCCAAAGATTATTTTCCACTACCAAATATTGATATGATCATAGATCTCATAGCAGGCTGCCAAATGTACTCATTAATGGATGGTTTCTCAGGCTATAACTAGATTAAAATTGCTCCTGAAGATCAAGAGAAGACCGCATTTACATGTGCATGGTGAACCTTTTGCTGGAGTGTTATTTCATTTGGGTTAAATAATGTAGGTGCTACATACCAAAGAGCTATGACTACTATATTCCATGATATGATGCATAAAAACATGGAGGATTACATGGATGATACCTTAGCTAAATCAAAAGAATGGACTACTCATATCAATGACTTGAGGAAGATATTAGATCGCATGGAGCAATTTCAACTCAGGCTCAATCCAAAGAAATGGGCCTTTGGGGTTCAATCAGGAAAGCTACTAGGGTTTATTGTATCAGCAAAAGGAATTGAGGTAGACCCTAAAAAAGTCAAAGCTATACTAGAAATGACTCCTCCACACAACATTAGTCAAATGAGGACATTACAAGGGAGACTCCAATTAATCAAGAGGTTTATGTCACAACTTGTAGACAGAGCACAACGCTTTATAAAATTGCTACATAAAGGTGTCACTTTCAAATGGGATGAACATTGTGAAAATAAATTCAAATAATTAAAAGAGTACCTGGCTACTCCTCCTATTCTTATGGCACCCATTCATGGAAAACCATTACTACTATATATCTTAGCTATAGCTACATCGCTGGAGGTATTGCTGGCACAAGAGGATGAAACTAAAAAGGATAGAGAAATCTACTACATCAGTAGGATACTAGTATCTTATGAACTCAATTACAGCATAATTGAAAAAGCTTACTTAGTAGTTGTCTTCGCATCATAGAAATTGAGACATTATATGCTATCACATACAGTAAAGCTCATTGCAAAGATAGATCCTTTGAAGTACCTCCTAAGAAAGACATCATTAATAGGATGACTGGCAAAGTGGGTCCTAATTTTGAGCAAATTTGACATTGAGTACATAGATATAAGGGCTATTAAAGGACAAGTCATCACCAATCAATTAGTTGATTCACCACTCCCAGATGATGAACCTTTAAGAATTGAGTTCCCTGATGAAACAATTATGCATCTAACTAAGTATCCATGGAAGATGTACTTTGATGGTTCTTTCACGCTTCAAGACTCTAGAGCAGGAGTTCTATTCATAACTCTTCAAGGCTACAAAATACCCAAGTCCTACAAATTGATGTTTCTATGCACAAATAACATTTCTGAATATGAAGCATTGGTAAATGGTCTTAAACTTGCTATGGAATAGAAGATTGTAGAGTAACATGTGTATGGTGACTCCTAGCTCATTATCAATCAAGTAAATGGATATTATCAGATGAAAGATGAGAAGTTGATTCCCTATAAGAAACTTGTTAATGACCTAAAGAAATACTTTGTCTTTGTCACATTCCAACAGCAACCCAAAATAGAAAATAAAGTTGTAGATGCTATGGCTACATTGGCATCCATGTTACAAATGGAGGAACATAAATTCTGCTATGAATTCTTGGTGGAATAATTATCCTACCCAGCCTTTGATACACCCAAATACCAAATCATTTGTGCTTTGAACACCCAAGACCAATCTCGGTATGCTAAAATCATTGCTTACCTAACTAACCAAACTATACCCAATGACCTATCCAAAAATGAGAAATGAGCCTTGATTGGGACAGCATCGTTATATGTCCTCATTAGTAATAACTTATATAGACAAGGTCTCGATGGTACACTTCTTAGGTGTTTGGAACATGAAGAGTCAGATCGCACATTAAAAGAAGTCCACGAAGGTGTATGTGGATCACACTCAAATGGCTTTTCACTAGCTAAGAAACTGCTCAGAGCAGGCTATTATTGGCCCATGATGGAAAAGGATGCTATTCAATTTTCCAAGACATGTCATAAATGCCAAAAACATGAAAATCTTATCCATGCTCCTACCAGAGAACTCATACCATTCATAACACATTGGCCATTTCAGCAATGGGCCTTTGATTTGGTTGGACAAATATATCCCAATACTTCAAGTGGACACAAGTACATCATTACGGACACTAAATATTTCACAAAGTGGTTCGAGACCATGCCGCTAATCAAAGCCACTGGAAAATAGGTGGCTATGTTCATCTTGAACTACATTATTTGTAGATATGGGATACCCTCTTCAATTATAACAGACAATGGGGGCCAATTTAAAAACCAAGACATCGAAGACCTTTGCACACAATTTCACATTACTCAACATTTCTCCTCAATCTATTATTCTCAAGGTAACGGATAGGCTCAGGAATCTAACAAGAATATTCTCAAGATCCTACATAGGACTGTGCATAAGTCTGGCAGGGACTGGCATTTACAATTAAACCTGACACTTTAGACCTACAAAGCAAGCGTCAGAACACAAACTAGAGCCACGCCATTTTCCCTAGTCTATGGAACTGAGGCAGTATTACCTATTGAGGTTGAAATCCCATCTTTGTGAGTATCTCTACAAGGTATTGTTACTGACGAGCAATACAGCATTGATAGGGTAAATTATTTAGACTTACTTGATGAGCACAGGCAACAGGCGTTCGATCATCTAAAAGTGTACTAAAAAATGCATGTCAAAAGGGTACAATAAAAAGGTTAAACCATGACACTTTCAAGTGGGGGATCTCATTCTAAAAGAGAATCCTAAGAACCAGCCTAACAGAAAACAAAATGGAAAGTTTGAACCAAACTAGCTGGGACCCTATGTCATTACTGTGACTTTTGGGACTAGAGCTTATCAGCTAGCCATGCCTGAGGGAGATGTTCTCCTAGATCCCATTAATACTCTACATTTAAAGTGGTTCTATGCTTGATGTCTGGCTAGCATAGCCTATGCAGTGAACATCTCAGAAAATACCAAAAAAATCAGAACATTGATCCTGAAGAAATCCAAAAATAGTGGAAAAAGTCCTAAAAAAAAGGGTATCCTTGGTGAAAACCTGGCAAACAGGCACTTTGATAGTACAAAAACATTCAAAAAATAAAAAATAGCAAAAAAATTGAAAAGAAAAAAATGCCTTGATGAAAACCTGGTAAAACAGGCATCTTGGTAGAAAAAAGAAGAAGCTTTGCCAAGTGGTGAAAACCTAGCAAACATGTGTCACTCAAACTCTGTGCTTTATCTATCAATACACTAACAACCCTAAACTTCATATTTCTCACCTCTACTATTTGGTGACTCTACTTCCTTACAAATGTCCTATCCTTGCTTGGGATTTGTCTACATTTGTGTCTTAGGAATAGTCATTCTGCACTAGGGGCATCTTTGCTAGCATGGTCAGTTCGTATCTGCTAGGTTGTCCTAAGCATCTTGTCTAGGATGGTTCACCTCTCCAAATGGTAACAAACTTCAAAATAGTGTTTCTAAGCACTTTAATCCAAGAACTTAAAACTAACTAGTGTTTTTCAACACTTTCCACAATGTTTCTAAGACACTACATTGGATTGCAATTACTGACACAGTTAACCTTACATACAGGAAAACATATTGCTTACGTTCCAAATTCTTATTGATGAATCTCTATGTGCCTGAAAAATGAATCAATAGTATTTCTCAATACTACTTAAGCAAACAGTTTGATCTAGGCTTGGTTATAATTCTTTTCTGTTCCCATGATGTTTTGTACTAGGGGCATCTAAGCGATTATAAATTTTCTTTGATTGATTCTCAATTGGTGATTGTTATGTCTTCCAAGCTACTCCATGACGTCTATTCAAAGACAAAGAGTCACAAGGATAGGGGGCATAATTCTTTTCTTGGTTTTCTACGTATGGTGATTTTTCTAAATGATCCTATAAATTTCACCTAACTAGGATGTTTATGGTAAGAGCTACCAACATGAGTGGATAGCCTCATATATCTCGATCTTTGTTATGTGTAAACTATGGTGAGGTTGAAACAATTTCCTTGTCTATTTTCTAAAATCAAATTCTCACTACGGTGTATGCTACATGATGTACCCAAGGATATGAATTTTCAAGGTCATTACGGGTCACATATCTTACATTACACTTGAACAGAACCTGAACCTAAACATTAAAAGGAGATAACTAACTTGTCATCCTGGCTTTTATGCCTTGATGCCTAAGTTTATTTCTAATATTGCATCCAATACACATAGTATTCATACTTTCATGACACCAATGGGTATTAGTGATAGTTGTACTATCAGGTGATGTCTGTTACAACAAACGCCCAATGATGATAAAATGCTACAATGTATACAAATTAGTTATAGTCCTAAAGAGTCTACAAGTAGGTGCATTTTAGAGATGGCATGATTCATTTTTAAACAGGAAGAAGAAAGAACAGCATAAGGACTTGAGCTCAAAATCCTTTCTATCTTTCATCCAAAATCCAAGTTAATCACATCATCAAATATTACTGATATCTATGTCATTGCATATCCATGACATACATTATGCATTCATAATTGAGAAAAGGGAAAAATACAAAAACAAAGCATTCATGTATTGCATTTATTTTACATCCTACAAATGCATCCATACATTTACATTGCATAAGAAAACTCAAAAACATTTATTTTTCATATCCACATGGCATCATTTAAAACACATTTATATCAGTAATCAACCACTGATGATACATGATGTCATCATCTAAATCTAACTCATCAAGAGATCAAGATAAACATAATCACATGTGCATCAGAATCTAAAAACATCTATCAAAGCAAAGAGAACCCATGAACATTTCAAATCAGGAACAACAGCATCAGATATATATCAAATCATGGAAAAGATCAACACTGTGGAACTGTCTACAAAATGAGTATCAGATCAAGAACATCTATCTCAGATATATATCAAATCATGGAAAAGATCAACACTATGGAACTGTCTACAAAAAGAGTATCAGGGTATCAATATGAATCAGATATACATGTATAAATATCAGGGTACAAAAGAATGATCTCCAAAAGATCCAGATATACAATATGATCTAAACAAAATTGATACATCATGTCTAACTCCAATCCTCTCCCTGATCTTGAGGAGGAGGAGGTGGTACAAATGGAGCTGCTAGTGGTGGCATGGCCCCCTCTGACTATTGAGCCAAACATGAAAAATATGGTGCTCTCTGACCCTCTGGTACTATCGCATGATATAGATTATAATAGTATGTAGCTCTCTGCACCTAGTGTACTATAGTATGAGCCCGTATATCTCTCTCTGCTCTGAGTCGCTCGAGCTATGCATCTCTATCTACAAGAAAATCATCTGATGTAGTGATCCTGGCCTCTAATGTGGTGATCCTAGCTCTGAGCTACTCTCACTCACACTCACATTGTGATATTGCATCTCCATCTCACCCTGAACCCCTGCCTATATCCTGCCCCGAGGGCCTATCCTATGGCCTATCATGTGGCCTCTCCTGCTGATGTTGCCTCTACCTCTGCTAATCTCTGGTCAACAAAGGACATGGATCCATTTAAGGAGCCACAAATCTGAATCGGGTACACCTTCCACTCCCACTACCACTCACCACCTCTTCGGTACCACCCACAGCACTTCCACCCCTATCATCTACATCATCATCATCATCAAACCCTGTCCTCTGTCTGGGGGTGCCTATCTCCCTCCATGTCTCCCTCCATCTCTCCCACCATCCCTACCCATGGCTCCTTTGTCCCTCTGGGATCCTCCTTGGCCTCTGATTGGTTGATCCTTTGTAGGGTCATAATCTAATGGATCCTCAATCCAAGGAATTGCCTCTGCTATATCTGTAAATCAGGGCACCGGGTACTGTCTCATCTCCACAAGATATCTAGCTAAAAAACCTGCATCGGCTACATTAGGCCAAAGATCCCATGGCACTGCTACCATCTCTGCAATGGCCCTCTGAGAAGTCTCATACCTCAACTGTCATCCCCGCAGTGGCATCTCATCATGTATCTGCACATACACACTAAGATCTTGGCATTTGCCCTGTAATCGTCCATACTGCCTCAACACACAGGTCACCAAAAAATTATTGATGACATATCTAGTATACCCAATCAAGTATCTTCTCTAAAACATATAAGGCATCTGGTGCCTGTCAAATCCCCACTCCTCATAAACTAGGTATGGCCACCATACTACTATAGTAATATCATCTAGCACCCAGCGCCAATACTCCACCTTGCCCAGATGGGGCTGATGTATCCAACCAGAGTACATATATACGTAAGGCTACTCTATTTCTCGTTGCCTATCCACAATTTTTTGTGTCACTGGAATGTGCTCCCAAGCCCAGATCTGAGGAATCAAGATACCTACAATCATACTCCGTGAGTAATGGTGCACAATCTTGTATAACTCTCAATACATATGGGCCAGTATGCAACTACCCCATGAAAATCTTCATCTAGCAACGACCATCTGCTCAATCATATCCACCTAGCCCACCATGAATCTATATTGTCTACGGTCTAGCATCAAGATCCCTCCAATCAAACTAGCTAAATATACAGGCAACCGATCATAATGTTCACACATGTAATCCCATGACAGGTACTGGCAAACAATCGTATCATCTCTGAAAAAGCATCATGTAGTAGCAATCGATGTGGCCAAAACATAATCAAAATGGACCTCATGTCCTATCATCAGAACTATGAGTCTGCCACATGACCTCTAGTGTGACCATCATCTCGCCAATAGGGAGATGGAAGGTGTTGTGCTCTGGATGCCATCTCTCAGCTAGAGCATTCAACAACCCTTGATTTACCTAAATGTCAGGTATATCTCTCAAAGCATATAAACCTACATGGGCGACTAACTCAGCCTTGTCCCCCATCAATGCTCATGCTAACATAAGAACGTGACCAGGATATGGACTACAGAAAGAGACCACCTCCAATAGAACCTGTTCATACATAACTCATTGCACAAACAAGCTCAAATCAGCAATTTATCTCAGGCAACTAAGAAGAAATACTATCATCTAAGTATTTTGGTCATCAAAAAGACACAGATAGGCAAAAAGGGCAGCTAACAAGTTAAAACCATTGGATGCAACTCTGTTCTGACAGGGTGCAATACCCTTTACCAGATGTCATCCCCAATTTCTAGGATGTGATGGGGCATCTGAGATGCAACCCTGTTTTCACAAGATGTGACATGGGATGCTGTGTGCGACCCTATTTTTACAGGGTGTGAAATCTTATAAAAAAATGACCACAACTACAGCATGTGACTGAAAACTCACAAATGGGGTGCGATCCTAGATTTACAAGATGTGACCCAAGATTTTGGGTACCTACAGGAAGTGACACACGATTGACTGAAAGTGATGCAATATACGGGATGCGATGCAAAACTTACATAGCTATAACTTGAGAAAAAATACATGAAAATAAAAATTGGAAATTCCAAAATCTAGATTTTGAAGGTAGTCAATTAGATGTTGATGTCAATAGCCAAGCTCAAAATGATGCTTCTCTATGGGAACAACCATCTTCTCTGCAGAGCTCTCTAAATTACTAAGGTGAAAAGTAAAAATGAGTGAGTAAAAAGTACATTTGAGGCTATATATTTTCCTTTTTAAGCTATTTAGGAGCTCTAGAACTCCTCCCAGACAACTGAATCTCATTCCATTCTCTTTCTGATTAATCAAGAATGAAATCAAATGCACCGACATTATTCTACAAAGTATAGTAAAAATTTTATGACAACTCCTGAAAATGCATAATTGCTCCATATGTTCTGAAAATGATTTGCTAGCTTTACGCAATCAATTTTCCAGGTTCTATATCACCACATTGCACATTATTCATCAAAAATCTTAGTCAAACATCATTTAATCAGACTCACAACTCACCTTTTAAAATGTGATTAACTTGGTAACCGTGTATTTTCTCTAAATACACCCCTTCCTTCCTTCCCATCTTCTACTAGATCCTTTCTTGACCTAACCACTCCATGCAAGTGATACGTTAGTTCAATTGAGGGACTTTATTTTTCCTTCAATTTTATTCTTGAGGGGGCATGATAACACTATCATTAATCAAATTCTTGCTCAAAACAGCATTAAAATGACTTTGTTATCAAAAAAAAAAAGGCATGACGGTTCCTTGACTAAGACAAAATTGTTGGATTGAAGGCTTTGATTCTCACAAGCTCAATATCTTACATCTACCTTTTTCTTAGATTCTTATTAAGCTCTTAGCAGCTTCATACTGACCTATGTTCAATCAAGTTCAGCGTCAGTATTATCAATTCTTGGACGACAACCAAGTTTAGAATTGGTATCTTTAAGATCTTTTCTTATTGACCTTTGTTTGATCAAGTTCAAAGTCAATTCTATCAGTTTAGTTCAATCAAGTATGATACTGATCTTATTAGGCATTTCGTTCAATCATGAGTGAAATTCTAAAACTTTTGAAGTCTACATCAAAAACTTTCTTTGAATCAATGTACTACTAGCACATCAATTCAAAGAGGGGCAAATGCAACCACCCTAATTTGGTCTTCTTTGACTATAGACCCTATTTTCCCTAAGTGTGATCATACCCCCAATTATGCCAAGACAACTATTCAATCAGCTAGCATAATTCATTCAAATCAAATTTAATTTCCTAAGTGATTTAATCACTAATTTACATTAATTGCTTTAGCCAATACAATTAAATCAATTCAATTCAAAACAAATGAATAACATGGCTAAGGTAATTAATTGAAAGGAATTAAATAAAATCCTAATTATACCTCATCACTTACAAAAATCAATCCCCTAGCCTAATTAATTCAATTTGGTTATAGTCCTAATTAATTATTACAAGGAAATCAAAAGCTTAAATAATTAATTAAAATCCCTATTATTGAGTGAATATATTATTACATATTTCATTTCATTAATATTCCCTCTAACCTAACCAATCTCAACTACCCAACCATGAGTTCAAACTCATCCCACCCCTTCTCACATGCTAATTCTTCTTAATTAGCTAATTAACCCTAATTAGCTAATCCCCCCTCCTCTCATTCTCTCTCCTCCATCTCTATCTCCTTAATCACATGCCTTAACCCTTAGTCCTAATCCTAAGCTACCCTTAAGCTTGTCACATTCTTAAATTTGTGATTAGGAATTCAACCCCCCCTCAAAAGTCAAAGTTCTCAAGCTTGACCTTAAAACCTCACCCATGCTTCTTAAACCCTCACCCATACCTCATTAATGCTTTCATAAATGAAGTATTTATGCCTCTTACACATTCTCTTCCACACTCCACATTAATGAGTCTTACATCCTCAGTAATGGCTTCCCTTCTAGAGATTTCCTCCATTCCTCCATTTCTTCTATAAATTGGATGGTTTTTGAACTCAAATGGCCCTTAATTTTTAGATTTGAAAGCATCCTTATACTACCCATATTTTGAGATTGGAAGGAGTAGACTCATGTTGCTCACATTTTTAGTGATTCATATTACATTTTAGCTCTCATACATGCATTGTTATAATCTTTATTTTGGAGTTAAAAGGGACATTTCTTGAGCATATTAGATTAGTTTCATTTAAATCTTTCATTCTAGGTTGTATATGTCACTGATAAATGCATAATCTAATGGCATATTATGGCATTTTTTATACTCCTAAATAGGAAGCAATAGGTTGGTTTTAGTGATTTATGTCAAACCCTTGCTTTTTATGATTTTTCACTAATATAATGACATATTGAAGTGTTGTGTCTTTCTTAACAAGTGCATAAAATCACACACACAATAGTGCGTGTTGAAAAATGCCCTTGGTATACTGATATAGTATATTTCTTAAAGCATGTGATATGTCAAGAAGGTTTAAATGATAATAAATAAATAAATAAAAATAAATTTACAAGCATCTAGGTATGTTTTGATACAAGGTGACTTATATCGGAAAAATAGAGAAGGTGTTCTTTTATTTTGTTTAGATATGTACCAAGAAGATTTAGTATTGAAGAAGTTGCATGATGGAGTATATGGTGGCCACTTTTTAGCAAGAACTACTTCCCATAAGATATTACATGTTGGGTATTATTGGCCACATGTTTTTAAAGATAGTTATACATATGTTAGAAAGTGTGAGGCTTGTCAAAAAATTTTAGGGAAATTAAAATATGATGGTGCATTACCCCTTAGAACTTTGTCAACTGAAGAGCGATTTAAAATGTGGGGGATAGATTTCATTGGTGAAATTTTTTATGTCTCCAGTGGACAATGTGTGCTAAAAATGTGTCACACTTCTATGAATCATTCCATTCAAGGTTGCTCAAGAATGAGGCCTCAAATATCAACTCATAGCTCTCTAGTCATGGAGTGAAAAGGTTTGTAATGGAGGCCCTTAGATTGACCTAGTTTGTGCCCATGCAAATACACCATAAAATGAGAGATTCAATGCATGAAAATGACAATTATTCTATATAATTGCAATGCATAAGAGGAAATTAATCTAAATGATAACAATGCATGATTATTCTATGAAAGGAAATATGAATTTAATCTAATATGAATCTAATCTACATGAGTAGCCATTGATGTAAGAAGAAGAAGACAAGAAGAGAGAAGTTGCAGTATCCAAGCCAAAGTGCTCAAATTCTCCTCCAAAATTGCTCTCCAAACCTGCAGCATAACAATACATAAAAATTCTATATTGATGATTGATGATGATTACCCAAATGAGAAGGAGAGGTTTCCTTATATAGGAAAGTGAACGGTTGAGATTAAGAGGCAAAAACAAATGAGCAATGGTGGAGATTAAATCTTGGTTGATCCATGTGCTCATTAAAGCAAAAATCCCACCACTTAGAAAGATGTGAAGAAAAAGGAATTTTTATTTCATTTTTATTTAATTTATTTCTTTTTTCATCAAAAGAAGAGTTTTAAGTGGGGATTTTTATTTATTTAATTAAAAGAGGGGTTTTCTTTATAATTAAATAAATTAGAAGAATTTTATTTAATTAAATGGGAGGAATTTAATTTAATTTAATTTAATTTAATTAAATAAGATGAATTTTATTTAATTAAAAGGGAGATTAAATCTTTTAATTAAATAAAATTGATCAAACCTTAGGAAATTTAGACTAGTTATAATTTGATCAAGAAAATTGATTTGAATTAAAATGTTGCAAAGCATTGATTCAGGAATTGATAAATTGATAAAATTATAAATGGGGCCCATAGTCTAGGCGACCATTTTAGGGTGCATACATTTGCCCCTCTTTGACTAATGTGTGATCATTCTGGGAACACATGTCAAAAAATACAGTTGAAGTGTGATATCGATTTGGGATCACAAAACAACATAGACATAAACACTATTGTATATAAGTAATTGACATCAGAACAAAGATAAGATGATTGCAAAAAAGACAAGGTCAACACCATTGTAAATAAGTAATTGACATGTCTGAGATAAGAATCTCAAGTAAGGTTTCCTCAAGAGAAGCAAATGATAGGATTGATAAAGCTGAATCAAGGATTGAAGTTTGATAGGTACTGCCCCCTTGTGATCAAAATCGAAATGAGATAGAGGAGAAATAGAAAATTGATAAATTTGATCAAATTGAACTAAAGATGAGGTTATTGATGTAAGATGAAAGATATAAGGATCACAGAACCAAGGTAGATCATCAAGCACAAAAGATTATGCCCCAAGGTTGAATTAGAAGAAAATAAGTGGGGTGAAAGAGAATGGAAGATAGAATTTTGGAAGAGGTGGAAAGAAATGGAGAGAAGAAAGAGAATTTGCTTTAAGAAATAGAATGTCGCAAAATCAATCAACTATTTAAGATAGAAAAATTTGATTGAGATCACGAAAGAAGATAAGGAAATGAAGATGAGAACGTGATCACAGTTGATTGAAGTCCACAAGAAAGATGAAGGAAACCCTCTCAAAATCATAATGCATCCTAAAAATGCAAACTAACATGAGGTCTAACAATGCAAGCTACATGAAAATGCAAAGGTGTACTTGCAATAGAGAAACTGTAACATAGGACTTTGTGTTCATCATTCATGAGAGAATGTTAAGGAACTTATTTTCATCATTGGGCCATTATTAACGGACATCAGAAAATCACATAATCATCACTAGTCACAAGTGCAACTATGAAGATATGAATGTGATTTATATCAGATTGGAATGCGGAAAGATTTTAACATAAGCATCAAAGACATAAAGGTCAAGATGACTGTGATGTTAGCCTACCCAATTTAATATAGCAAAACCATGCTCGCATCAAGGCATAGAGGCTAGGATGATCAGCAGAACGGTTGTGCAAAAATATTTAAGCATAAAGCAGGAAGCAAAATAAAAACATGCCCCATGCCTCAAGTCCTCTATCTATGCATCACGGAGAGACTTATTAGACAAGAACACTTAATGAAAATCAATAATAGTCAGCACACAAAGAAAAGATCATGACATAGCTCAAGCATTAAGTGTTGTGTTTAAAAAATTTAAGTGTGTTAACTGATACAGAGTTTCGAGGATAAGGATTGAATGCTTGCAAGCAGGAAAAATCACATGACAAAACAGGGTAAGACTAAACCAATAAGTGTTGAAAAACACTTGATTTCAGGGGTTGTATTGAAAAATACAGTTGGGGTGGTGTTGAAAAACACCATTTGTGAGATGTTCTAAAGACTAACGCATCCAAGAGACCAAAGCTAACATAGTTATGCCCCCTAGACAAAGACAAAGACCAATTCCAGACCGCGGCAACAAGGACAAGGCATGATGGAGAAAGGTTAAGTGTTGAGGACACGCGCTAGGAAACAGGGGTGCAAAGGCCTCAAGTAGCGCCCGTTTCAAGGTTTTCACCACTTGGATTTTATTGCATTTTTTTCTTTTTCATTTTTTCATTTTTTTTCTTCTTTTTTTTAGGACTTTTTTATAATTTTTTTGAATTTTTTGCTGCCAAGGCACTTTTTCTATATTTTTTTTTTAATTTTTTGATTTTTTGTATTTTTGGAATAAATAATTTTTTTGAAGATACATCAAAGCGCCTATTGCTAGGTTTTCATTAAGATCATTTTTTCAAGACATTTTCTGATTTTTAGAATTTTTAACAATATATCATTTTTTTAGATTTTTTCAGGATAAATAATTATGTATACAGGGTACCCCCAGACAGAATGGGCATCAAACTCCCAAGCAACATCACATTGTGCAATCCCAATGCTTAGCAAGGTGGAGGACATGAGGTATTAGAAAGCTGGTGGAAGAGATGGAAGATAGGAGAATGAAGGAGAATGAAGGGAAGAAATCCTCAAATGCAAACTCCTCAAGAGTACCCAAGCTAGGGAAAAGAAAGAAATATCATGAAAAGCACATTTGGAAAAGCAATAAAAGGCCAACATAGGATAAGTCACAAAATTGTAATGCAAGAGTAGGAAAGGATGCAGTCCAAAGCAGTAGACATGTCAAGAGGCTTCATAGCATCGTGTTTTACTCTTTCTTTCTTTTTTTATTAGATCAAGACCAAAGGGGAAAAGGATAGCGATAGGCAAAAATAAATGGAGGAAGATAGATATGAAGGCTAAATATGAAAGGAATGAAAGCAAAATCATCGTAAGATAGCTCACAAGATAGCCCAAATGTTCGTGTATAGATAAACATTGTCAAGATCAAAGAGAGAATACAGAATGGATGAAAGATGCAGAAGAACTACGCATGATGCCTGAATGTCAGATTTTCATCACGGTACCTATCCAAGGTGGTGGAACCCATGTCAACAAAGTTACTTACATCCATTCTTGTTCAGGGAAGTAACTATTCACATATGTTTACTTATCTTTTATAGCTTCTATTTTCCATCATCTTTGCATTATCAAAGTATTATCATTCATTCACTTTTATATGTCTCATGGTTTAATGTTTTGAGATTCTCATTATCCTATAATCAATTTTCTTAATGGGGATTTAGGAATTTGATTTTATGACTTTCCTTCCTTAAAGACACAATGTAATTGTAATTGATCTTAAATGTGCTTCTGACTAAGTTCAAAGTCTTATCCGATGTTTTCATATAAATCCTAATGTGATTAAATGAAATTCTACATATCTTACCATTGCATTATTAATTTCTAAATTCATACTAATGGTAGAAGCAATTAACTTACAATCATGATCTAAGAGATAATATTTTTATAAGGAGAATCATATCTTTGATTTAATGATGCCTTCAAGTGTTTTAATATTTTGAAAGTGATTGATTTTGATTAATCTTCCATGGGTTTGAATATTTATCATTTTTAATGGAAAGATGGTGTTGTTATCTATGATCATGATCTCAAGATTACAAGGTATTATAGTTTGATCGATAACGATGTGATA
>MU227968.1:1523363-1540958 GCA_018584345.1 Thuja plicata | reverse complement strand
GTCACACAACAAGAATTACCTGACCAAAATTGATCGCGACTGCGCGACGTCATATTTCCCAGCTCGTCGCGCACTCGGGGGAAGATGAGTCCTATGTGGAAAAGGGCAGCGACTGAGCGATGAGCGCGAATGGCAGCTCATCGCACAGTCGCACAACTTAAAACTTGAACATATTTTAAAAGTGATTGTGCGAACGAGCCATTTGGTTGATTTTTTGAAAAAAGGAGGACTTGGCCATTTTGGCGGGAAAACACAGAAAGGCCAGAATACATAGGATAGGGAAAATTGGGCAATAGGTCTAATGCCTCAAAGTGAAGATGTAGGTTCTTTACGCATCAAGGAATTGTGATAGAACGACACATTTCTTGGGCTCGCAGGTTCTGAGCAATGAGATGGTAGGCCCAACAGCTGGCAACTCTTGATTGGTTGAGCAGGATGACAAGGATACACATCATTTCTAAAGTTGGTTTAAGTGTGAGTTACTAAATCTCTTATCTTTTAGCACATGGCCAAGATCAATGATGATGTTTTAACCGAGTGATAAAGGTGATCAAGTTTTAAAGAAGACTAAAGGCTCATCAGTGGTTAAAGCATGAAAAAGATCAATGGCAGGCGTAATGCCTCAAAGAGAATATTCCTATCCTTTAGTCATTGAGCCATCATGCCTAAGCGATGTGTGTCCTGGACCCACAGAAGTCTAAGAAATGTTATCAGTTGTTAAAGCAAGGATAGGATTGACGCTGGGTGTAATCTCATGATTAGCAGATGAATGTCCTTTGCCCATTGAGGAATTACGCAATAATGATACGTGTCCCCGATGATCAAAAGGACAAAATGCTTGGGTGGCAATGTCAACTGGGATTTATTTTTATCATTTTTTATTTATTTTAATTATATTTTATGTCTATTAGGGTTTTTATCTATTGTTTGGTATGTCAACGTCTTCATGCAGGGTTTCAAAGGTGGTGACTACCATGGATTTGTTTAATGATGAAACAATGCAATCTCCAATGAATGGGGAGGACAAGGACATGCACACATTCTTAAAATAAATATTCACGAGGATGGATGATGCCTGAGGGTGGTCGATAACATTGATGATCTGGTTCTTATCGACAAAGTTGTTTGATATACCAGTCATAATACCCATTATCAGACAGAGTATCTGGATAAGCATATGGTCGAATCATCACAATGATTACATGCAGAATCCTTATTTAAATTATCTGAGACAAATCACATGTGATTTTTTAGAAACTATTATTATGAATCATTATGGTCGACATCTATTTTTAGACAATGATTTAAACCATTCCTTAATTGTAACTGATTATTCAGTTGTTGATCTTAGGGTTAGGTTTTTTTATGAAGAGACGCATTGGTTTGAAGCTTGTACACATCCCTTGGAATTTATATAAATAGGGGTACCAAGAACATGTGGAGGTAATTATTATCATTTATTATTATTGTTCTAGAATCTGATCACAACTGTAACATGAACTCTAATGTACTATTATTTCAAAATCAATAAAAGATAAGTATTTTTTGTCTCACTTGTGGTAAGAAAGTTTAAATCATTTTAGTTAGTCCCTTGTAATTATTGAATGTAGATTCAATTGTTATTCTTACAATGCTTGTGTAGAGATTTTATATGCCTTATATCCCTATTTGATTATCAAGGAGTTTGTGAAAATTAAGTGTTTCCTGCTTCTTGTTCATTTGGTCTCCCAACCATAGGAGTTAAATTCATTTGAACTAGAAAGGATATAAATAGACTTAACTTCTCTACATCTATAACATTTGAATAGTTGATGGTGTTGGAATATATATTGTCGTACGGGTTTGTACATAGGATTGAAAGTGAATTGACTCTATTGCCCAAGTTTAAATAGGCATTGGTCTTATTAACTATTGGATTATATCTATTTGATTCATTGTTAAATTTTTTGAGATATTCTATCTAGCATTCATTCAATTTACATATATATATTTTAAAAACATTCTTACAATTAACAAAAGAACTCTTAGTCTTGCATTTTATATTGTGATTTATCACAACTAGATTTCTTTCAAGTATATGTTTTCCACACTTGAAAGAGAGGTTTGAGATGCTATCAGATCTTCTATTAAAATACTTAAAGCTTAAGGTATAGGCCTACCATGCTTGGTCCTACAAATCCATAATTGCAGAAGTCCCAAACTTTCATTTGGTTGAGACTTGTTATCTGGCCAAATCACCTGGGTTTCTCAGCATTGGATCGGCAAGTCCATAGAAAATCAAATCTGTTGATTTAATCACCAACATTTATTACTATAGTAGTGAGATATGTGTGGGTACCATCCCCATTAATGTTTCCTATGACCCCTTAGTAACCCTTACCAATGAAGCTCTTATGAATATCACTATCTGACATAGTGCCAAGGAGGGAGAATCCCCAATGGACATGTCCAACATCGTAGCTAGTTATAAACAATAGAGATATTTAGGGAGACTGCAAAAATCCAATGATATCTTCATCAAATAACCAAGTACATGTCGGTTTGTAGGGCCTTCCTAGTTAGGGACAATTACAATCATAAAATATACTCTAAATATTTATGCTAAACTACTAAATGATCAACCTAGATTGTTACTTTCTTACACACTCCTCTTATTGCCTCTAAATGATCTAAGGACTCTATATAAATAAAATTACACAATAGGTCATCCAAAATTTACATTCCCCAAGAAGGAAATGTATTAAAAATATAGGCCCTACCAAAAACACATCAACGATCCATGATCAATAAAATAAACAAGAGGGATCATAGGGAACAATCCTCCAATGAATAAGTAACCACGTGCTAAGATCATAATGACTATTAACCCAAGAATCTTGAACACAACACAAATATCTTGAAGATCCTCACTAATCATGAACACTTTTCCCATGACCAGAAGTAGAAATAAATCTCGTGCTTGATCAACATAAGGAGGTGAGATCATAGGGGAATGATCTATCAACTTTCTGGAATAGGAAATTGTGAGCGCAACTACTAACTTGAATGGGATCATGACCGCAACTAAACTTAGAAATCATGATACTCATACAAATCATCATCTGACTCATGATACTCATACAAATCAGAAATATTGAATATAGGTGATATATCCATGTCAACTGGTAAATCAACCTCATAAGCATTACCATTGTCAAATTTCTTCAGTATCTTACAAGGTACAAACTTCTTCATCTTCAGCTTACTATAAGTACCAATGGGAAAATTTCCTTTCTTCAAATGAATCATGACTTCATTAACAACCTAAAATTATTTATGTCTCCTAGAATTATCAACAGTATCCTTGTATTTCTAATTACTATGTTCCAAATTATGTTTCACTTTATCATGCAAAGTCTTCATGTATTCAGCATATCCCTCTTCTTCAGCACTTCTCTTCTCTCCTGAACCAAGATCATTCAAGTCTGATTTTCCCTTAGGATGCATACCTATGAAAAATTCAAATGGTGTTTTCTTTGTACTCCTATTCACATAATTATTATATGAAAACTCTTTTTGTGCTAAAACCAAATCCCAACTTCCAGGCTTATCACCAACTAAACATCTTAACAAAAACTACCCAATATTTTGTTCACAACTTCAGTTTGTCCATCTGTCTAAGGATGAAATGTAGAACTAAACTTCAAATCAGTACCCATCTTCTTCCAAAGTGTCTTCAAGAAATAACCCAAAAACTTACTATCTCAGTCAAAAACAATACTCTTAGGTAACCCATGCAATCTCACAATCTCTTTGAAAAATAAGTCAACTACATTAACAGCATCTGATGTCTTCTTACAAGGGATGAAATGTGACATTTTAGAAATCTATCAACCATAAAAAATATAGAATCATTACCTCTTTGAGTTTTAGGCAAGCCAAGGACAATATCCATGCTAATATCTTCCCAATGTCTATTAGGAATAGCTAATGGTGTATACAATCCAATATTTTGAATTACTCCTTTAGCCGCTTGACAAACTCTGCAACTCTTCACAAATTTTTGAACATCCTTATATGAATGAGGTCAAAAATATTTCTCCTTAAGAAAACTCAAGGTCTTATCAATACCAAAGTGTCCTGCAAGTCAACCACTAAGTTTCTCCTTGACAATATTAATCCTCATTGATCCTCTTGGTATACATAACTTAGTACCTTTAAACAACATACCTTCCTGAATGAAATAATCAATCCACTTACTCTACTGATCAATATCAGAATCTTTACATACCTTCCAAGGTTATGCAAAATCAATATCAGTCTTATACATATTCTTCAATTCATGAAAGCCAAGAACTTCCACTCTCATCTCTGTCAACAAATTCCTTCTTCTCAAAGCATCTGCAACCTTGTTTGACAAAAAACTTCTATGCTTCAACACAAAAGTAAATTTTTGCAAGTATTCAACCCATTTTATGTCTTTGATTCAACTTATTTTGACTACCCAAGTACTGTAAAGCTTTATGATCCATATACAACACAAATTACTTAGGCATCAAGTAATGTCTCCATTTCTTCAAGGCTTGAACAATAGCATAAAATTCTTGGTCATACACAAAATATTTCTTCTTAGCATCATTCAATTTCTCACTGTAAAAAGCAACAAGTTTACCTTCTTGACTCAATACTGCTCCAATTGTACTTCCACTTGCATCACAATCAACTTGAAATAATTTACCGAAATCGGGTAAGGCTAACACAGGTAATTCTATGACCTTTTGCTTTAATGTTTCAAAACTTCTATTAGCTTCATGTGTCCATCTGAAGTCCTTCTTATCACCTCTCATTGTCTTTGTTATCACATTACAAATAGAACTAAAATTCCTTATGAACTTTCTATAAAAAAAATTCTAACCCTTGAAAAGATCTAACTTCACTAGCATTCTCAAGTGTAGGCCATTCTACTATTGCATTCACTTTCTCAGGGTCCATCAACTGAAATCAAAAATCCTAAATACACTAACTCCTCTTTCATGAATGAACACTTCTTAAGGTTAATTAGCAACTTATCTTCTTTCAATCTCTACAATAATTGTCTTATATTCATCAAATGATCTTCTTTACTCTTACTTAATATCAAAATATCATCAAGATAAACAATCACAAACCTACCTAAGAATTTCTTCAGAACTTCATTCATCAACCTCATGAAAGTACTAGGTGCATTAGTCAATCCAAAAGGCATAACCAACCATTCATACAAACCTTCTTTTATCTTGAAATAATTCTTACATTCAACACTTTCTCTGATCCTAATATGATGATAACCACTTTTCAAATCAATCTTCATAAAGTATCTATCTCCACTCAAACAATCAATGATATTATCCATCCTAGGAAATGTAAATCAGTGTTTCACTATGATCTTGTTTATAGCTCTTGAATCAATACACATTCTCCATTATCCACTCTTATTAAGTGTGAGCACTACAAGTACTGCACAAGGACTCATGCTTTCTCTGATCAAACCCTTATGCAACAATTCATGAACCTGTCTATTCAAATCTTCATTCTCTGTAGGTGTCAACCGATGTGGTGAATTATTAGATAAAATATCTCCTAGAATCAAATCCATACAATGGATGATGCTTCTAAAAGGAGGTAACCCATTAGGTACATTATCTGATATGATGTCTTTAAACTCTGTTAGTAACCCTTCAACTTCCATAGGTGTCTCAGTTTCCATAATTGGTAAGCTAGGAATCAAAGCATAACATACATCATCTTTCTTTAGATCCTTGACAAATTTCTTCCCTTCCATCAAAATAACCCTTACAGAAGTACAACTTTTACTCTTAGGCTCCTCTATTAGGGGTAACATCCTTGTTTCTTTCCATTAGCCACAATATATGTATACTTATTCAATATTTCATCATGTATAGCTTTCCTATCATACTACCATGGTATACACAACAATATATGACAATAATCCATAGGCATAACATCACAGAGAACTTTATTATAATAATCTCCAATCTTAAACTTTACAAGATATTTTTCACTTACCAGCATGATCATCTCTAATCCAAGAAATCTGATAGGGCTTATGGTGTTTCAACCTTGGTAAATTAAGCTTAGTGACAAACTCCTCTGATGCCAAATTATCTGAATTCCCACTATAAATGATTACCTTGCAACATTTCCCATCAATCTTACATCTAATCTTGAAGAAACCCTTTCTCAAAGGATCCTCTTTAGCTTCTTCACTCCACAAAGTTCTTATGATCATCAAGTTCTCTCCATCTTCTGGTTTGTTAATTTTATCTTCTTGTACCAATGCATTTATTCTACTACTACCAACCTTCTTACATTCAAATGTTTTATGCCCTTCTTCCCCACATTTAAAACAAGTCCCTTTGAACCAAATTCTCTTCTCTCTTGTGATCATCATTTATAGAGTAATTGCCTCTTGAATTACTTCCTCTACCTCTGTCTGAACTCTCTCCTTTCATTTCTATCTTTTCTTTGTCCTAATCTACTTTGTTCTTCTCAAATCTTCCACTTTCTCCATAAGATACTCCTCTGCCTCTAGAGAATATACCACCTCTACCTCTCTATCTTTTCTCATGTCTCTTGTTCAACTTCTCTTCAACCTTTAGGGAAAACTGATAGGCTTATTCAATAATATTCATCTTTACCAAACATATCTCATCTTGTATAGCAGTCCTCAATCCATTCAGATATCTAGCAATTATTTCAGCCTCATCATCTATATGTCCAGATCTGATATCCAATTTGTAGAATTCCTCTGTATATTCTTTCACAGTAGTATCCCTTTGCTTCAAAATTTGAATTCTCCTTATCAAACTAATTTGGTAATCTCCTAGTAATAATTTTACTTTCAAATTGTTAATTATCTTATCCCATACCTCAATCTTCTCTTTACCTCTTCTTTTTCTATCAAGTTGCATCTGTTCCCACCACAAGGAAGCATGGCCTTTCAATTTTGTACCAGCAATCTTCACCATCCTATCTATAGGATTTCCTTCATAATCAAAGTACTTTTCCATCTCAAAGATCCAATCCATCAATATATCTGAATCCAAATTCCCATCATATTCAACAGGACTAAAGTGTGGCTTAGCATTCACATGAGTCAAAGCTCTAAAAAATCTTTCCTCGCCCTGATCTAGGGTAGGTGCTTGTTTTTCTCCTTTTTCTACCTCTATTTCATCTTCACTAACATCTTCAATAGGTATTCCTCTTCTTTGGGATGTTTCAACATATTCTAGCCTAGTAGAAATCTAACTTGGCATGTCCATTACTATAGGATTTGCATCCCTCCTTCCACGAACCTTCTTCACAACCCTCTACAATTGTAGGTCACATCTTCAAATCTGCCACCCCATAATCAAATAAACTAGGTTCTGCAACAAGATTACCTACTCCAATACCACTTGACGTAGAGACAAAGTGGAAAAATATCCAATGGAGATGTCCAACCTCGTAGCTAATTATAAACAATAGATATATTCATAGAGACTACAAAAATCCAATGATATCTTCATCAAATAGCCAAGTACATATCGGGTTGTAAGGCCTTCCTGATTAGGGCCAGTTACAATCAGAAAATATGCTCTAAATCTTTATTCTAAGCTACTAATTGATCAACCTATCTTGCTTACTTACTCACACATTCCTCTTATTACCTCTAAATGATCTACGGACTCTATATAAAGTGAATTACATGACAGTTTGGCCAAAAGCTACATTACCCAAGACGGAAATGTATTAAAAATATAGGCATTGACCAAAAAACATCAACGATCCATGATCGGTAAAATAAAAAGGAGTTATCATAGGGAAAAATCCTCCAAGGAATAATTAACCATGTGCTGAGATCACAACAGCTAATAATCCAAGAATCTTGAGTGTAACACAAATTTCTAGAAGATCCTTGCTAATCATGAACACGTTACCCACGACCAGAAGGAGAAATAAATATTGACACTTGATCAACATAAGGCGATGTGACCATAGGGAAATTAGCTATGAACATTCTAGAATAAGAAGTTGTGAGCACAACCACCAACTCGAATAGGATCGTGACTACAACTAAACTCTGACAACTGGAAATAGGAAAACAAAACTGCTACAAAAATAAAATAGAATGCATGATAGCTTATAAACCCAATATGCTCCTACATCACTATCTAATTCTCTTCTTTATGAATCTTTGCATCAATATCACATCATTCATGTTTCATACCATACCACACTTTCATCACATCCAAAACTCAATCTTATATGCTTGATCAAAAACCCAAAATATCAACTCAATTGGCTCCAACAGGTAACGTGCAAAGTAAAGATAATATAATGGTTAAATCTCCATGATAACCTCTCCTATAGATAAATATTATTGTATACTATTATCTCCATCACTCATCACCATCAAACCAATCGGTTCATCGATCTGATAAGATTGGTGTTCAATCTAATGTACTACTAACTCTGCATAAGATAGTTCTTTGTCTACCCGATACACAGAGTATCATATCTCTATCATACTACATCACAAAACCATGCCATCATCAGATTAAATATATCATGATTTCCACTTACCATCTTTACCTTTTCATCATCTAATACATTAACCTCTATCTATACTAACTTGATCTTTGAACATGTATCCAACACTATTCTTCATACTTAACTTCTTTTCATCGCCAAAACAATTGGTAGAAAAAATATTTGATAGGTGGCCAAGAGTAAAGTGTATATTTTCAATCAATGACAACAAATCATGCATTATTAGTTGTCTCTTGCCAATAACCTCCCCCTTTGGCATTGATGAAAATACTTAGTGGAAAATTACTAAGTGTCCAGTCAAAATACCAAGTATCAAAAACACTCACAAAAAGTGTACTCCCCCTAAGATATATATCTCTCCTCTCTTAGGTGTATATGAATTTTTCACTATATCTCTCCCCCTTTGACATCAATGGAAAAGGCGGGGCCAAAAAATCCAAAAATTGTTTACCAAAACTCCTATACATTCTACATACCTACAAAAATTTGAATATATCTAAGAAATTGTCCTTCAAGGCTGCCAGATTTGTGTTCCATGTCTTCCTCAAAATATCCAAGATCTGAATCTGCCCACATATTACATAATTTAATTCCTTAGCATGAAGAATAGTAGGTGGGGGTGGCACTATACTTGTCTTCTCTTCTTCCTCAAGACTTCTCTACAGAGTGTCTGACTTAGGAGTTATAAGACTCCTTAATTCAAAAAACCTTCCTAACATCCTCTTCCTCTCTTCTTCTAAACATTTGATTTTATCATTAATTTTCACTACATCCTTCATATGATAAGAATAAAATCCCTTTTAAGGATCAAAGTTATTTTCTTTGTCTGTAATTAATTCCTCGCTTTCCCTCAAGATCTTATCAATCTCATCAATATTTTAAAATGGATTGATTCACATTCTCAAAATATTACTTCCTTCATGTTTTAAAATCTTATACAAAATCTTATCAATGGGATTTTCATTCTTACCTACTCTCATAGGATTTTCATTAACCACTCTTTTTGTTGTAGCTCCTTGGTCCTTATCTTCTTCTTTGATTGATCATAATCAGTAGAAGAATCATATTCATCTACTTTAGCTCTTTTATGTGGAATGGTACTGATGTAACTACAATCCTTGCTCTATACCCTAACTTCAACTAGGGTCTTCAATAGGCCTCTTCTCTAGCCTAGTAGGGTCTGTCACTAACCCTAACTTCTAAGGTTCATCTACTCAAGAACCTTCTCTCATTCAGCTTGAGTCCACCAATCAAGAAAATACAACTTACTTCTCAAAGCCCCATGGAGGTCTCTTCACACCTCCTTCACTAACTGAGCCATAAGGTTCAAGATCATACAAATATTGAGAGATAGGCTTCCATTTAAGTTAATTGGATCCAATCCAATGTTCACCGATACTTCTTGCAGTGGAACTCTAATCGAGTTCAAGATTTTCCTACAAAAATTCCCAAATAGGGCTACAAGCAATTAGGCCTATTTGGTCAGCTTTTTGCTAATAATTTCAAACACTTCCAAAAAAGTTCCCAAACAAACTCCACTTACAGAAACCCTTTATGGAAATCTTCAATATTTTACTGGTTTCCACTCCCCAAACTGTCTGTACACCAGGAAGCTAGAATCATGCCTAAAATTTAGGGTTTCAAGTCTTTAAGACTGTCTGCATAGGGGTTTCATTTCTTAGTGCTTATAACTCTTCATCCAAACTTCTCATTTAGTTTGGGGCTTCTTCAAACATCCCTCTATCTCTCCACAATCTCAAGTTGAAGCATCCAATGCATTCAACCCACTGTAAACCACTTGCAATGTTCTGCAATCCCTAGCCATGCACCACAGGCTCGCCTAGGGAACCATTGAAAAAATGGAAAAAAAGACTTATAGGGCCCCTCCTTCTACATGCATATAGTAAAAGGATTTACCTCACCCATTCCAAGAGCTCGTGCACTTTCCATGGTGTAATGATGAGCTATGACTCCATTTGCATTGCCTGCCTGGTTCAGACTAGTGACAGTACTTAAAACAAAATAATTTACAAGACTAAATAAAACAACTCAAAATAATAATCTAACACCACACAGAACTTCAAAAGGAACTACTCTACATTATTCATGAATCACAGTAAGCAATCTAATCCATTAAAACACAAAATGCCAAGAAATTGATGAACTGCAACTGTTTCTTTAATTACACAATTCGTACATAAAATTTCCAAAATCAACCAACCTCTTTCCAAGGTTTAGGGAGGACTTATAGTTGACCAAATCCATATCTCATTGGTTTCAGACAGTTAAGAAACCACTTTTCTTGAAAATTCAATCATGCAACAAATGTTGTCAATGTTGTCAATGACAACATGACAACTTTTTGTGTTTTGCTTCCAAACTTGGTCACAAGTTCATAAATATTAACCAAAAGCCTATATAAGGTATTTAAACATCAAATAGGTCTTTCAATCACTTCATTTCCCAATTTGACATCAAAATGCAAAAATACACCCTTTTGTCACCATATTGGCAACATGTACTCAACTAGACAAATGTAGACAATACTTGAAAAGAAGGTCACTAAGGACCTAATAAGGCCTCCTAATCTAACTCACCACACTCTAGGATACATCTAGTCACGTTATTGCACTATTGGTTTGTCTAGGACCACTACAAGCCAAAAACACATAAGAATCCCTAGGTTACCTTTTAGCCCTACCTAGGTGCTCATGCACCAGGTACTCTTCTATTTTGATCTTCCCTTTGTTGGTACAAGTTGTGATCTCATAGTTATCTTCTCAGAAAGTGTAGCCAAAGATTTAGATGTACTTCTGATTTTCCTTTGACTAGGTGCCATAGAAATAGGTAGAGGAGGTGAATTTTCCTTCTCAACATCAATCGGTTCAGCATGGACTCAACTACTCTTCTCTTTCTCTTTTTCCTTCTTTCTCAACTCATCCATTTTCTCGTTACTTATACCTTCCTTCTCAACAATTTTATCAACCAATTTCATTATCCTCCTATTCCTTGCTACATTATAAAGTTGATTGTGGACTTTTTGATACTTCTAAGCACAAGTATCAAACCTCTCTGCATTAGGATCTCTTAGTTTGATTAACATTTCCTCAACATACCTAACTACAATCTCAAAAACCACTTCATATCTCATTGGAATAATCCAAAGGGTTCTAGGTTGTACTGCCTCCATGTAGTAGGCATCAATTTCTACCATGAAACAAACTACATCTGCATACTTGTCAACAAAATTTCTAGGAATTATTTCCCTCTTTTACATCTATTTCTTAAACATCTTGAAATAACCAAAGATTTTCTTATCAATGTTTTCCTTATTTTTTATCCAATAATATATATTGATCTGAATAGCTGTAGGGATGCCCTTTAGCCAAACTAAATTTGACACACCAAGGAAATAGTTCATTAAATAGAAGAATACATGGATAATCAGTGATCCATACTGAAATATTTTCATCTTATCCTTCTTAATCTTTGCAATATTCTCCATTACCTAGTCCCTTAGAATTTCACAAACATCTATTTGAACATTTTCCTTCAACATCTGGTAAGCACTATGAATGATAGTAGCAGAGAAAGAATTTATTCTGCTACTATGATAAAATTTCTAACCGTGTACCATAAAAGCAAACTTGACATCAGTTTATTTGATATCATTCATTTCCATAGCCCTTTTGTCCCATTTAGATTCGATAAGTTGTTCAAAAACATTCTTCTTTGATGATCTACGACTTGGAACCTCACCGATTGCATTAAAGCAAGTTACTGCATGAATTAGTTCTTTTGTATTCTTAATAGGTTTACCTTCAAGCCAAAAAAAAAATGATCATGGATCCTACTTAACATAATTCTTACCCACTCTAGTTCATCAAAAACACAGAAATCCTTAAATTGTGCTAGGTTAATCTGATCAACCTTCTTGAATTCATCTCTCAGAGTTTCATCAACACAAAGATTCAAATTTATTGTAGATTTTGAAATATCCTAACTCCTTTAATTAACAATGAATATAATTCCTAATATCATCCACATGTAAAACTTTGTGAGGTACATGACAAAATACACCTTCGGGATCATCCTCCATTGATTTAAATGGATGTTTCTTAAATTCATCCCTAGGCTTCTCAAGTGCATCAACAATCTGAGGTGTATCTATTGGATTAGCTATGGAAAGATAAGTACTAAGAGGGGAGGGGTGAATCAATACTGCAAAAATGTTTAACATCTAGTCTAAATCATTTACCAAACTGGATATATTGCAGATAAACATTATAAAGCATATAACTCAAAATATAAAACATATCTCATGACACCATGATTTTTGGTCACGCATAAATCCTTGGTTAGATGAAAAAAATGTGGTGGGGATGACACCCACAATCCTTCACTATTGCAGAAAAAAGTTTGCTTGGTTAGAGCTACAATGTTAGCTATTTCTGATAGCTTACCATGTTAGGAGTACAAAAAGACTTATGCAGTCTACCTTGCCAAAGGATTTTACAATCTCTAATCTAAGAGATGTACCATGTTAAAGGTTTTATAAAATGAGACCTATTAGGGTCTACCCAATAATGGATTTACACTCTTAATACAATAAAACTTAATACAAAATGTCTGTGAAAATGCATCAATAAAATGTTATTCAGAATCTCTTTGCTCAGTGATTTCATTACCTCATACTACATTTGGTAATATCAAACTTACTCATTTTCATTGTTCTGATATATCAACGGTGTACTCATTTTTTTTTTCTCTGTCATTATCTCATACTCTCTATCTTTCTCTCTTACACACTAGCACACGCAGACTCTCTCTACTCTTTCTTTTCTTTGCACTCTAAACTTTTATATGATGTTTGGGTGATGGAAAAGTTATAGGTCTTTCTCCTTCAACTGTGTAGGTTAAGAAATGCAATGTTGGTTTCATTCACAATGCATTATTCCTCTTATTTTTCATTGGTGGATCTGCCTCATGATCATGTGCAATCAAGTATTTGCAATTCCAATATTCTAACTAACGCTCACCTTGCATTTTGTAAAACATTTTGTGCTCAGTGTCCAGATTAAATGTGTCTGCATTGAATAGTTATGTCGGCCCTATGATACTCAAAAACATGCATTCTTCTTTCTCTGTGACATAGTGTTCTCATCTCGATAACTATCTCTACTCGGTGACTAACACTACTCGATAATTGTCATTGCTCGGTGCATATCTTGCTTTTCTTTATCGATTTTATCTATCAACTCCTTTTCCTTCCACCAGATGAATCTTATGATCAATATGACTTTGACAAAAACTAATGACAACAAAATAACTTGGGTAGGAGTAACAATCTCCCCCTTAGACATTAATTTGGCATCTTTGTTAAAAACTTCAAAGTCATCAAAATGTCATCAAAATTTGCAACTTATAACTCATAACTCTCCCTATGATAATACTTCTTATATACTATGTACACACACATATATATCTCCCTTTGTACTTTATACACTATATGTCCCCCTTTTTTGACAAATAGAGCAAAAACAAAATTATTTACTAAGCTTAGTCAGATATATCTTTATCAAAAATGTGTATATACCTCTTCTTTACATCGATTAGGGATGTCTCTGGCCATATCTTCTTCAGTGCTTGAAGTACAACAATATGTGCACCAACATCAGCTGTCAATCCAATAATGGTGTCCAGGGAACTTCCATCAGGACTATTGACCAAATCCTTGGCCTTCTTCAAATTATTTTGCATAGACTCAATATGGGGAATCAAAAAAGCTTGCAGCTCAAGGAGTTCCATCCTTATCTTGTTTTCTTCATTTCCAAGATCTTTTTGCATTCCCATTAAATGTTTCAACCTTAAGTAATATACTTGTAGTGATCTAAGCTCGGTTGTCACACTCTTCAGCTGCTCAGTCAGCTCTCACTCAACAAATTCATCTTTCTTTCTGATAACTTCAGTGAATTGTGAAATAGAAAAAAATTTCTAAAATAATAAAAGAATAACAGATAATTCATTCTCTATATTTGTACAAGCCTTAGAAAGTGATACCTTATCTAGTGTAATATTGTTTAGAATATTTTCAATCATTTTCAGTTCCATTTTATTCTCATGAACTCTCAGCATATAGTCAGTAGTTTCTTTATTCAGTTCTCTGACTTGCTGCACTAGCCCTTCCACTTGACTAACAAGATTGTCTATCTCATCTACATTTGCATCAGGGACAATCTCCTTTAGTACATCCTTAACACTTTTTAATACATTGGTTTTCCTTTTCTTTTGCAATAATTTGTCTTGTTCTCCTTTCTGCCTTAGTAGCTCTACATATTTAGATAATGATTTTGGTTTAAGTGTAGAGGCGTCTACCTTAGGCACAATGATCAGTTGACTTGGGTCAACTTGCTTTCTCTTCTTTGATTTCTTCTTCTTAACTAAAATACTTGCACCAGTAGACAATTTTGGGGAACGTGATGCCTTTAGTGCATCGAATGTAGTCTTGTTAGTGCCAACTATTCTTTCTTCTTTCTTTTCTTCTTGCTTTTATTTTTCCTTCTCATCTCATGTCTCCTCTTTCTTCTTTTCTTCTTGTTTATCTTCCTTCTTTTCTTTTGTCTTCTCTTTTATCTTCTACTTTGTCTTATCATTTGTCTTCTCTTCTTCATCCTTAGGTGCTTCATTTTCCTTCTCTTGTTGTTGTCTTGCATTCTCGGTGGAGTGAACCAAATCGGTGTTTTGTTCTTTGGTGGTCTCAGTTTCCTTAGGCTCTTCGATTGTCTTATGTTATGTCTCATTTTGTGGTTTGGTATCCTTCTCCTTAGTATCCATAGAAACTTTAGATATACCAACATGAGTATCAAGATAATCTTTCACTTGTTCTAGTATAGGATTCATGATTGTATTAGTGGTAGCTTTATCATTTGTATCCATTGGTTTTGTATCTATGTCTTTTGTGGCCATGACATCTTCATCTTGTGATAATTCAACTTCTAGATCATTTTCATTGATGTCTTCAATGATAACCTCATTGTCGTCAAGTGCCAAATCAATAGGATCAGTCTTACTTTGATCATTTTGACAATCTCATCAGTTATATCATCTTTTTCTTGCTCAGCTTGTGACTCAGTTATCTTCTTGATGTCAAAAATTTCTCTCCATTTATCATCAGTTTCTTTTTGTACTGCCTCCAAATCTCCTACCATAATAATTAAGGATCATCCCTTAACAAGAAATCGGTTGGAGTAGTTCTTCAATTCTTCATTGATTTCAATCATGGATAACTCAAGTACGGTTAGTACCAAAGATCTTTCCCTCATTTGTTTCTTTGAAGTCATTGCATATTTCCATCTCGTGTCAATCTTGTTGTATAGCTCAATGGGTAATTTATCAACAAATTCCAAAGGTGTGTACCTAAATTTGTTTAGTGTAAAGACAACTTCATCTTCAATTTTTAACTTGTCTTCATCATTCTGCTTTTCATACTTGGTATCAAAAGTGTTGGTATCAACCTCAAAACATATGGTGTCTTAATATTTCTCCACTAGTTGAGGTGGAATCCTATATCTTTTATGCATTCTAGATTGAAACTTTGAAAAATAATCATTCATTTCCATATCAAAATTATCACCTGAGCTCAAGATGTATTCATTTACCTAATATATAATCGGCTTGTCTGTACTCTATATCACATTCCTAACAGATGGAAAGAAGTTCTGGAAATAGAAAAATATGCTTACCAGCAATGATCCAAACTTCAATGTGTTGGTCTTGGCTTTCCTTATGGTATCTATGTTATCATCTAGCTTCTTCAAAAAAAAATCACATATGTCAATCTGCATACCTTTCTTCACAATCTTATATGCTAGATCTACTGCTCCACAAGATACACTATCAACTCGGGATGACTAGAAGACTCGGTAAGATATAACATTGTATGCAAATCTCAATTCAGGATCTTCCAAAGTTGGTATATTTAGAGCTCTTCCATCCCATTGTACTTTAGACATCTCACTCAATTGTTCTTACCAATCTTCTTGCTAGCCTTCGGTCTGTCACCGATTGGGTATCCAGTCACAATGTGTAGAACATCCTTTGTAATTTTGACTGGTTAATCAAGCCACATAAATTGTTCATGAACTCGACTAAGCACCATCTTGATCCACTAGTCTTGAAGACCCTTAGTATATGTATGGCATGATTCAAACCCTTGGTCTCTAGATGAATGTGGTCACCCTTCAGTTTTCCATTCGCACACAACTTATGAAATGAAGTATCAATCTCAGCTTCACATATCTCCTCAATCTTGCAGTGGATGAAAGCACGAATATATTTGATTAATATAACCCTTTCAGAATGGATGAGAGAGCTACCATCATGTATGGTTTTGTGGCCTTAGTGGGGTGGAGCTTATACTTAGGGTTGACAGATCAACCATCACAATAAAAATTGGGTTTTGAACCTTAGGTGTCATAACTATTAGATTCAATAATGCTCGAATGAGATAGGGTTTTTGTTAGGAATAAGGTGTCTCAACCTTGAATAATTCCTATTCTTATTATTTGTTTTGTAAAATGTATTTCTTGCAAATAATGTTGATGTGTCGGCATCTTGAATTGTGTGTAAGGATATCATGGCTAAGACGGTTATGATGGATTCCTATGACACGTAAGAGCTATGTCAGGAATATTCAATGACAGGTGAAGACATGTGGCAACTGATAAATGTGAGTACTGTACACTCTTCCCCAATCGTGGGGTTAGGGGCATCGCCCCAAAAAAAAATTTGGGTTTCCTATTTTCTCGGAGAATGGTAAAACCCTAATACGGTTATCTCTAGGAGTAGCCCTAAAAAGTGAAGCGCGTGATATAAGCATTTTTTAGGGTTGCGAAGAGAGTGATGCGAGTGTATTGTTGGAACGGTTTATGCTGCCGTGATTTGTCTTCAAGGGTTTTGAAATCTTCTGAAAGAACTTGCATTGCAAGTGTATTGTAGCTGTAATAGTTTTGATCAATACATTGT